>VXAC01008070.1:180802-269942 GCA_013399225.1 Rhipidura dahli
GGGTCGCACCCCCCTCTCCCGCCAGGCCCATTACCGCTACCGTGGCCGCCGAGTCCTCCCGCCCGTCAGAGCCGGGCTCGCCGCTCGCTCCCTCCGTCGCCATCTTCCCGCTGTATCGGCTCCGGCGCGGAGCGCGGTGCGGAGCCGAGTGGCGGAGCCCCCGCCGCCAGGCGCTTAACCCGCTCCCCGCCGGCAGCGATCCCGCCGGGAGCGGGGGCGCTTAACCCCTGCGGCGCCGGGCAGGCGGGGCTGCCGAGCCGAGCCGAGCCGCCCCCTGCGCCGGCAGAGGCGAGCGACTCCCGCCGCCGGGCGCTCGGGCTTCCCTACCCACCCGCTCCCCGTCCTCCATACGGCGGCCCGGAGACAGGCGGAGGGGGAGCGGGACCTTGCCGCGGGCGGCCGGCGCGCAATGGTGGCGGAGGGGAGTGTCCCCTCTACGGCGCTACCCGGGCCCCACGCACGCATCGCTCTCCTCCCTACCCACCCCCGTGGCTTAGCAGCAGGAGAAGGAAGGGAAAGATTATGGATGGGGCGAAATAATAGGGAGTTGCAGTGGGTTGGCTTACCTGATCAGTGAGACCTTTAAACTAGCTGAAGGGTTTGAGGGAAGGGCAACTATGCCTTTTCCTTTCTGGGGGTGCTGACTGGAAGAGTCGCCTCTCCCTCCCCTGTGCAGCGGTCTGCAGGAACATTTCTGATGCCAGCCATTGCTTGGCTGGTTTATTTTCAAGGCATGTTTTCAGAGCCTGTGTGAGGGTGGACACTCAGCCAGGCCCAGTGTTTTGTTACCTCTCAGACCCACTGCTGCATCCCATCCCGACCTGGAGCTGCCCTTTGTTATTGCGGGTGGGTACTGAAGCCAAATCCTGTTCAAGACTTTTTCCAGAGGGAGGTTTTGGCTGCTGAGTTGAACCCACTACCACGAAGGCTCAGTGTTCCCCACCCAGGAGCACCCCGTACTGCCCCTCTCCGGGGGATGTTCCTCACGGTCTTGCTGTACTGCTTTGCCCCAGCAATGGGGACCTACACCAAAACCACATCTAAATGTACTGCCCTCTGGAACCAACTTAACTATTATAAGCTTGCAACACTGTTTACTCTGCAGCCACATAGAACTTCCACCAACAGCAGGCTCCTTTGAGCCTTGCCAGGCTCCAGCTTTCACAGGGCTGCCTCAAGTCTGCTCAACTAAATCCCTTGACACCAGGACCAGACAGAAATGGGCCGATGCCTTGATCAAAGACAGCAAATGTTCTTCTAGGCATGCTGTACCTAAGGATGGAAGTAAACCCATGCATGAACTTTTCCCCCCTTTACATTACCAGAAGGGGAACTGACGAGTAATTAGTAGAATAAACTCCAACTCTAAGGTAAACACATGCTGAACAGAGTGAGCAGAAGGCAGCGTATAGGATCCATTACAGGGCATACAAAATCCAGTTAAAAGAGATGTTTTCTAGTTTAGGGTTTGTTTTTTCTTTCTCCTTAAAAATGAGCTCTCCTCCTACTCAAGTTTTACTCTTTTTATAACTATAGTGAGTGCTCACCTCCTTTCCATCACTGACGCTATGAAACTACATTGATGATACATAGCATAAAACAACCTGTTTTTCTGAGTTCTCAGCACTGTAATACCATTTCATTTGTTTAAGACAAATTTTTGCTTGCCTCCTTTATTGACAGCAAAGTAACATACATTACTCATAATTATTATTTATGTAAATTTTGAAGAGTATTTGGTGCTTTGCCTTCAAGAAACTCAACAAAAATAATTTGTTTCTAACCTGTCGTACTTACTCCTCTCTAAACTGGATTAAAACACTGAAGTTTTTAAAATTGTTTGAGGATATCTTTTCTCTTATTGATTCCTGCCTACCATTATCATTGCCAGTATTTCCCCATTGCGTTAGAATCATCTGCTGTCCCTCACAGTTACTTATGCCTCTCTCAGTTGGTACAAAGAGTGAACACAACATATTGTGTAAATACTTTTGTAACACCATATATGTCACAGCAATGATGTAGCAAAGACTGCACCATTTATCTCTTGCTCTGCTGAGATCATAAACTGGTTTAGATGATGTTTTATCAATTACCAAGTGTACATTTATCAAAATAACAATGAATATTATATTAGTCATAGCTTGCCATTTCAGACTTGAGAACTGATCTTTCCTCATCTGAAGATAAATTTAGAATGATTTCTAAGAGAGATGGGAGTGCTCAGTCTCAGCCAGCAAAAAATTAATAGATGGACCAGCAACACTTCAGTTAAAAGCCTATCTCCAGACAACTGATATCCAGCATACCATCCAAATGCTGGAAGTAGTTTGACCTGCTGTTGTGGTCAAAAAGATGACAGACATGCTTTTGTAGGAGGAGTGATCTATATTTTTTCATTATGTCATGAAATGAATCATCGCATTTTGAAAATATTATTGATGTTTCTAATTGTATGAGACTATACTGCATGTTTGTGTTTCTTCGCTCTTTCCCCTAATGGCAGCAACAAGGCTTATGGCTGGCATGAGAGCACTAAAATCCATATTAGATATTGCCAGTTGCTACTGGGAGTAGATTCTTGTGCTGCACAGCAACTGCTGCATCGTCAGTGATGGTGGTATGGTCCAAATGTCTTGGAGGTTTTGCTGCATGAAGAACACCTTCACACTGGAGATCATCTTCAAAGCAGAAGATGTTTTTTCCTTGATTGTTACTACTGCCTCACTGGCCAAGGTCTTACTTATTCTCTGGTTATTTGGCTTATGCTACTGACATCCTCTCTCAGAACTGTCTCTGAACCCACAGCAACACAGAATCTACACACATTATATGGATGATTTCAAAGTGAGGGACAGCATGACTTTGTGACTGCTGTCATAGTGTACTGCCATTTCTATGCCTGCATTATACAGGGCAAAACAGCTCTTATATGCGTGTCTAAGTCAGAGCTCTTCTAGAAAAAAACTGCCTTTGCTTTTACAGACAATTTTATCACTACAGTAAGGCAAAAGAGTTGCTTTTCTCAGAGGAAGGTGCTCACTGTTTTACTATTAGCATGTAGCTAGCAAACTGAATGCAATTAACTCTTTTTCAGCTGTTCCCGGATTTTTTGGCTTGAGTAACCTAAAGAAAAGCCCAAGCCTAGGAGCAGGCCTTAAGTGTATTTCTTTCCTATGATTAGAGAGCTGGCACAAAGTGTGGAATGTGTCCACACCTTACAGGATGCAGCTGCTGAACTGAATGGTGGTCATTCCCTCCACTAGCACACAACTGCTGTGACAGAAAATGCATGCCTTGGCTTTATATTGGCAGGGAAGCAAATTGTGTATCTCAGTTGTACAATGTATTGTGGCTTCCCTGCCTTGCAGCTAACCATTTGCACAGGAAAACAAACAAACAAGAAAGAGTAAATTAGTATTTTATTTGCCATCCAAAAAAAAAGGAACAAAAAGCCCATGTCTGAATTTAAAGCAAGGAGGAAATACTGAAGTCCCAAAATAAATTTTTACAGAATGTTAGATTTCTGAATAAAAGTAATTAATCACTGTATCATCAAAATCTTTCCAAAGGTTATCCCAGTGCAAACTTAAGACATTTCTTCCATCACCCTCATCTAGGATTCATCAAGCCAAGCCAAACAACATAATTCAAATACTGCACTGATTACCTCTTCAGGAAACTTTGGTTTTGGAGACCTATATGCAGTATGGAGCACTCTGGTAACTCTGAACCATTAACTTGTGTTTTGTGAAGATAGAGTTGCTTTCTCTGGAAGATGGCACACCACTGTCCAGGTGAAATTCAATAGAAAAAGAGATAATATTCTAGAGGGCATGCTGGCTGCTTCTGGGGATCTCAAAGTAACGTTAAAAACAAAGGTGAAAAGAAGGCAAAGTCAAAGCACTGAGAACAAAATAGAATCTCCAGTAGGCATGTAAAGAAGAGATGCTTTAAATGACTATGCAGAAGGAGCATAATTAATTTTTAAAAAGTGTTGAAATGGCTGATTTGGGAGCATAAATTCAACCATACTGAATATTACTATAAGCTAGTGATGTGATTCACATGACTGGAGTGTTGAAAACTGTCTATAACCTGCTTAGAGAGGGACAAGTACACCAAAAAAAAAGGAAAAAAACTATCAAAACAGAATGTTCTGTTTGTCAGCGTTACTGACATCTCAGGAAAGGTTATTTGAATGTTTTTGTGTTGTGTTTTAATGTTTAAAACATAAAATGAAGTACTTAGTGCTTACTGCAAACCTCACATCATCCTGAAGAAAAAAATGGCAATATCCTCAAGTATCTTTTACAAAGAAAGAGAAAGCTGCTATCACTGAGGCTTTTCTTTTGAATGACATCATTTTACCAATACTGTAACACCCTGTAAATGTCTAAAAATTACATGTGACAATTCAAAAAGTTAACCTTGAGCAGGAAGACTCAAAATGAGACATCCTTTTAACACAAGAAGAGGGGAAGCTCACTCCAGCTGGAATCTAAAATTTGAGTGTTTGCTATGCCTAAGTTTTAGAAATCTGAGCCCAGAATGGAATCTGGAAACTAAAAATGGGTTTATGAATTTGAAACATTTATTTTAGAGAAGGCTTGAAGTCTGTGTTATGCAAAAAGATGATCTTCTTGGAGTTGAAATACATAAGCTTTCCTGTGAGGAAGAAAAAAATGATAACTCATTGGCTGTCAAGACAAAAAAGGAGTGTGTGCTGCTTTTTTAAATACCAGAAAGGTGTAAAACAGTTAAAATTATCAAACTGAAAATGTATGAAAACAATCAGAAAAGTTAAAAAGCTGTATCTTATTTCTCTCTTTCATTCATCTTCTTGTGGGTACCAGTAAGAAATGTGAAGTAAATCCAGAAAAGTTTCCTGGAAGCAGTAAAGGTACAGGAGTCAAGAACCAGTTTCCCTAAGCAGGCTTGATGACTAATGCACTTCTAGAGGCATCAGCACTTCCAAGCAAAAACCCCACTTTTTTTCTGGACATGGGAGAAATACTTGCTGCTGTGATCATGTTGGCTGTAGTGGCAGCGGGCAGGAGAATTCAGGCTGCAACTGCCAGACGTGGAAGAGTCTGTTCCCTTACTGGCAGGATTTATGCAGCGATCTGTGGTGCTGGGAAGTACACTACCTCATTTTGGAATTTAACTCTTTGCCCACACATCACCACACCATGAAATTAATTTTTTTATTTTTTTCAGTGATTATTAAATCACTTTATTGCAGAATCTCTTCTCTTTTTAAAATTTTTTTCTCTTCTTTTTTTTTNTCTTTTTTTTTTTTAAAATTTTTTTTTCTTTTTTTTTTTTTTTTTTTTTTTTAATAAGGCATAGATTGTTAAGCCTACTCTTTTAGCTTTTGCTTTCCTTATACAGAAGGTTAGTTTTGAAATTGTCTTATGCTGCTGACATCCTATGAACAAATTTGGATCACTAAATGCCCCCCTGTAGAGATGAAGCTGTACCACTGAAAAATGGACCACTGTATCCTCGAAGAAACTTGCCTAGAATTGAAATGATAGTGCACGTGGTGGAAGCTGTCCTCCCTGCCAAAGCCCTACTATTGTTCTGACAGCTCTCTTTGAGCACAGCACTGTGTATGGGGTTTCAGCACCTAAAACAGCTTCAAGAGGACCTTTACTCTGTAATTGTAGAAATAAAACCACAAGGGAGGTTAATCAACTCATTGCCAGGAAGGATGAGTCTCAGGAAGGTGGTAACTACCTTAGCAGTTAGATAGAACATCTGTATAGGGGCTTGGCAATGAAATGTTTTTCGCATTGAAATGCTCCACTTGGGAAAAATTCCCTTGCTAATGAAGCACTCCACTAGGGAAAAATTCCCTTGCTAATGAAACAAAACTGCTTCAATAGGTTGTTAGCTCCATCACTGAACTGTAGAACCACAGCCCAGGAGAACTGGCTCCTGTGCTGATGATACAGAACAGAAATTATTGTACTGAGGAGTTAACTCCCACGTGGAAAACGAGCATTTGCTAGTTTGAAGGAACAAATTTGCTTGCCTGTAGGAAAGTGATGCACTTACTCACTGATGTAACTCAACCTTTGCAATGTAACTTTATTTATGCTCTCAAAGTTATAAAAAATCTTATGAAAAGACAAGAGATCTCAGTGTGTAGGCATGTGTGTGTGTGTGTGTGTGTGTGTGTGTGTGTTCCATAAACTGATGTGATCATATTGCCAAGACTCAGAGTGACCTGAACGAAAATAAAGGTAGGCAACTCATGTGTAAGTCTGTGGTTCAAGCTTATGAGTAACAGAAGACTGGATGAATGTTTTGATCAGGGGAAGAAACCAGTAAGACAGACTGATTGTGAAATCCTAAGTAAAAAAGGCAAAATTAAAATTCATGTGGCACCCTGAATGTGTGCAAAATTCACTTATTTACATGTAAATGAGGCAGACAGAGGAAAAGCAATGAGCAGGAAAGAGATAACCCTGACTAGTCTTTCCTGTCAAGCCCAAGCATCTTTCAATGTGCAACTGCACTGAAATCTTTAAGTCAGGGATTAGGGATTCTGCCTTTGCTCTAATGTTTAAATTCTAGATATCCATAAGATTATCTTTCATTAGTATTTGGCTCAGCATGTCCCTCAAGATTGAGATGTCACTTAGATTATATGGGATTGATCCCCAGTATGTCATTTGCCTACCTCACTGGGAATTTAATGGGAAAGAAATTTTTAAAATGACTATGAACTAGCTTTGTTGCAAAAATAAAGAGTTTTTAGACTCCTAAGTTTCATCAGCTCCCAAGTTTCATCAGTAGGTGACTTCTTGCCTTCTGTGCCTTGACAATTTCCTTTGAGATTTCAAGACTGAACATGAATATGAAGGCACAGCTCTACGGAAGATCTGCTGCAGCCAGAAATCTGTATGAATATAATGACTTTACAAAATATCTTGGGAGGCTGAATAATCTTGCTGCAGGACAAAGGCAGAAAAAAAAAAAAGTCAGCGGATTTGGAGTGAGGAATATTTACATAATATTTGATCTTCGTTATTTTAAAACAGCTACAAAATATGATTCATAGAAACCTAGGACTTGACTGCCAACTAGTTAGTCTAACATCTTCGGGATTCTAGAATACATATTACACAGTCCTGTCAATAAAATTATCACTTTAACATCAGAATTTGTTGCATTTTTTCCTATTCAAATAATGTTGAATGTGTTAGCATTAAACTATATAAACTCTGCAAAATTTATGAAAAAATTAAGTATGTCCTGATGCTGATGACTTTTTATTTATGGGCTATCAATTAACAACTATATCTTTCTGAGTCTGATGATATTTGGGCTGTTATTTTTATGCAAAAACAAAGATAAAGGTAAGATCAGTGATGGTAAGGACCACAGAAGAGTTTGGTAACTGTAGCTGAGAAGGAAAATCTTGGAATACTGGTTTCCAGCCTCTTATTGAAGTGAACATCTGAGTAAATAAGTACATTTAATTAAATGAGATTGAGATGTCCCTGTGCCAAGATAAAGAGGTTGCACTAGAAGTGAACTGGTACTTTAAAAAATTGCACTGTCAAAAAAGAATCCTTTTACAGCTGAGGAAAACTGCATTTTAGTGACATTTGTGCTACTCTGTACTGTGGCTACTCCAGAGATAAAACAGTACTTGTATAAAAACACTTCACAACACAAGTCCTTTTTTAAATTTAATGTACAGTTTGTCCAAAAAACAGTTGATTTTGAAAAATATCAGCATGACATCCTGTCACAGACTGAAGACTATTCTAATTAGAAATAGAAATGAACCCATAGAAACACTTCTTTTGAAAAAAAATTTGTTATTGGCAGATAACAGGAGAATACTGGTAGTATTTCTGAAGGTACAAGGTATCCTAGAGTATAAAAAAATGAGCATGTGCAGAGTTTTTGGCTTCTGTTTGTCCTTTGAAATGGCTTTTCGGACACGTGACCTCTTAAGGGAGATTTGTTTTGCAGAGATCACTCTAGAAACAAGCAGAACAGAGCAGCAGCCTAGAACAAAGCTGCTTCTTGCTCATGGCAGTGTGAAAGGATTGCTCCCCTGTCTTTATTTGAGGCCCCTTAGGAAGCCTACAGGATGCTGGTTGCTAAGCAACACTCAAAGCTATGGTGTATATGGCATTAGGTATTAATTATTGTCATGGGCCTTTTCCATGGGAGAGCCTCAAAAGATGCAATTAGACACATCATAAGAGAAGTAATTTTTCATTCTGATGGACAAGCATTATTAATGTGCAGAAAATTCAGAATTTGATAAATTTTTCAAAGGTGACTGACTGTACCAAGTCGAATATTTTCTTTTTTTTTTTTTTTTTGATGCTGTTTTGTAATTGCAGCAAAGGGATTTGAACAATAATATGGTTACAGTAAACTGTTTAAAAGTTTTGAAGTAGAATATAATATTGCTTCAATTGTTTCCCTGATTAAAGTGCCTAGCTCTAAACTGATCTTTACCAGCACTTTATTTTCAGTAGTTCAGGTCAGTAGTTGAGCAAAAAAAGAAAGCCTTAGAACTTGAAAGCAATAAAATAAAATATTTAACAGCAGCTGTGTGCAGCAACAGACAAGTAGAAACAAACAACCCAAGAAATTAAATCTTATGAAAGAGGCAAGTTTTAGTCTGGTAGTGTCTACCATGAGGTAAGTTTCTGCATATCATTGATGGCATTGGCTTGTATTTATGGGAAAGGAGAGCTGCTCTCCCTTCCCTAGCATTGCCTACCTAGCGAGCCATCACAGATGTAACGGGATGTATACGAGGCACATTCCACTTTTAGGGGAAAGACCTGTTATTATACCCCATGAAATTAAACAGGGTAGCCAAGAAGAGACTTCAGTTACTGCAAAGGAAAATGGAATTCACACTGAGGCAAGTCATTACCAAAGGTGAAAACATAAACAGCAGCATATTGGAAATTCCTGTGAAGTGACAGTGACAAAATATAACCAATATCTAGGAAAATAAATCACTGTCTCAGGACATGATCAGAGTAATAAGAAAATTAGAGAAAGAAATTGTTGCATTTTTGTCAATTAGTGCAAGTAAAAAGAGTGCTATTTATTTTCCAGTTGAAGAAAGAAAATGAGGCTGCAGATGGAGAGGCTCAAGGAGACACTAATAAGAGGTTGTGTGACTTTGTAAAGACAAGGAGGCCTTCTCCCACATCTCGGATGCACTGATATTTGTGCAGAAGGGACATGAAATGTAGCAAAGGGGAACAGAAACACTTTGGCTTGTACGATCTGCAGATGTGGCACATGTTGGGAGGATAAAACTCCCACTCTGTTTCCTGAGCTGTGTCCCTTTAGATGGGTATGTGGCAGAAAACTGTCATGAATATTGACATTGGAAAATTTGCCATGGGATGCTTCAGAAATTGGAACACTAGTCAGACTGGTAATGTGCTGCTTCAAATACCCATAGAGCATGTTAGACAGCAAACATATCAGGTAGGCAACAAAAATTGTACAATTGGAAAATGACTGAACCTATCTTTTTCTGATGAAGGAGTCCGGACATTGAATTTTGAACAAGTGAGGCCAGAAGGCATGAAAATTTCACAGCTGTCTCCATAACCATTCTCAGCTCCAAAAAATTACTGCCTACTTGTTGAGGCCACTATTTTTCTTTTCGCTGCTTCCATCTGGAAAGGTATGAGGAGCAGTAGTTTCATTCACAATGTTAATAAGTACACAACTGAGACAAAATTACTGTCCTTTGGCCATTCACATTCTTTGGCCATAAACGTTCTTCCTTGAAAGCTAGACTAACATTTTCTGAACCCTGTTTTTCAAGCATTGCATCTTTCTAATAGTATGTTTACTTTTTAATGAAGTGCTATGCTAGGGAAATCAGTTATTTTTAAAATGAAAATATTGTTTCACAAAGGCATACTGAAGGCAGAGAAATGAAAAAATTAAATTAGTGTTCCTAAAAAAACAAAACTAACGTACTGTAATTTTATAATGAATGTGAATGCATATATTGCTAACATCCTATTGTTGAAACAGATCTAGGAATATCTTTCTATCAGCAGAGATTTTCCTTTGGTAGCCCTTCGAAAGCAGGTGGATTTGCTGTCACTGCCAAAAAGTTCTTAGGAGCCAAGATGTACTGTGTAATAGCAACCACAAATTTCAGGTGGGCTCAGGTGTCTGTACCAGAGCCTGACCAGTGCAATTTATGTGACAGAACTCACACAGCAACCTGCAAATAAATGTGACTCACATCCTGTCTTATTTGTAGTACTGATTTTTGACTACTAGTTGCAATCTTATAAATCTTCATAAAAACCTCCTCCTCTTTCCTGATATGTGTTTGATCAATGTGTTTGTCTTTTCTCTCGCTTGTCAGATTTGAAACATTAGATAAATGAACATGGTATTTATGTGTACTGATTTTCTCTATTTTTCTTACATTTTGGGTTATTACTCTGAATTACTTTGCACCATTTCTAGTCATTTGATACAGTGAAATGGGTCTGAAGTTATTTATTTACTGCTGTGTAACTTGTTTATTTTCTTCATTCTTTTAATTAGAAATAGCTTGTATTTGTTTTATGATTCTTTGATCAGAACTTTTCCTTAGTCAGCTACTGTATTTAGTTACAGACTCTAACTAAGATCATCATCTCATTTCCCTTTCAGTGTCTGTCTGTGATAGCATTATGCTTAATTCAGTTGTCTTCAGCAACCTTGTCTCTCAGATCCAGATCTGTAAATAAACCTTTTGCCAGACTGCCCAGCACGCTAGAAGCTAGCTTTGGAAGCACCCAAATCCAGCAGCAAAATCACCTTGGGTCAGGAATTTTACACTTATGAACTTGGCTATTTTGTGAGAGAGCAGGGGCAGGGCATTTTAAGGTTCTGAAGTCTCAGTCCCACTTTGTTGATGTGAAGTTCAGAGAACCTGAATACTCTTCTAGGTGTACAGAGGTATCACCTTCTTTTGTATCCCTGAAGCTTGTCAGAGTTAATGTAATAAAAAATAAAATTTTGTATTTCAAAGAGACTAGATTCTTGGGTGTTGTACAAAATAAACAACCAAAAGAATCAACTGCCAATGTAAGCCAGCTTCATGCCTGCTGACCTTGACCTGCAATCTGCTTACACTCAGAACAATATTTTTCAGTGACCTATTAGAAAACAAAACAAAAGAAAAACAACCCAACAAAAAAACTATCAAACATTCCTATTCAGTGTTCACAGTACTGGGAAACAAGAGCTTAAACCACTTGTTACCTCTAGTTCTTTTTCTTACAGCTTTGCTGAAGGTTATACGGTTATTTAACAAGAAGAAACATTCTTGCACAATTTAGCAGCAACGTCATAACAGGAAAGATACCATTTGTTCCCAGAGCTGAGAGGAACACAAATGCAAAAGATAACTCCTACCTGTTCTAAAAATCATGAAATAAATATTGTTCTTCTCATCAGAAATGTTGCTTTGAGATGAGGCCTTGTAAAGTCCTTAAGAGTGTTTCTAATGGATGTACCTTTAATAAAACAGCCAGAAACACTGGTGGCAGGGGTAGAGATGGGCTCAGGTTCAAAATCAAATTACCTTCTGTGAGGTTTCAGGTTAATTTCAGGTTTGTATTAACTGAAGTGACTGAATCATGACATTCAGTACCTGTACCTCAATATCTGTCCCTGCAAACTCATTAGCCTTCCCCCTCCCCCCCAAAATGCATGTTACTGAAACACAGAGCACAGTGACCATTACAGAATTCACTCGCATTCATATTTACTCACCATCATTACAAAACTTCACATTTTTCTAGTTGTCTTCCACTGACATGGAAGAATTTTCTACTGGCTTTATTTCCTTTGCAAAAGTTTACCTCAAGAAAATTTAGAAATCCCATACTTTTATTGAAAACATTATTTAAAAGCAGAGAAAGTCACACATAATTAAATATATCATCTGAACAACATCCATGTTTTCATACTCAGTCATAGCTAAGCTAGATCAGTGCATTTTGTATTATTTGTACTGGAAGAACAGTAAATAATTTCTGGGGAAAGTTTTGTTTTCATCTACTAGCTGTCCCATTCAGTGACAAATTCTTCTTGAATTCCCTCCTTGTTTGGAAACAGGGGCCTTCTTCATTATATACACTCATAATCCAAGATCCAAGAGAACAAAAAATCATTATAGTGCCTACTGAAGGCTAAAAAGACAGATTGATGTAGACAATTGTGAAGTGTTTGTAGTACATAGAATTAAAAAAGCTCATTTGTCTGATTTACAGCTGCCTACTTAAAAGGTAGATCAGAATATGAGATCTGCCCTGTGCTATACATGTTAGGATAAATAATAGCCAGGACCTCAAACAAAGAGAAACAGCAATAATGGATTTTCTGAAGACTTTCTTAGCCTTATTTTTCTCCCCTTTTTTTTCTTGTTAAGCCCCTCGCTTAGTGTTTAGGATCCTATACTTGTGTTTCTGTAAAACTATCAAGCTCTGACTTTTTAACTTCTGTATGTCCTAGATTTTTGTTTCTGGGTGCTATACTCAAATTGTCTTGCTTTTTCACCTATTTTCCTAATTAGTGTTCACTTATGCTCTGTTTTCCCAACATAATGGCACTTTTATAAGCAGGAACGCAGTACAGTTTGTCAGACTGCTCTAAATATTCTGGCCATTTTAGAAACTTGTTGGTCTCATTGGAGAGCAACTGCATATAAATACAATGACCTACACAATGCAGGAATGAAAGAAATGCAGTTGAAAATAATGCACTCGCTGACATAAGTACACCATGACTGATAGGAAATGAACTTACACTGGTGGTGCCCAGATCACTATAGAAACAGAATAATCTTGTGGCAAAATTCGAAATGCTAATCAGCTGAGGAGAAGCACAAAGTGTGTGAGTGCTACAGAGAAGTAAAGCAGCTACCAATGCCCCTGCTAATGAGTCAGTAAGGAATCCCATCACATAAAATTCCATTCCAATATTTGTGGTTCCAATTACTACACATGGGTGGAACCAAAGATGATAAAGCTTTTTGTGTTGGAATTACAGTCACTCATCCTTCTGTATTTGTTTCAGCTCTACTGTCACAAAGCAAGTATTGTAAACCTCATTTCACTGATTGGAGAAGTTTGTCTGGTTCCTCTGTGTTTATCTGTGTTAAACCCTATGTTCCACTTTGAATGTGGGATTACTCAGCCTCCTGTGCTTCCCTGTCACATAACATAATGGAAAAAGTCCTGCATCGTATATGGAGATGAAAAGATCTGCTCTCTGAACTTCTGTGATGGTCCATACAAATGTGATATCATTGAGTGAAAGAAATGGTCACTTGTCAAGACAAATTTTTCAAATCTGAAAAGGACAATGGAGTTTTGATCATTTCATCTGGCTGATCATAAAATCTCCAGAAATACAAGGTAGATATTCAAGAGATTGCTTCAGAGGAAGCTCAGTCAGAACAACATAGAAGAAAGTGGATGGACTGACTAGAGGTGAAGCCACATTGTAGAAACAGAAGAGGGATCTAAGCTTAGAGAGTGCTTACTCTGAGGAAAAACTGAAAAACTGAAGAACCTGCCAGTATTGTTGTTTTAAATGACAAGTTAATTGTAAAACAGCATTTCAATCAGAATGAACTTCTAGAAAAGGAGGGCAACTGGAAAGTCAGAGAGAGCCACCAATACCTTTGGAGCCCTAGGGCATGTGTATTAAAATGTCTTTTTAAGAAGGTTTAGCAGATACAAAGAAATAATTTCAGAGAAGTTAAAGACAAGACACTGTGCTGAACCATACTTGCTCTGAGTTAACCCAGATATTTTCCATTTAAATTTCTATTGTAAGCACCTTGACTTCTTCAGTAGTGGAACACTATGAAAGTAAGAATTAATGCTAGAAAATTGTCATTTATTTCCATTGAAATAAAGTTTTTCAATATGTTGAGGGACACATCTTCACCATCTTCTAATAATGACTTTCAGTGGTGGGTAAAATTACATATTTAAATAAAAAGAAGAGCAAAGACCCTTTGTTAGTTAGATGCACGGAAGACAGTGAAGGGACTATTATCAGCTGCTACACAAACAGCCTGTTAGTACAGAGACTGGAATATGAAGTAGAATGTTGCTCATGCTTTCACCTTAGTTTTCCATCCTCTCCTATGCTCATCTGGGTTCCAAATTTAATGAGAGTTAGATCCTTTCAAAGGGAGAATGCTGATGTGCCTCTATCATTCATGTGTGGCTGAGCTTTCCAGGTGGCCAGAGGGAGTTCACAGAGGTTTGAGCAAACAACTGGAGATTAACTGCTCTTCCTTCACTGTACAGTAAAAGTGGATCTCAGTTAAGTTGTGGCCAAATGTGAAGTGAGTATAGGTAGGGGAAAAAAGTTCCATTTATATAATCTAATTTGATATAATAACAATATTATTTCCAGGGCGCTGCATAGAATATTTTAATTTTGGAAAATGTGATTATTTCATTGTAGTCTGATTTGTTTTCCAAAATAGGTGGTCTGTACAATTAGCTGTCTTTTTATTGCTTGAGTAGAAAAGCCATAACAGTATACTTGCCTGATGACATTACCATGGAAGTCAACAATGTCCCCTCAACTGCTTTGTCACTTTATTGATCTATTCACTTTTTAAAAGAATTGCTGGGAGGGCTTGTTGAAAGGCAGGTAGCACAAATGCTTCCCAGTGCTAAGATGTCATTTATGCACAGTGCTGGGGGAAAATATTTCAGTGTGGAAAAAAAATAATGGCTAGCAGTAATATGACTTGACTTCCAATTACACAGCATGAAGCTCATCACTCGAACTGAATCAGAAAAGATGCTGCCTGCCCACATCATCCTGTGAGACTATTAAATCTAATAAGAATAATTGCAAGTCTAGGAATTCTTCCAAGTAATTTTGCTTAATGATCTTAAACTCTAAGGAAGAGATATCTACCTATTGCTTAATTATTTAATCTTTTAAAGGACATGTGCATAATGCAGCAGCTTATCTGCCCATCAGTACAACTCAGCAGGAATATAACTCTCTAATTGTTCCATGCTGCTTTCCCTTTTGGCTTGTGAATCCAACCAAGGGCTGTTACAGCCTGCTAGGACACCGGACCTGTTTAGAGAGGGAATCACAATCACATTCTGTAATTCATCTGCCCTTGCAGATTGCCTTCATTGGGAAAACAAAATAGCCCACAAAAAGTAAAGCACCTTAACTGTGTGGGGCTAGACTTATCCTAGTCCTGTGGCTTCACTGATGGCTGAGGTGAACAGACATCCAACCTCACTGCACTGAGAGCTGCATGCAGAAGGACTGATTTTGACTTAGGTGTTCTGTAATCATGCTTGCAAGCCTGACATTATTAAATTTTTGTATGTGTATATATCTGTATTTATGTATCTACACACTAACTACATGTATACCTCAACAATCTGAAGATGAAGAAGACTTGCTTGCTCTTGATGACTGGACTGGGAAGACAGGGTTTGCAAATTTCTCTGTATCATACGTACATACACACAAGTGATCCACGCAGATATCTTTGTGTATTTTTTATGTTGATATAAACACACTATATATTAAAGATCAAAAATTCATCAACTGCTATAGGCTTGAATATGAATCCCTCTAAATTCACTTCTCTGGGTGTTAAGGTGGTGATGTGGATTCTGTGTGAATGACTGCATTTAGGGGCTATTCCAGCATGAAGAGATGTATTTCGTCTTGTTTCCTCTGATGTTTTCAAAAAACTCAAATTTTAGTCAGATAAGGTGTGGGGGGAAGCTGAGAATTCTGCAAGACTGGAAAATCATTTCCTGTTATGTTCTTCCATACTCTTGATTCAGATGCATGGAAATTAGGAAGCAAAGTAGTTACATAAATTAAGACAACAGAGAATCAAGCCACAAAATCAAAATGGAAATGCAGTGAGCCAGGTAAAATTTAGTCACACAACATAGAAGGTATGCAATGTAGTCCCAGATTGACTTGTCTGTACAGGGAAAATAAAAAGGGAGTGTTTCATTTGACATTGCTGGGATCCCTTTGAATCAGCATTGTTGGAGCTGTTCCTGAAGTTGTTACTGGGCTTTCTCAGTCCTGCCTGCCTAACAGCAGGAAGACCCACACTGCAAGCTCAGTTGTCTGAATTCTGTTGGTATTTCCAAACCACGGGCTTTTTCTCACTGCTGCAGTTCTGGGAAGTATGGTAATGCAGATAACCCACAGCCAGTGGAACTGGTGAAGCTGGGTTTATTATGGGCCTGTGTAGTATATGGGAATTAGGCACATCCTTGAGAATAATCTCACCACAACACACTCAGCTCATCCATATGTCCCTTTACCTCACTGCTGGGATACCTGTTGTCCTCCCCGCTTCCCCTGCCCTACACGCTGCCTCCTCCCAAAGCCCTGTGCCCTCTCCTCACACCACAGCAGTTCCCCAGCCTGCTGGTGCTCATGTGGCTATTCCCACACCACCACATCACATAAGCCAAATAGATTTTTCTGCTTTTAGCTGTATAAAGTAGCTGTATTTAGCCTGGTAAAATGTGGATGCTAACTGGCCAGTCAGGGCATGCCTGCTGATTGCCCAGCTGGGTGCTGCTAAAGGGATTGGGATGAATTTTCTCTGCCCTTACCTCAGAGGAAGCACCAGTAAGGTCTCCTTTAATCAGTATCTGCATTTCAGTGTAGATATTTGTTGTATTTGAGATCTCTAACTATTTGGTTTATAGGGCTGAAATTGGTCAGGGAGTACCAAAAATAATGAGAAATTACTGGGGTAGGGGGGAAATGCCTGCCAGACTGCTAAAAAAAAAAAGTAAAGAGTGTAACCTTGTAGACTTGGAAAGATAGGTGAGAAAATAAAGTGACTATGCCTCAAAACAGACAAAACTAAGTCTACTGTATCTTCACAGTTGCTTAGGAATGATTCTTCTGCTTTGCTACAGGAGCCCTGCAGCAGAGAACAAAAATTTAGGGAACCAATAGCTTATCTGCAAATCAAAGTGAGGGCTGAGGGCAGACCCCTTCTGCATTTTTTTTATATTCATGGAAGGATAGTAAAGTGAACCTGCTGCCAACACTGCTGTTTACCACTGTGTGATAGTATTTGAAACGTCTCATTAAACCATTTGATTTTTTCTGTAAGCTTGAAAAGAGAAAGTTTGTCACAGGAGCCAAAAAAGCCAAAAACTAGTTCATCTTCATGGGTATCTCAGGGTGAAGAGTATTGCATAATCTGCTCCTTCCAGGAGCATCCCTTCAAGGTGGTCGGTCTCTGACACACTGTGATCTTCTTCCCCTTGAATACAGGTGTAGTGGTTTTAAGGTCAAATTATGCATCACTCCTTGATTTCCTTTCTGAAAAATGACCACAAACATCTGAATCTGGTAGCTGCTCTGGTCTCACCCACATGGGAAGGAATTAAGGAGACCTTGCTCTTGGAACAGCATCTGGAGCCCAAGTTAAGAACCTTCTAAGGTTAGGAAAAAGTCTTTTGATGGTGTGAATGAGAGCTAGGACAAGTTATGACAAAACAATATAATATATGCTAATGAAGATGTTCTACAACATTTCAAGCAACATTCATATTTTCACCTGAAACTAAAGAATCTAATTTTCTATTATAAGTGAACCCCAAGGATAATTTCACTATTTTTACTTCTTAATAACTGCATCTCCCTTTTCTTAGTATTTCTTTTCCTTCTTTGTGTATTTTACTTCCTGCTGCCTATTCATGATCTGAGCAGAACTTTGACATGTGAATTTAAGGGATGATTTTTCTGTTCCTTATTCTTCTATCTTCTTCTGGAGCTGAGAGACCATATTAAAGGATTTGCATTTAGAAACTAGAACATCCCTTTGACTGTGAATGCATAGCATAAACCTGGCACTCCTGCTTTCATTTCTACTGTGACTGAAGAAAATTTCTGCACTTACTGTGAACCTCATGGATGTTAAGGGCACTCTTTAGTGCTCTTTTTTAAAAATGTCTTCTGTAACAAGTGGAAGTAGTCAAATGGTCATCAAAATATTACTCTAAGATTCATTGCAATATACAAAAGGAAGAACACATTTCAAAAATAAAAACTATTTTATTTTCATTTCATTTATGAAATGAAACTTGGCTCACAGAGAAACAGATGGGCATGAATTACACAACTAACTAGAATGAAAAATAGACCCCAAAGTGAATTAAATGCTGGTGAGATGAAAATGAAGAGCTTTTTTTTTTTTTTTTTTTTTGTGCTGAAGTGAGAAAACAGTCCTACTTATAATGGAAAATTATTCACTCTGTAGTGCAGTGTAAGACAAAATCTATCACACTGGAAGAAGATTTTACTAGACTGCAAAAATACATGGTCTCCCCAGTAGAATGGACTGTCTCACTGAAGGGAGAGCTACAAATAAAATTTAAACTTCAGCAGTTTTGGACAAAAACAGAATGCTTTCAGTACTTACATATTTAAAACTTTTGCTGAACACATAGAACAAGTAAAACAAATTCTTTCAGTATGTGCTATAGTTACAAATTTTTTTTTAATTGTAATCTTGCTATGAGATTTCACTACATTTTTGTCTCAATAGATCTTTCTGTTATCATTAACTACAGTTGAGTTTTCAAAGTGTCAAATATTCCTATAGAGTCTGTCACTTCATCTTTGGCTTTCAAAGGGCAAATCCTGTAATAAAACTGAAATTGCTAAATATCAGTTAATTCCCACAGTAATTATTTAAGTATTACTTATATCACTGTAACCCAGAGAGATCTCAGATGAGACTGAGGTAGATATTGTGCTAGATATTATCTAAGACAAGTTTAATATTCTAAGCCATATTAATCTAGCTCAACAGAGAATGAACTACTTTATAAAGCATCTGGTATGCTGCAAAAATCAGAATTTTTGTAAGAGTATAGAGAAAGATCTATTTGTTCTATGTGCTTGGGGCAGATGAGCTGTTCTAAGGTTCCAGTGAACTGCAGGAAAATGTCTTTATTCTTTCTGGGCAAGCATCTGGTGTAGTGCTGACCAGCAAATTGTCAGCTCTACTTTTCTACCCATTGGTGGGTACTCTTGATTTTTAGAAACCTACAATATTGATGTTTGGGCTCTCATACATTGATGCTACTTGACTTGGGGGTGACACAGATTATTACTGACATTAATTTTAAAGAACAGCACAAATTAACAAGAGTCTTTGTCCAAAGAGGTTATATAGTCTAAATAAAGGTAAACAGATGTACTAGGAGAAATTAAATATCTTCTTTATTTACCAGATGAGGAACATGAAGATTAAGAGTCAAAATCTCTTTCTATGCAGGTCAGTGGGAATTTTGCCAGTAACAGCAACTGGATTAGGCTTTTACACACATGGACAATACTGCAGTGGTACAGTAGAGACAGAAACTCAGTGCAGGTTTTCTGAATTCTGGAACAGCAAGCAGAATGTGGGAACACTTGTTTTGACTGGAGTTTGGTAGGTATGTGAGCTCTGTACTCCACTGTATATCACAAAATTACATTTATACATCAGTGTATACAATCATTTCCATCCCAGAAACAGTATCTAGAACTTGTAAAAATGTCTTGGGAAGGTGCGTTTGCTTCAGGAGGACCAGACTACCATTTTAATGATCACTCCACCAAGTTCATCAGGGTACAAACTGAAAGGCATTTTTCACCATCTGGTTCTAATCAATCTTTGTGTGGCACCATGCCTACCATACACAGGTTCCCTGCTACAAAATGACATGTTACTGCACGGTGGCTGCTCATTATTTCAGTCACTGAGTCCTCTCAATGTCATGCAGTGCCTGGGGGAGTCTTACAAACGTATGTGCAACAGGGAGGAGCATGGTGTTTGTAATCATATTCACTTCATTACAGCTGGCTGTGGTGGGCTTTTACATGTTCCTCACATTTTAACATCATTTGAGCATCACAAAGACATTTTTTAGCAGAAGAATGACCACCACCCTGCCTGTGGCACACAGCTTAGGATGGGGAATGAAGAGCAGCAGGACGCAATACTGATAGAGGGGGGGTGATGCTAATGGAGTCATGCTATTCACTTTTTTGGGCAGACTTTTTATTTTTACAGGGGACCATGTTGCTAATGCAAAAAGTCAAAGAAAAGAAGTTCCCTTACAAAGATGCACACTATGCATGGTGTTTGTCTATGAGTGCTACAAGCATGACAGAGGTTAGAATTTTTTCTTAGAGCCCTGTAATCAAGATCCCAGTAAAATCATCACCCAACTCAAATATGCAAAATCTAATCTTTGTTGAATTTCAAATACTGAGGACTGAGAAACTGAAAGAGAAACCTCAAAACTGTAGAGCACCGACCTACACATTAGACAAAAGACTAAATGCAAAGCATGGTTTGTGAGAATGCATGCAAGGTTTGTGAGAAAGAGGAGCATAAATAGGAACAACACATAATATGCAAAGAACTATCCTTTTTGCTAGTAGAGTTATACATCTAATCAGTCTATAAATAGTGAATCTCACAAATACTTGAAACTTCCACCATAGTGATTTCAAACTTTCATTTCCATAAAGGCTGTTTATGGCCCCTTATACACAATATTTAAATGGTGTATAAAAACTATGCTCTGAAGAAAGTAAAAAATTTTATCCCACAAGATGAAAAATCCCCTCCAAGATCATGATAATTGAAGTTCCTTGTAAGGAACCCACTCTGGCCTCAGGTGTCACATTGCAAAAAGTCTGCTGAAATAACTGTGACTACAGCAGTATGAAACAGAGGTAAGTGAAATTGTATGAAAAGCAATACTAGAGGTTTTGTTCATACAAGTGGATTTCAGATGCAGGGAACGTTCATGGATTTTTCTCTCTCCCAAGATAAAACCGTTTAATAAGACAAATTAACCGAGTGCTGATTATACATAGGCCTCGCGGGGCTGTGCACAAAGCTGTTTATTGTATTCAGAAAAGGGCAGGATATTTTGGTAAGCCAGACATGTTTGCTTTTTTCCCCCCAGTACTCTTTTCTCTGGAGCTCTTTCCCCCTGGTCTCACTGCCCTCTTTGTTCATCTCAGCTGCCAGATGCTTCTTCCAGAGCCTGCCCTGGACCTGTGGAGCACCCTGAGGTGGTGGCCCTCACATCTGTCACCATCTGGTGCCTCTCTTGCTCTGCCGTGGCCATGGCTCTGATTGTAGCACACAACCCAGGTCCTTGTCACTCACAATTCATATGAATATGGGCGTTCTGGACAATAATGTCCCCTGTCTTCAAGTCATGCTTGTCTTAACCTTTTAGGATACTTTGCTTTATCAAGATAATATCACAGTGCAGATCAGGTTTAATCTGGGGTAAATACATAAAAAAAGATTTCACAGAATCAGTTCTTGCTAGTGGCCCTGCAGAGGAGATGATTTCACAGTAATTACACATTTGTAGCAGACCCTGACTGTCATTAAGATACTGCTATGGAATACATTTTCTATTTTACTCTCAGCAAAGTGGTCAGCTGCAAGGGGGATATTTTCCTTTATGTTCTGGCTTATTTTTCCAGCAAGAACAGAACCTTGCTCAGAAGAAGGAGAAGCCTTTTGTTTCAATACTTTAAAATATCTTCCATAGTTACAATAGTTACACTAATAATTTACAAAGGCTGCAGAAATCTTTAATTTGTACTCCAAATACAGTGTTGGCCTCAGATATAAATCAAAGACTTCTGAGGTAGCTATTGAATTCTAAGAGCAACCATCCTCATCCTGGACTATTTAGGTCATTTGACTACATGATTCTGATGATTTTACTACATGGGGTGGCACTTTATTCTGAAAAAAGACCGAAACCAACAACACCCTTTGATCCACTACAGGTCTTCTTGCAGAAAAAAAGTGCCTGGAAATGTATGGGCATCTGAACAAATTTCTTAAGATTATGAAATTAGCTGGCAGATGTCAAGCACTATGTAAATATTGCAACAAAAAATATGAATCCCCAGAAAGATTTAGCACGTGTAGAAGTAGGCAGAGACAGTTCATGGTGGGAGCAGTTGTATCCTTCCCATTTAGAAAGTAGAGCTGTTGGGAACATCTGAGCAGGGAATCTGTGCTTTCACTGAAACACAGCCCATCTGGTCTGTTATTTGAAATGCACCGTTTTGTAATCCTGTGAAAATTAAACTCCAGGGAAACTAAGTACATAGCACCCACTTCACAGGCTTCCTAGGCATTTTCACATTCAACAAAGCCACTTTTGTTTCTCTGGATTCTTGACTTACAGCAGCCTTTCCCCAAGTATTTAAAATATTGTGGGAGGAGCAGAACTCAGGCAGAGGTCATCTCCAGCTGGAGGAACAGAGGAGAAGGGAAAGTTATTGTTATGCAGGTACTCCTAAGGGACTGTCTATTAACAAGAGCCTGAAATTCAAATTTCCAATTAGCATTTCAGCAAAATCTGAATATGAAAGACAGCTGTATATGAGCTGAATAAATGCCATTTCCATCCTTATTGCTTCATAATGCTAAATTTCAGGTAGTCAGGTTAATGCAAGAAAATATGCTACCAGCCATTCAATAGTTCTTGTAGAAAATACAGTTAAATTTGCTGTTTACACTACATATGCATGCAGAAGTGTATTTCTTACATTTTATGTGTCTGGTTCACTGATATACTTCAGTTTTCCATTATGTACTTATATCCCAAAGTATTCCAAACATGTCAGTTCGTAAATGTAAATATAAATAAAAGGTATATGCCTATTACATTTGCAGTGCATATGGAAAGGTAAATTTTAAAGCACCAGACAGGAGAAAAATCCCAAGCACACACTGGTAGCCACAAGAGTTTTGCAAATGCATGAAGGCTAAACTTCAAAAATAAAAAGCTTTCCCTTCCCTCATAACCTTTCCCAGCTAAGTATCTAGTTGCAATTTTCTAGTGTATGTAGCATTTGTTCGGGCATTTGACCAGGCAACTGCACTGGATTTGGGCCTGAAGGTGACAGGCAAAATGCACGAGCTGGCAGAACCAGGCGGGCGGCCCTGCAGGCAAGGATACCTCCCAGTGCTCAGCACTCTCCTGCTGGCTTCACATCCCCCGTCATTGCCGAGGTTGCAGAAGGCTCATCTGCGGCAACTTTAGAGCAGACCTTGTCCCTCACAGTTTACATGGGAGGACACTAAAAAGTCAGCATTATTTGAAAGCTGGACCTTTAGTCTGCCACCAGTGCCAGCACAGAAGTGGCTCTGGTCAGTGTTCACCAGTAATATTTTCAAGGGAAAGAAACTCAACATTCCTGTCCTGCTTTCTCTTATTCAGGAAGGGAAAAAAATCTAACCCAACCAACCAACAAATGTAGAAATAGAAAAAAAATCAGTTCTTTAAGGCAGACTACTATGTATGTTCACTAGGAGTTTTGTGCAGTAATGGCACTAATTAAGTACATACATTCTGACTTCTTGTTTTCTCTTCTGAGCACAGAGAAGACAACCCCAAATATATTCTCTGCGGACAATTGTGAATGTATAAGAAAGCTTTTACCATCTCTTTTTTCTTAGAGAACCTAGTGCAGAAATCTGGAATTAATTAAAAACCACAGTAAGGTGCCATTCTCTGCCATTTGTCCTCAGCAGTCAGCAGGTGATGTGCTGTACACCCAGCCCCATGGCAAAAAGGAACACAACCCCAAAACTGGTTTGCAGACCATAGGGTGCCACAGCAACATTTCTCAGGTGCAAATCAAAAGTTGCACAAGGAAGATCCCTGACTTAGGCGTGTCTGAGTCCAGAGTGAGCATAGGAATTACAGTCCATTAAAATCAATTTTATGCAGATAAATTTACAAGTGTTCATAGGTTTTGAGTCCCCTTCCTTGCTGCCAGCGCCCAGGACAGCTCAAGTTTTGTGTTCTGTGGCAGGGCAGGAGCACCTGCATTGTTACACACACAGAGCCCATAGCAGCTACGTCCCCCTGCCTGTGCAGATTCATCAGTGCTTTTCTTGGCTCTGAGATTTAGTGAATGTTATTCATATTCTGTTCAGGTTCTTAAAACTTGTGCATCACATTGCTTTCTGTGAGCCCATTACAGCAAAGCTTATTTTACAGTCTGTCAGATGCTGGGGTTTTTGCACATGTTATAGAAATGTATTTTTTGGTTTGCTCAGTTTGTATGTGAATGATCCCATGTGCAATAAAAGTTCCTAGTGATGCTCCACTTGTAACCACATTAAAGAAACACATGTCTGCAGCAGTCAGGATGTATTGTGGTTTTTCTGCCTTCTGAGATTTTATGGTTTAGGTTTCAGTGAATTCCTCAAGGTTTTTCTCTGGGGTTTGGGAGGATTTGTTGTTGCCTATTTTGCATATGAAGGAATTTTTAACTACTGAAACCTTTTGTCCATAGAGTCTTTCTGGAGAATAAAATTGCATTGCAGTGATCAAGAATTTCCTTGCTGGATGCAAGGAGATGGATTAGATGGTTTCTTGAGATTCTTGCAGCATTTCATTTCTGCTGCTCTGTGTTTTTACTGGTGTTGGGGTGTGGGAGACATACAGGAGGTGTTGATCTGTGCTGAATGATTGCCTGTGAATTATAGTTTGTATTTTGCCATCTGGCTGCCTGATAATTAGTCCATCTTTTTATCAAATGAATGGCACATGCCTTCCCTTCCTTAATACATATGCAAAACTATGTATTTTGGAAAAGGTTGTGTTCAACTTCAAAAAAACTGCCAGGAAGCAGTGTCTTTCTGCAATCACGTGTATGTCCTCAGACAAACCTCACCCACGTAGGGACCTGGACTCTCCCCTGCATTATTCTGGGGTATTATGCAATCCAAGTATTGGATTTCTGGTTATGTGATGTTCTGAATTTGTTCCGTACCTATGTAAGCTGAGCTCTGGATGATACACTATTTTACTGTATAGCTGCAATATGTAGCTATATTTTCCTATGGTTAATACATAAAAGGCATACCCAGTTTAACAGCATGTTCATTATGCTGTGTTCTCATCACTGCTCCAAGTATATTTCCATGAGATCTATTTCTGGTGGGACTCAATGCTTTGGGGCCATCAGAAGCAGGCTGAGCAGCAAGACAGCCTTAAGAAGACAAGGAGAGCATCAGGTACCCAACCTCAGGTCCTGTAGCACTAATGCTAGAGAAACCTGTGGTCCATGGCAGTGTGTGAAATCAGGAAATCAAGAATTCAATGCAAATCTACCCCCAGTGCGCAGCAAAAAAAACCCCAACAAAACAAAAAAATTTATGAAACATTTTTCTTCTCTTTAATCAGGAAGCCCTGGGAAAAGGTTGTTCACAAGAGAGGAAAGGTCTTTTCTCACCCTGTGGTATGTCAGCTATCCAATTTGGTACTTAAGAGCTACATTCATGAGTCACTAGCTATGTATTAAATACACAGGAAAAATCTTACTCATATATATTTGGAGAAAGATTTTTTTTGATTTACAATATTGAAGAAGATGTATTTTTCAGAAGTTACCTTTTTTTTCCTAGTTTTTCAAGAATGCAACATATTCAAAATTAAAAGTGTGCATTAGCTTGTGAATTATAACAAATTATTTCTTCCTACCATGAAAGAATTTTTTTCATAAGATATATTAATTTATGCAACTTTCTACAGGTTGGCAACTGCCGAACTGCCTAAAAATGCTACCTGAGGGACCACTTCTGCTCATTCATTGTGATTTTGGTAGTGAAAAAAATAATCTGGTAGAAATGGTTTGATGCAACAATACCTGCCATTAAAAGGAATTAAATAAAAACGTACCATCAAGTTGAAATTTCTCAAACATCTTATGCACTGAATGGGACGTTTAGCTATAAACAGTCTAAGCAGTATTCAAGTTGATGGTAATAAATGTATATGAAGAAAATTACCATTTTCCTTTATTATCTAATCCTACCTACTGGAAATGAACACGTATTAATTTGCTTGTAAGTCTGATTGTACATCCTCTTTCCTTTAGAATATCTTTGCTTTTTTATTGCCATTTTCATTACCATATTTTGAAATCTAAAATGTTATTTGTACAAGGAGACTCCATTTTATTTGCTTTTAATGATCATGACCATGTGGATCAGTGTAAACCCTTCTCGTTATAATATGTATATACTAAATTAGTAATAGTCTTCCTTTTGTCATTGAAATGATGGCAACAAATGATGGCTAGAAAGAGGAATGACCTGTCTGAAGAGTTTTCCTTCTATACAGCACAAAACAGGGGTGCATTCACAACTGCTTTGAGTAAGCACTGTAAGATCAGTCTTTGGCTCATTTCAGGTTGATGCCTGTTATGCTGGTTAAACTGTGTCTCCATTTCTTCATTCTGCTGCAGCCTGTTGTACCCTCCCATTAACTGTGCAGATGGTAAGGTTTTGGGATCAGGCACACTTTTTGTTATAGACGTGTATGGAGCATGCCAAATAGGGGCCCCCATCTCCAGCTGGAATGGAAGCACTACCACAACACAAACAATATTCTTTGAAACAAATTTACCTCCAATAAAAATAATGGATATTTTCTTCCCAAGTTAGAAGAAATAAAAACAACTTGTTCTTGTCTTTCTGTTCAGAAATGCACACACAGAGACACACACACAGACAAATACAATAGTCTAGATGAGGGCAATATGTTCATCTTCCATAGTTTCTATATTTGATTAACCTACGTAATCTAATAGGAATGGATAACTTAATAAACCATAAAAGCAAAGTAGATAAATCAGAAAAAAAAGAGCTTAGGATGCTACCATGGATTGGCTTCTGGATGTCCCCAGATACTTACAGGTCACATTTTCCTGTGATCCCCAATGCCTTCACCACAACTTTATTTCTTTTTACTCATGTAATAGGCCTCTTGTGACAGAATTTAAGTGCTGTGTCTAGAACATGAAATGAGACTTCCCAGAAATCCAGTCAAGTACCCAATCCTACCAATACGTGTTCTTGTGCTCTGGTCTTCTGAGTAATAGCACGTCCAAGCAATGAACCTTAATATGTGATATGGAAACAGAGCAGCCTTGGACCTTCTGTTCAAGGCTTTCACAGGGCACTCTGTATGCTGCTGTGAAACCTTTGCTCCCAGTTTCTTTGCCTGCACATCTGCTCTCTAACTACATTTCTAAGATGACCGGCTACCAGCAAGTGCTGATTTTGCTGACTTCAGGCTTTGAAATGTTGCTTTATATCAGTATTTATTTATTTATTCTACAGAGATAAAAGCTTCTCTCTTTTTTTTGCAAAGTAAGAAGTTATACTTGCAAAAAACTGTTTTGATGGCTATGCCTTCAAATACCAAACACAAGGTTGGATCGATGTAAATCTTTGGGTCCAAGTCTCCAAGAAGTTTTGAAAGGAAATTGTATCGCTGCTTGCTTGTGACATATATCATATTATATTAATTCTCTGCTTCAGGGCATTTACTGGTTGCCTTTGGGCCAAAAGGGATTTTTTTTTTTTCTTTTTCTCTCTTGATGTATAAATTGCCTCATAGGGTTTTTTTTGTTTGACTTCTGTTCCTCTAATGACCAGCCAACTGGAAATAGGCCACATGTCTAGACAGGATGCAAAGGCACAGTGCTGAAATGCTCCTGGTGCCATTTGAAGTAAGCTTATAGTTAAACTGGTAGCCAGATTTAGGATCAGGAAGAACTTTTCCGTTAATCCAAGTGGAATGGTTACATGGCTTTTTGCTTGTTTTGATGTGTTCCTCTGTATTGAAGGGCACAGTGTTTGTCCTAGGTACCTTAAGCAAATAATAAAAAAAAAAAATGCTGCTATACTGGAATCCACAGTATTATAAATCTCTTTTATTCATCCTGCTTACTTTCTGTAGGTCATTATAGATTTTTTAAAAATATTTTTTGTAGTTCTTTTTTGCCCAAATAAAACTTGGGCAATATGATAAGGAATATTATAGCAGGAAGCAGGGGGCTTAGGCTCTGCAGATGCCTATTACAACAGGGAAATGGATTTGTTGACCTGGGTTGCCATTGCAGACTGATGTTCATATAGAAGTTGAATCCTGCTTGCAGCACCATCATCACGATTCATCTTAGATCAATTTGTTGCAGAAGTGTGCAGCAGAGCAGAATTCAGGGATGAATACAGAGATGTAAAATGGCAATCAGGTTTTCAAGGCATGCTAATATAACTCCAATAGCTGATCACATTTCTGTCACCTTATTACTTAGAGTTACTGAAGAACGTTTCTCTAAATGATAATTCAAAAGCAGCATGTCAGATAATACATTCAAGTAGCTAAGAAACAAATATCTGAAGGCATGTTTAGGTTTGTTGAAACTTTACATTTAATCCAGGCAATTCTTGTAAAATAAGTTTCCTTAATTTTGCAAAATTTGTCTAACAAATAGAAGGGACTTCAATAATTTGCTAAGAGGAAAAATGTGTGTGAAATGTGAGATCCTTGTCCTATTCAAAATAAGCTTATCTGGTTTGTAATCCTCTTGTGCATACACTTAAAGCTCTGTACTGTGTTTTTTCACCTTAAGGAAGATTTCCCCATTGGAAATTCAGTACAACAGAAATGCTCAAGGTGTGTTTAATAAGTGTGGATTTTTGATGTGAGAACACTCCAATTTTGAATACATAACATAACCCCTAGGATCATCCTGTTATATTTTTGCTTCATAAGCATATCTATTTTTCATTCACAATGTTGTTATGATTTTTTTTAAGGTCTGGAAATGAATTCAGCTAAACAAAGAAATAACTATTATTTCATAGATTTCTGCTAATATAATTCCATGCAGACTCTGGCTGGCACACCCCTCACTATGTTCATTTTCTGCTGCTAAGGCCCATACAAACTCCTGGCGATTGGATAAAGGTGTTGTATTTTAAAAGACTTTTGAAGAGGATTAGAATAATTAAGATTACATACCTCAAAATACAAATTTCATGTGATGTTATTGGAGTTGCAGATTATCTCAAACATAAATCAGCACATTAAGTAGTCAACCATGTTTAGTAAAAGCTAGAAGCCCACGGCAATTCTGAACTTCATAAGGTATGAATTTTGTATCACCCAGATTTTGACTTCTTTTGTTCTAATTTGTTTACAAACACTGTAAAAATATAAGGTTTCTTTGTATTTCAAAAATGAAGGTGTGAATCTCTTATTATGAAAAAAATTATGTATGCCACCAATAGCACTACCTTAGTTTTGTGTCAGCCATGATATGGGATATAAAAGCAGTCTCACTTTGTCTCTTAATACTGCAGTGCAGAAAGGCATGTTTGATCAGGGAGCTGAGCCTCCAACTCTGGTGCCCTGCTTGACATGAACAGAAATGGCTGGTAGTAATAGCAATGAGCCATATGCTTATAGAAAAAGGCTTTAGATTAGAAACCATAGAAGATTTCCATTGGAACCTGTCATCTATGGCAAGAACCAGTAGGCTGGCCTGGCAGACGACAGGAACCTTTTACCCCTTTCTCATTAAATCAGTGGCGTGTGAGATCTGGAGACATTTTTCTTCCTTTGGGTGCTGTGACGTTCCCATCCCCAGCTCTGCTATGGCAGAAGTGTGCCTTTCAGAATACCATTGCCACTACCTGTCATCTTTCAGTAAACCATCACTGCCTGCTATGTGTCTCCTTTTCTGTTCCTGACTTTTCTGAAATGGATGGCAACCATGGAACTGCCTCTTCCACAGTGGGTAACAGTTTCTGGTGCTTCATGCTGTGCTAATGCAGGGCTCTAAATCTGTATTTGCCCTGTAAATCCATGCCTGGCTGATGGTAGATATCATCCACAATATTTTAGGATGCCTATTACCATGACTAGTTTCTGGGTTCATAATGGCTGATAGGAATATTACTTACAGAAATATGTCATAACCCTAAAAGCATTTCTTAGAAGGGATCAATTGCAATAATTCCCCGTTAGTTAAAAAAGAGTTTACATTGGCTTAGAAACTGATTTCTAATGATGCACAGATTCTGCACATTCAGAAACAAAGCCAGAGATTGGACTGATTAGGTAGTAACAACAACTTTTACACATTTTGTGATGTTCTAATTTGAGCAAAAAAAAAAAAAAAGGTGCCCCTCTCCTTACTTCCTTGCTTCTCCCTGAACCAGGTCAGAGAGCTCCCGAAGCAGCACAGTGAGACTGAGCACCAAATAGGTCTGTGCCCTGCTTCAGGCTGTGAACCAAAGTACTGCTTTCAGCACACACAGACTCAGGATGACCTGCTTTGCTCCTAGGCCAGGATTATTCAGAAACTGGAGACCCACGAGCCTAGGTAGTACAGACAGAAACTTGGGCCTGATGCTGCCCACCCCCTCTGTTGCTGAATTCTTTCACAGCTCCTTTTCCAGACATGGATACATTAAGTTGCTCCCTTGCTTGGAGACTGTCCTCATGACCTTCACACCTGAGGGTTCAGCCTTCCAGTGAACACACCATAGGTGACTAAACCTGGCCTGCCACTATAAACATTGTCCAGCACAAAGCTAATCTGTATTTAGTACCAGGGCATCCAGGGTTTGTGTATATGAAATACTAAATTTCATTCCCTTAAAAAAATCCCTTTCCATCCAGAATAAGGACAAGGAAAAACAAGAGTTAATATACTGTCTTATTGTGATTTTGCATTTCTTTAAACTTAAAACACCTGAAGATAAATCGTCAAGTTGCAACACTTCAGTCCCACAAAAATCTGAAATCTACGTAAAGGAAATTAAAAACTTCAAGCTAAATTCTTTATTTCTCCCCACACTTTCTAAGATGTCATTAAAAATTGTCTGGGGCAAACATAAGAAGAGCAGATAGCAAATGACTAAGGTTTCTTTTTGTTTTGATTAAAGTCAAGTTTGAAAAAAAAGTTTTATTTTCTGTGTTAAGAGCAAGAGCTGAAAATTAGAGTGTTTATTCATCAGGAACATATATTTGTCTGAATTGCTGCCCAGCAACATTAAAGGACATGTATTCTAATCCCTGTGATGCAACACTTGGGGTTTTCTGACACTCTCAATTTATGATGATCACGTTATTCATCACATAAAGCAGGGAAAACAAAGAGTCATTCTGATTTCCCTGGCAGTGACATGTATCCACAAAGGCTAATAGAATTATTGCAGATTTATGCTCTGGTGAGTGCAGGATTTTTTCCAGAAGCTCTATAAATTCTTTAGTCTTCAGATAGCGACCCATCTATACACCATGTAAATCCTGAATCATCTGGTTTCTCTGAGAGTGCAGGAGCTTTTTAGGGAATTCTTTTTGGCTCAATTGAATATTGGTAGTTATTTCTTTCCCCATTCCTGTAACTGACCACAATGATACCTTTCTTACAAATTTTAATTACTTCATGAGTTGTACAGCACTTGACTGGTTGCTACTTCATTAAATTGAAGAGACTATATGAAAGGTTGAACTGACTGCAGTTCATGTGAAGAAAAGGAAGCAAAGATGTAAGATCTTCATTCAGCTGGACAAGTGAAAGACTTGTGGCAGTCAGGGGCTGCTAGCAAACGAAGGTCTTTAGAAGTAAAAGCAAAACACAAGCTGACATTGAAATTCTTGATTGTAAACAGCAGAGGAGCAATACAGCATAACAATAATTCCTGATAATAGGCTCTCCGTTTTAGGGAAAACATAGCTGTGTAGATCACATATAGCCTAAATTACAAATGTTATTCCATTTTGTACAAATATATAGTCAAGACTGCATCACTGGCAGGATTAGGAGGGGAAAAAAACCAGAACAAAACGTAAAAGGAGGATTTTTTACAACTGATGTTGTTTCACAGGCACATCAAGGCTACATGACTTTCCAGCAATTCTTTGGGAAAGCCAAGAGACTTTTTCCAAGCAGTTCGCTGGGCTTAGAAAGTTTTTTGTCAGCTTGAGGAGATGCTTAGTTTTAAAGGGCACTGATCAGTATTTCAGAAATATTTGCCATGTTTCCTGTTAGAACTGCAGCAGAGCTCCTGATGTATGTTGTTCTTGGATGGCTACAGTGATCCAGGGGAGGCAGAACAAGTTCTGAACAGTCAATAGAGTGCCGTAGCATGAACCAAACTCTTTGACTAGCTCAGCCTGTCAGTATTTTTTGAGGATAAATTATTTGATGACTCTGAACAGCTTTGACCTTATTTTATGTTCAGGATAACTTTAACCTTCTATTGTTTATCTTCTAAGAAAGTAATGTGCTTTTCAGAAAGGAGACTTGGTTTTAAAAATAATAGCCTGGCAGAACCTTTCTGAGCACATTCAGGAAGGTGCATATTGTTTCACAGGAGATTGATTTGGGTGAGAAAACTATCACGTGAAACACATCATCCTTCATTTAAAAAAAATCCTTTGTGTCAAAGGAAGTATTCACAGGATCACTGCGATATTTACGATATATTAAATAAACCATTAGTTTGCGACATGAGCATTTCCCACAGCATGAAGCAAAGAAACTGTACATTGGTCTTGGTTACCCTTGTGAAACCTGACAGTCTTGTGTGGTGTAAAAATATAAGTAGTGATTAGCCCAAAGAAATTGGCATATCTTGTACAACAGTTTTCCTTTATACAACACCTTTCACCAGTCGTTCATAGCATCTGTACAATACATAAACTATAGAAAAGCAAATAAAAGTTAAAGCATCAATATGAACCCACCTTATTGAGGAGAAGAGTAACATGAAACAGTTCAGAGCTTCTGTTCCTTCCCTTAATCATTTGTCATGACAACATTACTTGGTCTTCCCATTTATGTGAGATGTGATGTGCCTTGTTTGTTAATGTTTTCATCAGTCATTTACTGCAAGGTTAATCCTTTTTTTTTTTTTGTCTTGACTTTAATAATGACTGGTAGTGATGAGTTCCACTAGAGCTTGTGGTGTCAATGACCCAGTTTTGAACCCTTCTTCTTCTTCTTCCTGTTTATAGCTCTGCTAAGACAAGCTGAGCAGAACTGAATGCAGCATTCCAGGATAGATTGATTTACACAACTGAAAGTAATATTAGATTATTTTCAGTTGTGTTTTCTACTCTGTTCCTTCTATATTCTTAGGACCTCACACTGGATTGCAATCACTCCACTGACCTGTCCTCCATGGTGCCAAATGCTTTTTAAGTGGTGATACAATTAATTTCAAGTTCAGCCACACTGAGAGAATATTTAAGTACCTTCCTTTGCACATATATTGCATTTCACTTCTTAGCATTTAAAACATATTATGGTGCCTAACTGTGGGAGTTTTTTTCCTAATATTACTTAACTTTGGAACACAAGCTTTGCTATCTTGTTTTACCATCTGAAAAAATAAAATTGTTAACTGTTTCATCTTATGCCCCTTATGATTTGTGATTCAGAATAATACTCCTTCTCTTGCTTCAAACCATAATGTTATGACCATATGGCTTATTTACCAGGGATTTCATTAGAGAATATGTGAATCCCCATGCTGATTATAACAACAGGGTTTTTAGCTAGCACTTCAGAGTCTGCATGCAGGGAATTCTACCATATTAGAAAGATATGGGGTTTGTATGCATCAGTTTTTCCTTCACAGAGTATTTATAATGCCAGTACTGAAACATGTTACATACATTCAGTATTTTGCAGCTTGAAATATTTTATTTATCTCACCTGGCATGGAAGCAGAGCTTATCCACAGATAATCTATTATGCTTTCTTTCAAATGTTTCCTACACCCCAGCCCTCCATATAACTGAAGTGCCACAGTAGCTGATTCTACTGTAAAGTTCAACAGTAATTTTAAATTCCTGGCACTACTCCCAGTGGAGCTATGTTAATTTGAAGCAGCTAAAAATATGGCCCAATAGTGCTGTTTTGCTGCATTTCCCCTCCTCCCCAAACAAAACAAAGCATTTAAAAGCTTAGAGAACACATTTGTCATATATATGATGCTATTTAATAACATACTGACAGAGAATAGTATGATGTCTAGAATACTGTGATGATTGCCTTTAATGTGTTTCAATAATAGCTTACAGTGAACTGAAATAGTAGTTTTATATAAAGCATATTAATAATACTTCCCAAACTAAATTTAAAAGTGTTCCATTATTCCTGGCTCATTTTCTCCTATTTCAGAGCTAATAGTAGAAAGCCACAGGTATACCGTCTTAGCATATACTAATTATCAGTTTCTCAAAGTCAAAAAAATGTTAATAAACTGGGAAGTTTCACCTACTGGAAATCACCTTGTTAGGAATGGTTAATCATTATGTTAGCAGCAAAGCAGCATCCTAGTCTATCATACAGACAGGAAACCTTGGTGAGGAAGCAGGAGAAGTCCTCATCTTTTCATTACCCAACTCTATATAGGTCAGTCCACATCTCTCTGAAGACTCACTGTGTTGAACAGATGCTGCCCGTGTGTGGGGCCTGCCTAGTCAGAGGATACGTATTTAAATACCTTCGAATCTATAGATGAAATAAAAAATATTAATGAGAGCCAGGAGGAAAACTAGGACTAAAAAAACCTTCAAAATTAAAAGAGATATATACACTTTTGGTTTTAAAAAACAGACAGGAATAAAAAGAAGTAACTGAGTTATTTGGGGGAATAAACTATTCCCAGTGCAGGCCACTCCTATTCATTAGTTAAATCTATGTATATTCTTCTGACTGCTGGTCTTATGATGCAAAGAGATTCCTGAGTTCCCTACTGCACAGTACAATCTTCTTGAACTGGGACTGGGTCAATGTCATGTGGATAAGAAATTATCATAGACAAGATAAAACAGTATTTAGCTTAAAAAAATTGCATTTTGAAGTGGGATGAATGTTAAAAGCATACTGTAAAGGAAAAATAGCACAAATATAAAAAATGTACTCTGTATGGATTGCTGGCACCTGATTCAAAATCATCCTGAACTTCATTCTACCTAGGTCTTGGTGATAAAGGACAGGAAATTCCCAAAGCTGAATGAAAAGCAGAAGGCCTGAATGTCTTTATGTAACAGTTTTGCAGTTGGAAGCAGCGTCATGGAACAAAATGAATCATTCATCCTACGTAGAGAAAGAAGCAGAGGTAAATTCAGGTTTTCAGGCTAAGAACTTTAGGCATCTGTGTCATTAGAGGCAGAGGAGGAAACTCAGAAACTGCGTCACGGGCTTCTGAGTTGGTGGTAAATCTGTATTAAAGGGAAGGAAAAGCTAATTTCCATATTTCTGGTTGAAAAGTCCCTGCCTCAAGGACAACATTATGTTTAAATCCTGCCCTTAGGGCATAGCACAAAGTATTAGAAAGAGAGGAGGGATTTAGTCTATGTAGTGTGTACCAGGAATTCCCTAAACCACACCTTACTAAAGCAGACTGAAGAGGTACTCTGCCAACTATTCAAGTTAGGTTAGATCCTTGCTCACTTTTCTTTTCTTGCACCATTCATCATGCACCTGTTTCCTCTGGCTGGTGAATGTCAGTGCCCTTTGTCACAGCAGTACTCTGCAGTCTTCACCTTGTGAGAGATTTGCCTGATTACTGGTAAGACCTGCAACACTTGACATCCTGAGGAAACAACATTAGTCTGAATCTGATCAATCATTGCACAGCTCTTTGTAAAACACGCCTGTTGACACAGCAAGGGGCTGAAGTTCAACAGAAGTGTGCTCCAAAATTCACGATGATCTTTGCATCTTTTCGACTTTCCCACAGGACTGTGACATAACTACTGTTCTAATTAGCCACTGTCTCAGTGCTCTGCCCACCATCACAGCAGCTGGTACTGCTGTCTGTATTCAGTGACTGTCCTTACCCCACTCACTACTTTTTCATGAAGATTTCACAAAACTTCACAACAAACTGAATTCTCTATTCTTCGAGTTTTCAGCTGCTCTTACAGTTTCATCCTCTTCCTCCACCATTGTGTATGATGCCTTGTGAAGTGAAAATGCCTTGCCCGGTTCTTATATTTCTTTATGGTATCACAGACAAACTAATCCCATCTGCATTTTGATCACATTGTTTGGCCACTAATGGGCCCCTTCAGGTTCTGGAGAAGTTTAACCACCACTGATTTTAAGGGGTTCCTCTTTTATTGTTTCAAAAACTTCCACAAATGGTGACAGGAACAAAAACAAGGTACAGTGAAAGCCGATGGAAAGGTGAAAAGCTAACTCCACTAAGGAATACGTGCTAAGATATTAATGAAATTAGGGTATTAATGAGTTTCACCTCATTAGTCCTATATCCAGCACCCACAGTGTCTCCTGAAACCTCCTGGAAGAGTTTGTTCCAATGTTTTTGGATGTTTTTATCAAGGACCCATAGAAGATGTAGTTCAACTGTAGAATGAAGATGCCACCAGGATGGATGAGGCAGTAAATTATGAGACTGGGGACAAATTATTCACTGTACAGCAAAATGTGCTCTAATTGAAGCAAGTGCTGTGTAGTGTGTTTGGGTACAAAGAAGGCCGGCTGTTCTCAGGTGAGAGACCTGTTGAGGTATTCACTAGAAAAACCCAAGTGTCCTTCACTGACCTGTTTCAATGTTCTGGCCATAGATAGCACTTAGTAAGATGCTTGCATATGCACCAAGGGTAATGCAAGAATAACCTGGGAAAGGCACTTTATTTCTGAACACAGCAGTGCTAAAACCATTGCTAGAATCCTGTTTCTGACTCTTTACAGTCCCATTTAAGCAACAGTGTGGAAAGTGCAGAGTGTACAAAGGGGCCCACAAACAATTCAGGTCACAAAAGACACACTTTACAACATGGACACTGAGGAGTAGTGCAGAATCTGTTTAAAGATCTGATCCACGAACAAAGCTTTTATTCACATAGTGTCTTGCAGGCAAAGACAATCCAGTAGCTGGGGCTGAAGATAAAGGGAAGAAAAAAACAACCTAAAATGACATGTAATTTTTTTATGCTGTGAAGGTAGGTAAAAATTGGATCACCTAACCAGGAGGTTGAAAATTCATCACAACTTTAGTTCTTCAAGAAATTATTACATGTCTTCCTACAAAATGTGCTTTAATTCAGTTTCCGAGCAAATGTCTGCAGACAGATGTCAGACCAACTGATTACAATGGTTCCTACTGGCCATCACCTCATGAAAGAAATCTGTGAAGAACAGAGCTGAGATTTAATTAATCAGATTTTAAACTAAAATATTTTTATTCATATTGAGTTTTACCTCTTTCTTTTATTTATGAGAGTGGTTACCAATTCCACAAGAAGAGTTTACAGTAAATATGACTAAGGGCTCAGAAATCGTAGTTAAAGCTCAAGTATCATTTTACCAAAAATACTTACACATGGAGCCTATGGTAGAATTATGTCATTTGGAACAAGTAATGCCTATAATCCACTTACTCCTTTCAATTTTTGTTTCCTTTAGTATTAATTCAGATTTTAATAGTATTGGAAAAACACAGCTGCTTCTGTTGAAAAGATAGTTATTTTCTCTGTATTTACAGGAATAATTGATTCAGTTGGTTGTAATCCATAAATCTAGCTTTTAAAAATGAAATTATATCATGAACCATGTTTGTCCATGCTATTTTCAGTGAAGTTTGTCACCAACTCTTTTTCTCATCCTATGGATGGTTTTGTTCTAAATGTGATTTAAAAACTGTTAAAATTTAGACATTAGGACTAATCTTGATACAAATTGTTCAGTTCCATTGTGGAAGTTTTTCACATTGTGTTCTGCATGATCTGGAGCAGAACTTTTACTGATAGACCTTCATGCAGTGACTATCAAGGGACAAAATTACAGTCTAAAGCGAGAGAGAAAAAAAAAAACCATCATAGTTGGGGGTTTTTTTGAGAAGTTATTAAGGAATTTGTAGTTCAATATAAAATTATCTGATGATGCATAAAAGTAATGCCATCAGGATTTTAGATAGTTTTCTGCATGTAGGTGACAAACCATGAATCAGTTAAATAATTGAGAGAAAACTTAGGTATGCAAAATTCTCACACCCCCTGCAGCACATATGTTGTTGAGAGATGTCACATACATTCCGGAGTGGGGAAAGCACAGTATTTAAGGGGATTTTTAGAAATGCTACTGGAGCTACTTTTCATATCCTTCTCCTTATAAATTGAGATTATTTATTTGTAACAGTACTCCATAAAATAGCTGAAAATAACCTACATTATGCCTTCTGACCACATTATCATGAGACGAAGGGAGACAACTAGCTGTGGGTTCCGCTGGTAGCCTGCAGATTTCTCATACTCCAAAGACTGAAGCTGTTATTTCTATAATGTCATGAGATATTATACTTAATTCATGGAAAACTTTTTATGATTTTATACACACAAAGTCTGCCAGTAAGATTATGAAGTTTGCTGAATATCTTTTTTTCTGTGTATTTGTAGGGAAACACATTTGTTCTGGAAAGAGATGCTGTTAGTTAATACTGGAAACAAACCAAAATATGTGTGACTATATGATTGTCGTATTTCCTAAAGTGCAATGTAGACCAATATAATTTATTTTTACAGGTATGCATTTTCAGAATGACACCTTGAAAGACTTTTAACATTATCTATACATCCACTCTAAACAAAACAAACTCAAACAAGATGAATCTGTTTTGTGGCACCTACTGGGAATTTACAAGTTAGTTCCACTCCAGAGTAGAATTAAACTAAAACCTTTCTAAGAGATTAATTAAAGCATGATTCAGCAAAACATATTTACAATTCCATTGAGAAGATGGATGTCTAAATGGTTAGGGCCTATCCCAGAGTATCATGGAAACATAGCGTAGTTTGGGTTGGGAGGGACATTTAAAGGTCATCAAGCCCAATCTCTTTGCAATGAACAGAGATACCTTCAACAAGATCCGCTGCTCGGGGCCCCATAGAGCCTGACCTTGAATGTTCCCAGGGATGGGACACCCACCACCTCTTTGGGCAACGTGTTCCAATATTTTACCACCCTCATTAAAAACCTTCTTTGTATCCAAGATAGAACCATTTAGTGTGAAAACATTTTAAGTATAAAACCATTACCACTGCCCTATCAAAGGGGCCCTGCTAAAGATTTGTCCCCATCTGTCTTATAGGGGCTCTTCAGGTATTGGAAGGATGCAAAAAGGTCTCCCTAGAGCCTTCTCTTCTCCAGGATGAACAACCCCAGCTCTCTCAGTTACAGAATGTAGGAGAGGTGCTTCATCTCTCTAATCATTGTGGCGGCCTCCCTGGGCCCACTCCAAGAGATTGATGTCCTTCCTGCGATGGGGACCCAGAGCTGGATGCAGCACTCCAGCTGGGGTCTCACCCCCAGAGTGGAGCAGTGGGGAAAAATTCCCTCCCTTGACCAGCGGGCCAAGCTGCTTTTGCTGCAGCCCAGGATACAATTGGCTTTCTGGGCTGGGAGGGCACTTTGCCTGCTCATGTCCAGCCTCTCATGCACCCCAAGTCCTTCTTGGCAGGGCCACTCTGGATCTGTTCATCCCCTAGCCTGTGTTGATACAGATGCCAGCACCTTACACCTGGTGTTATTAAACCTAATAAGAATCCAATGGGACAACTTGAACTCGTCCAGATGCCTCTGGATGGCATCCCTTCCTTCAGCTTGGTGTGGTCTGCAAATGTGCTAAGGGTGCACTCGATCCCTTCATCTGTGTACATGATAAAACACATTAAACTATATTGTCCCATGAGAGCACTGCTGGCACTGCTGGCTCCTGACGGTTCTCCCCACCACCCTGATGTACCCCTATTCCAGTAAAAGCCCTTGTGCTGGGATCTGTTGCTCTTTCTCAAAGAGTGACAAAGCTTCAGATCTGGTTCTACATGCACTCAGTGAAAGTTCTTCAACACAGATTAACCTGAAGCAATTAAAAGCCTTGACTGGCCACCCTTCTCCTCTCAGGGCCTGTACTTTACTGACCATACTGTTAAAATCTTTCTCTGTCTTCTGTTTAAAATTTATACATCTTTCTGAAACATCTGCATTTGAAAAATTGCCATTTATGCAGAAATGTCCCAGCCATTTCTAATACAAATTTTATTCATAGCCTCCACCAAAAGCAATAAAGAAATTCCTCTAAACTGCATTAAGCATCTCCTATCTACACATATCCTACATACAAGCCCTGTTCCAAGACCTCCACTAGCATTCTTGCCCAGGTGCATGAAGATTTTCCTGTGCCCATCCTCTTTGAAGACAGAACAATCATTTCCCCTCCTGTTACAAAAAAATGCAGGGAAATAAATTAATTGATAACTGTCAGTATAAAGAAAAAAAAAGGGTGTTCAGAGAAGGAAAATAACACTTTCCTTTCTATTATTTTTTTTTCAAATTTTATCACAACAGTATTTTTAAAATATTTCATATAAAAATATCCAAATAATGATTGAAAATTATTTATATCCCAGCTTTCCCATCACAAGAGAATGCTAGCTGAAAACACCATGATCAATATTAATTAACACAACCTCACTACAGACAAAAACAAAGCACATCAGTGCTAGGAGAAATTCATACAGAAAGCCTCTAGGGGCAAAATGAAAAACCTGTAAAATCTAAGCCGGTCAAATTCAGTAGGTGACTTTGCTCCTCTACACAGGCCTTGGTGGAAGGTTCCAGAATGTGGGCTCTTCTGGTGAGGGCACCTTTCCCCCCTCCATGCCTCCCATGTGTCTCACTGTGCTCTCAGCAATCACAGCAGCAGTGCTGGGAATTAGGGAAACTGGTTCAAGTAAGAGCAGCCTGAGGCTACCGTGTTGAAACTGGAAAGTAGATCACCATACGGCTGGTCTAGAACCAACCAGCACTGACATGGCTTGCAGCCACCACTGCAAACTGTTCCTCACTTATACTTTTGCCCTTCAGGTACCACAAGAGGATTTATGCCATTAGCTCCTATTCCAAGATAATCAAGCTGCTTAATAGATAAACTTCCCAGCCTCAAACATTAGGATTATTAAAAATATTGTTTTATAATCAGAGACATTTGAAAGCAACAGTTTCTACACAAACTACATGCATGATCCTCTTTCCTTCAGATATTAAAAACATCATTTTAAAGCACCTTTGCATATCCTTTAAAGCTATGAAAACTATCTGTTAATAATATTAAATACTATCCAAAGTATTTACTGCAGTAAATACAGCTATTACAATATGATCAGATCCCTCCACTTTAAGCAGCCTTCTTTGTGTCTTTATGGTACTTTAGCTCCCACTGTTTGTCTAATAGCAAGTATATTAAATCTGGTTAAATGCCACAAACAAGGCTTCTGTGGGAAAGACGGTATAATCTCACATTGCCTAAGGGATGAACAGCTTAGGCAAGTGGGGTATCACTTTGCTCTTGAGTAAATCATTACATTCTTTCAGTGTCCTACATATGTATAGATGCATAGTTATGTCTGAGAAGTGTTGTATAAAAACCTCTTTCAAACTTCAAACACTGAAAAAGCTACAGTCACGACTCTCCCTTTTGGGAGACTCTCTTTATTGTGCTATGTGTGCAAATGTGTAGATCCTGGACTGCCACTTTTTCCATTCTCTTTCAACTTCCATCTAACATGAACAGAAACATGCTGGCAGGGCTCAGGACTTTATAAACTGATTTCTATATGGAATCAATTCTGACAGATCTTTGACTGAAAAATCCTCAGAAAAAAATAGGATCTGGGCACTGTCAAAATAGTAGTTCTAGCATTTGCTGAGGCTGACGTATGGACTACAATGGACAAGATTTTGATGGAGTACTGTAGAAATTATTGATATTCAACTCACATTAACCCATCTAAAAGCGGAGATCCACTAGGAAGTAACACTGCAATCTCCCAAAAAATCACTGCAGAGAGACAGGCAGCTGCTGTGGTCAGTAAAGCATGTATCTGAGAGAGATGAGAAGAACTGATCCCCAGACAGATCACATGCCATAGCTGCACACGGCAAGAGCTGAAATGATTAGTCAGGACCAAGTATCTATCTTCCAGATGGTTTAATGTGAGTGAGATGAATACAACCCTTGTCTTCCAATGCAGATATTGAAACTATTAAAAAACAAACACATCAGTGCAACAAAAATAAAGGTTCCTCAGATGGTACCTTTATCTCCTTTTTATAACTCTGTAGGGTGCTGAGGAACTTGCATTATGGAATGATCCTGGATGTTATCCAGGGAGATGCCAAGGACTAACCCATAGGAAACCCCAGGCACAGGCCATGTCTGAACAGGCTCTTGGGAGAATAGGTGCCAAACTAGGAATAGATTACAGGATAGAAGGCAGCAATCACTCAGCCTTGTAGGATAAATATTTGGTTCCTCAACCTAAATAGCTTTATATCTAGCTCCTGACAGTGGGTGATGGCTCTGATGGTATGATTGTGGTGGGGTTGTTATCCAGCTGAATTTTTAAGCTGGACCACTGTGCAGATAGGAATCCAAGATGTGATGGGGTAAAAAAAGCCTAAATAAGAGGAATGCTGATTTAACCATGCTTAAGTCTCTGTCCTGATGGTAATGACCCAATTCCATCCCTGCTCCCAGGAATCTCATGCCCTGTCAGTGAGGATGTATGCAAAAGAAACTAGGAGGAAGCATAGCTGGGACAGATGACTCAAACTGACCAAAGGTATATTCCAATAGAATATAATGCCCAGTATATAAACTGGGGATACTGGGAAGGGAGGCCAATCTGGGTTTAGGAAGGGGGGTCTGGTATTGGTCAGTGGGTGATGACTAATTGTATTGTGCATCACTTGTTTTTCCCTTTTTATTACCATCATTTACCATTCTTACTATATTTTATTTTCAATTATTAAACTGTTATTATCTCAACCTGCAACTTTGATTCTCCGCATTCCACCAGGTTGGGATAGGAGAGAGGGGGCTTGAGCAAGTGACTGAGTGGTGCTCAATTTCCAGTTGGGGTTAAACCATGATAGCTATAAATCATCTTCAGCATTTTCTTCTCCCTGTGAGCCTCACCTTCCCCTTATAACAGAATCATGGAATCACAGAATGTCCTGGGTTGGAATGGACACAAAATGATAATCAAAACCCAGCTCCTGGCTCTATATAGAGCAACCCCAAAAATCACACTGTATGTTTGACACAATTATTCCAACATTTCTTTAGCTCTGGTAGCCTTGGTGCCTTTTCCCTGGGGAGCTGCTCCAGTGCCCAAACACTCTCTGGGGGAAGACCCTTCGCCTACTATTTACCCTAAACCTTCCCTTACACAACTTCAGGCCATTCCCTCGGGTCCTGTCACTGATCAGCACAGAGAAGAGACCAATAACTGCCCCTCCTCTTTCCCTCACAAGGAAGTTGTAACTGCAGTGAGGTCTCCCCTCAGTCTCCTCTTCTCCAGGCTGAACAGACCAAGTGCCCGCAGCCACTCCACACACAGCTTCCCCTCAAGGCTCTTCACCTTCCTTGTGGTCCTCCTTTGGACACTCTCTAATAACTTTATATCTTTCTTATATTGTGGTACCCAGCACTGCCCCCAGGACTCGAGGTAAGGCTGCTCCAGTGCAGAGCAGAGCGGGACAATCCCCTCCCTTCCCTGGCTGGTGATGCTGTGCCTGATGCCCCCAGGACTGGGTGGCCCTTCTGGCTGCCAGGGCACTGCTGACTTGTGCTCAAATTTCCATTGACCAGGACTCTGTGGTGCTGCTTTCCAGTATCTCATTCCTCAGCCTGTCTGTGAATCCAGGGTTACCCCATCCCTGGGACAGAAGTTTTCCAGTGTTGAACTTGATATGGTTGGCAATTGCCCAGCCCTCTAATCTGTCAAGGTGTCTCAGCAGGTCCTGATGTAACTCTGTTTACCATAACCCGATTATTATTATTGTGGTAGTTGTTACTCTGTTATAAAGTATCTAACCTTTCCAAGTTCCATCCTCTTCTGTTGATGGATTGCAGAGCTTGTACCCAGGGTCCCACTATGAACAAATTCATTCAAGGTAATGTGACCTATTGATGAACCCATCTTACTAAACATTACAGATTTGGCTGACAAAGTAGCTCAGGTGGAATTATATTTTCAAGACCTAAATACTACTTGTTTTACTCTCTGCCAGCAAAACCAATAGAGATTTTCTCTGACTCTATAGCCCTTTGAAAAGCTGATTTGTGAAGTAACCCACAATGTTTCTTTCAGACCTCATATCACCTTATTCAAAATAAGGAGTACACTTTGGTCTGAAGGATAGGGAAGGTTTCCAGGCACAGAGAGGAAACAACTGAAATGGAACAGTGGCCTTTTAAGTCATATTGTGCTTGAGCAGGATTATAATGCTCTCAGGGCTGTGTCCTGAATCCCTCCTTCAAACACTTCAGTATAATCAGCTTTTTAGGCCTTTCAGCTCCATGCCAAATAGCAATAATGCCAACGCTGCCCACATGAGCCAAATCACCTCCAAATAAGACATAACAGTATTGTCATCACACCATTCCAACAACACTGTGTCAACAAGGAAATCTGGTTTCTTCTTCCTGCATTGGAAGAGAGTCTATCATCAGTCTCCTGTAAGAAGCAACATTACCAAAGCCAGAAGGTGAAAAAAAAGAAAAATGGGAAAATAAGCATTTTATATTACCGAAGACAAACACCCTTGGCACAGGAGATCCTGCTGTTCCTGGATCCAGTGGTGTTACCAGCAGTTTAACACATGGCATGATGATACCCTAGAACATACTGGTCTTGCTGGGGAGGGTGCAAGGGGACAGGCTTTATCCTAAAGACCTCAGTACAGTGATAACCAAGAAAGCTTCTCTGGGATTGCTTCCTGAGATGCAGTAATTGATTATGTTGACACTTCCACTCCCTCCAGGACAGTGTTTCACAGTTCAGTGAATACTGTGGTGGTGTAAGCTGAGCTGTTAGACTTTCCCCTGGAGTATTCACAACTAGCTAAGAGATGAAGAGATGAGGAATGGGTTTCTCAGCTGTAACTGGGAAAAATTCTGGTCTTTCATCTTCTCCACCACCACAGTGAGGTAGATGCTGATCTTGTCTGGGAGGCAACAAAAAAAAAAAACCAGTGAATTCTGGTGCTGCCTAGCTGAGGCTGTCAACAGCATCTTACACTCCTCTGCTAGGCTGTGTTCACTGATGGCTTACACTTGCAGGCAACAGACAGCAATGCTTCACATAGTTACCAGCTCTAATTTGGCAATCAGCTACTGAAATGGAGTAGAGATAAAAAGCCTGAACCTTGTCTCAAGCTGTCACTGGGATTTCAGCCATGATCATTTCAGCTGCCAGCAGCCATGAATGATTCCATATGCACAGTAAATGTAAGCTGTCAAAGGCTCTATAGAGGCAAGAATGGACCACATGGGCCACCACTGATATACTATCATACCATGGCTACTTCAGTAATTATCATGGGCACTGACAGTTCATTGTGAGATAGCAGCCTCTTTTCAAGGTATGTGTTGAAGAGGTTTGGACTACAGAGCTTCATCTTTGCATCTTGGGTAAATGTGAGGAAAATATTTTGCAACTAATAGGTTGCAACTATGTATCAATCAGTACAGATTGATTCTTTATTTTATTTAGGTAACTGTAAACTGACCAGAATAGTTGTGCAGGCTACAGATGCTTTTTAGGGAAAAAAACCCTCAGTCTTTTCATGATTCTTTGGTTAATTTCTAATGAATTAAATGAAGAATCATGACAATGTTATTGTTGGACAATGCTTAGGCAGGGTTTTTTCCCCAAACCCAGAATAAAATTCCTTTTCAAAACAGAGTAAAGCACAGACCTTCCTCACTACTGTAGCAGTTATTAGGCTTTTGGGGGCAGGTTGGCAGTGTAGGACCAAGTCCACCTTCTGCACAAAGCATAGGTCTTGATCATTACATTTTGCAAGAAGGGTTGATTTTACTTACACAAAATAGCTTTCAAGAGATTTGGGGTTGTTTTGATACAGAATAAAAATATTTCTTAAACGTAGAAGAAATCTGCATAATGAAAGAACAACTCTCAGTCAGCTTTACTCCTGCAATTCGGGTCAACAACTTGTTCACCAAAGCACTGTCACAATAAAAAATACTAGAAAATAAAAATATGTCAGTGACCCTCTCTGAAGGGTTCCTGACAATTTGAGCTGAATCCTAGTACAATATCTTTATCACAATACCATCTTTCCTCTCTGAAACTGTCACTGTCACTATAGTAACTGCTATATAAAAAAAATTTCTCCTGCTAATCTTGAAATATGAACATATACCTAAAATAACTATGCTTGCTGTACCAGTATTATCACCCAAAGATTTTGCAAAGCCTTCAAAGAGATCATAAACATAAATGCTGTAATGAAGAAAAATTTTATATTTGATAGAGTAAGTCTGGTAACTGTTCTGGATGAAGTTGCATGGCTTCAGCTCCTTCACGAGTTAAGGTGTTGATACAGAACAAATTACTAAGAGAGAGAAAAGATTAAAATTACTTTGGAAAGAAGTCATGCCTAGGTTGCAAAAGATAAGGTAGAAATTATTTGCCACTTTACAGCTGTTACAAGAGCAAGTTGTAGTCATGATAATATGCAATCTCTTTTCATATTGCTGGAAGATAACATAACTGCATTGCCATGAGCAGGCACAGCTCACCACATCCTGTTTGCCATTGTTCTCCATGCTGAATTGGTCCTGGATTCTGAAAATCACTGGGAAGTACTGTGAAAAATTGCATGTCACACAGAGGCAGTCAAGGGATAAGGCATATCCCTACTGCACAATATACAAGGATCAGCATAAATTAGAGCTAGCACATGATGTGTCCGTCTGTGTGCAAAGAAGGATTTTCTCCCAAAGTAATTAGGCTTTATGTGCAAAAAGCTTTTTTTACATTACTTGTTTATAGATGCCTTATCAGATACTAATCGCTTTATCATCTTCCTTAACCTAAATTTTGTGGTTGTTGTCTAGGATTTTTAGCATGGTAACAGACACATAGCAGTTGACAGATAAATGTACTCAAATCCATTATTTTTATTATTTCAATTGTTTCATTACAAGTTGTGATGTAATAATTCTTTCTCAGAATGTAATATCCTTTCTCAGAATACAAACACTTAAAAAAGGGTCAAAACTATGATATATGAAGTATAAAGCTCTGTCTTAAATGTCACTACATTTCCTTTTGTTGACTTACATGCCTATAAAAAGTATCCTGAAGGCAATTCTGGACATGAAGTAAGATTTCTTAGCAATATAAAAAAGATACATGCAGACACAGAACTAACTTTCCCCATTGTTCCTCTAACTTATTCTAAATGACTAATGTACAGTATGGAGGCAGGCATGCAGGCAGAGACCTGGTCTTACAGGGGTGAAACTGAAGTTGTTTACTATCTACCCAGTCACCTCCTTCTCAGCTGAGAAGATCAAACAAAAGGGAACGCCTGTGATAGCTTTACAGTAAAAATAAGTGGCTTGAAATGGAAGTATTTATTAGATGACAATGGCCTTCCCTCTGTGACTGTACTGAAAGTTAGCTAGAGTGAGCAACCTACTCTTTGGGTCCCACCTGGATATGCAGAGCCATGCTGCAGACTTTCCAGGCAGCCAGGAGTCCTTGCAGTGTGTTCTACAAGTCTTTGGGTTGCCTTGGCCTGAGCTGTTTTATGCTTCCTTCCTGATGAGCTATAGAAAGACCTGGTTCTTCTTCAGACTTAAAGAGTGAGAAATGGGAAGCTGCTGGTAAGATCATGTGTTTCACTGTGCACATCTGTCTTTGCTATGAAAGACTGATCCAAGTGAATTCCCAGTCCAAATTTTAGCCCAACCTTCAGCTGTGTCAGTTGGAAGGACCACTGGCGTATCAAACAATATGGATTTGTGTGTGGCTGGAAAGGCCATGAACAAGATCCATACCCATATTGTGATGTCCTTAGTGATTTTAGGCTCCTTCTATTTTCTGGACATGATCTGTCCCATTGTCTGCACGTATGTGTGGCCCAGTCTGAGTCTGTTTGTGCAGAGGTCCAGTGCAACTCCTACTGACCTACAAGATGATGGAAACAAAGATTTTGGAAAATGTCATGAGAAGAATAAACTGTATCCCCAGCATGGTGGGATGCTAAAGAGAGAAGAAATGAAATTATGAAGTTGTCTTGGAAGCAAAACAGAAATTTAATATGTTTGCAGAATTCATTCTCTTTTCCAGATCTCTGCTCAGAGTTCTGACATAAAGCTAACTAAAAAAAACCAGCTTTATGCTTCTGTTACAGGCAATGAAATTTAGAAAACTTGAGAAACAGAAAGATTTTGCTGGATTATGAAACCAAGAGGAGGAGAGAAGCTTCCAAAATTTCATGCATTTCTTCAAGAACAGAACTTTAGGAGGGCTTTTTCCATCTGTTTCAAAAACAAAATATAAATTTGTCTTCTCCCCTAAGAAAGAATTCTGAAATCTATGCCATATCTTCACTGCACAATTTATTGCACACTTTAACACCAGCACATACGCTTAATTAAAAGTACTAAAATGTCAGAACTCTATCACAAAGCTGGGAGATGCTGGCCTGTGTCCCAATTAGTTCTTTTATTAGCTACTCTTGTACAATAATTTTTAATGAACTGGGTATGAATTTGATCAGGAACTGATTTAAAAGAGCATGTTATAAACAGTAAATTGTTGCAGGGTAGGAGATCAGGTTATGCCCCAATAGAATTAGCTGTGCTAGACTAAGGCACACTTATAACCTCATTCATGTTAGAAAGAATTTTATTTCTTATGAAGAATTTTTGAATAGTTGGGGTTTTTCCTATGTATTTGCTTTAGAATTACAGAAGTATACATTTTTAAGAATTTTAGATTTCAAGGTTGGCAAGGGAAGGAATAATGACTTGGAGCAAAGACTCTCTAGGTTTACCTGAGAACTCTATTGTTACAGCTGTTACACTGAAGGTCTCAGAAAACTTGGACTTAGTGAGAAAATTTCCTCAGCTTTAAATACAAAAAGACATTAATTCTGTCAATATCTGTTGCAATCCCCCACTAGGATAGTATGGCTGTAAGATGCTGATAATGTGGGTGGGATGATGGTCACACCCTGCCCTGCAGGATTTGGTGGGAGGGGAGGATGTTCCTGAATTTACCAGAGCACTCCTGCACTTCAGGTGAGACACCCTTGCTTGTGCTCACTTTAAATTCTATGAAAAGGGTCATGCTGACATATATCAGCATAATAGGCCATGTATAACCTTCTGGTATTTTATATCAAAACCTTACCTCAAAAGAACCAAAAAGACACTTTAAATTAGACAAAAGTTTAAGTTTGTTTCTGTCTGAGGGGCCAAATTGTCTTTGGTCTTAACAACTGTAAACCAAGCTCCATAAATCCAAATCTAAAGTCTTATTAGGTTTCTGTCACAGAAAGAAGGAAAATAATGATTCTGTAACTGAGTTTCTATTTGTGACTCATTTTTAATGATCCGTGAACCAGGACAATGTACCTCCACAGAGATATTCTCTTTATCCAATGAAGAGAGAATGTGAAAAATTGTTCCATTTTTTTTCTGCATTAGCCCTTTTACTGACCACTTTAAATAAGATTACCATGTTTAAACTGAGTGAACACTGTACACTTCAGTGATCTCCTATGCTTTGAAAATAGCTTTGAAACCTCTTTTGGTTTATTTAAAAACTTCTCCTTTCCATAATATTCCTTGTAGAATTGCCATTTCTCTGACAGCATGAAGAGAAATTCATCAGGCAGTGTTTCTGGTAAAGTATATTGAGACCAAATCCATATAAATCCTGCAATTCCTTTATGTTTGAGAGAGAGTTTATCTTACTATTTAATATCATTACAGAAAAGGCCTGCTTTTCACTTGACTTAGATGATTTAATAATACAATGTTGTGGTAAAGAAGAGGGTTTATTTGCAGCAAATACATCCTATCCTCACAAAAATCAGTAGGGCAACCAAAACAACTTCTTTGCTTATTGAAACCAGAATAATTACACTTTTTTGGAAGGACAATCATGTCAAACAATAAAGTCTAATTTGAGGGCAAGCATTTATTTTGTCCTCCTTTTGGTGTGAGATTGAGACAGTTTTGGCAGAGTTATGCATCTGAGTCAGCCTTAGCTTAAATGGTTATTGTTCTACCTACAAAATATGCTCTAGTAGTTCCCAATCCTATAAAGTCCAGAAGGAATAATCAAATCATGCTCTTAAAATGCCATGTGCAGATTTCAAACTAATCCTTATCTTCTCCCAGAATGAAATGAGAGCAATACCTGTTTTACTGAATTGGGTCTAATGGATTCACTTTATGAAGGAAGCTAATGCTAACGTCCATTTCCATGGAAACGGAGCTTGCAGAGGCATCACGCATGCAGTGTTTGGGGTTAAGGGGAGCTGAGTTTGGGTCCCACATTCCACACAATCTAAACTGATTACATACTGCAAACATGCAGTGCCAATCTCCACGTTATGGCAGTCGTTTTCCTTTGGGGACCGGGTACCCTCCCTGAGAAGCACTCCCACCACCTCACACCTCTGCGTTTTCCACAGGCTCTGCCACACCCATGCTCGCTGCAGTGCCAGCTTCTGCCTGCCTGTTTATCAATGGATTTATTTTTAGTGGCTTTGAAACTGAGAGGTGCTGAGCCATGTTCTGCCCCTTCTGCTCTGCCTCTGCACTGGCTGGGATAACAGGGAGAGGGAGGACACAAAGGCAGGGTAGTGTTTCAGCCTTTTTAGCTGCAATTCAGCATTGTGAGCTGGATCACACAGCCCAGACCAGCTCAGCGGCACGTATGGCATTTCAGCACAACGGACAAGATTTGCTTTTGTGAGCAAAGAATTCCTATCCTCTGCATCTGATGCAGTCTATATTTTGAAGATTTCTTCAGGTGCAAAGCACTGAATAAGTGAAACCATCCTGTGGACAGCTGCTTAGAAATCTCCTGTTTGTTACTTTAAGAGAAATATATCCGAATTCTGGTATCTTGGTGTGTCCAAGTTAGCCAACAAGGACCTTGTGAAAATCCTGTTATTCTTCAAGTAGGAAACAGATTACATTCCTTATCTTTTGGAAGAAGAAGAAAAAAAATAATAAAAAAAAAGGCAGCCAGCAGAATGTTCTTTCTGAGTTTCTTTCTCTTTTGTTTATCTGATTTAATTTTGCTTAACTCCTTCAGGCTTTACTGTTAATTTCTCATCCTGGCTAAGTGTATTATTAATGAATTCACTTTTCATTTATTATTATTTATTTGCATTATCTTAATGCATAAGGACCCACATTCTTCATCTGAAGAGCCGTACAAATCACCAAACAAAGCAAAACAAAACAAAAAAAATTATGTAATAGAAGACTAGAGACAGCAGACTAATCCAGACAGGCACAGAAATCCTAAGGAACATTGCAGAATATTTGTCAGGATGACAGGAAGGGATCTTACAGCACCATCAGCCTAAACATTTAAATTCCTGTTAAGCAGAATTCCAAAGGAGATTGTGACAGGTAATTTTGCAGGAAAGACCTGTGTGACAGATTAACATCAACAAAACTTTGAAATGCATTTACATTTGCAAAGGACCAACATCAGGACAGACACAATCTCTGCCTCAAATGAGGTCTTTATGTAAATGAGTGTGGGAAAAGAAGGAAAGCTGGGCTGCAGATAGCACGGTTAGATGCTGGGGTAGGATTTTCTCTTCTTGGTGCTAACAAGCTATATAATATACATGGGCATGACTGCATACATGTAAAAAGAAGACTGCATACATGTACATCTGCAAATGAATATAGTCCAGGGAATATGTTATTAGCTAGAATAATCCGGATGGTTCAGCTCTTCATCTTTTTTCACTGCTCTGTAATACAGAAAATCCAGATTCACCTGAATGCCATCAGCATTGCTTTCCCAAACTGCATTACACTTCACAGAGGCAAATGTTTGTAGGCTGAAAGAAAGCATGGTCTATTTTTCCCCACAGCAATTTGTTGGAGGGGGGAGCTTCCCATTTCAGAGCTCTCAGGCATTCACTGCTGCAGAATACTAAGCATGGCTTCCCCCATGCACTTTTTCCGTGGGGTATCTCACAAAGACGGAAGGGGCATGGACTGACAGGAGAAATGTACTTATGAACGTCAAGGACAATTTATTCTGCCTTTACAAGCAGACCTAAGGAAAAAATGTCAAAAATACCTCAGCATGAGAAACTGCACTGCAGTTAGTTCCTTGGCTTAATGTATCAGAAAAATATGCATCTCAAGCTGATCCCACCATGATCTCTCCATCTGTGGCACATCATTTACTCCAGCAGTGTATAAACTGCATTCATTAATACAATATTCTCCCAGGTTCATCATAAATGTGTGTTGCAGGTAAGAATCTAGGGCCATGACTGAATTTAAATCTGCATTGCCAGTATTCCACCTTTCATAAAATAGCACTTGACATGGGTTATTTTTCAGAGTGCCAGGCTGGCACAAATGCGCATAGGCTATAGAAGCTTGAATTTTCCATATGGTTGTGTTTTAATCAACATGAATTTAGTATTTCTGATCTTTCTCACATCCAACTGTATAACGAATTTTTATTTCCAGTATTTCTTTTTTGTGTGCTGGCCTCAGGTCCCTAGAGGAGCTTCTGAAACAGGAGGCAAAATACTAAACTGAGCTAACACAGAGAGCCTGCTTCAAATAACTGTACAAGGTTTTAGCTTTCTTTCTGAAGAAAATTGTATCATATCATGCTAAAACTGTTAACTTGCATCTGTGTCTCATGAAGCCACCTGTAACAACTGACCACTTTAATTGCAAGAATCAAGAAAAATCTATGATAGCCCCAGCAACCAGTCAGTCTTATTAGGATTTGGCTATGCATCCTCCTTTGCTTTACAATGAGGAAAGTGTATTTCCCATTGTGTATAAGCAGTCCAGGTGGCTGGTGCATCTACAACAGCTGCCAAAGCAGACTTGGTGCATTCAACCCCCAGCACCTGCCTGCACTGACAAATCTGCCAGCGAGTGTTTAAGTTCTGCTGGTGTTACCTTCCTCTTGCAGCATGCCATGGTGAGGGAAGCCTCTACAGGGAAGCAAACCAATCTGATTTTGGCAGGGATATGCTGCAAAGGTGGGGCTGCTGCCTGGAGAAGTCTTGGCAACCCCCTGAGGCCCAGCCCTCCTCCCAGTCTGCATCTGGTTGAAGGCCTCGTCCCTGCCAGACACAATGGATAAGAAGAGAGGAACGAGGACAGTGAAGGGCACGTTCCTTGGTGTACCAAGCCTGGTGGCTTGGTGCATGTGTGCATGCAAAGGACTCACTGCACAGGTGCTGGGACACTGGACCTGCTGCACCATGATAAGAAGTGCACTGTGCATCCACAAATCTCCTCCGTTCTCTTCTTCTCCTGCCTAACCCTTCTCTTTCCCTCACAAACTTGTACATCCATGTCTCCACAGCCACACCTTTTCCTCCCCTGCCCTTTTCTACCCGGTACACTTTTTTGTTTCCATTTACTTGTTACTCTGCTGTGCAATTGACTTGAAAGAGAGCACTTAGAGCTAAATGACATTCAAGTATTGCCTTGTTGATGTTCACATAATGTCTTTTCCCTACATTTATTTTACTTGTAAGACCCTCCAATATGGATCCCATGTATTGTTCTGTGCCCAGATGGGCTCTCAAGTTAGTCTCTAGGTAGAACTGTGCCAAATGCAACAAATAAATAACAGCATTTGTGAAGGACTGCAGGCAACTAAGGTTTAAGATTTTGGACAAAGATAATCCACTGATGATTTTCAGACTAAATGTATGTCATTCTAGAAATCTTCTCAGCTCTGTGAAAGCCTGTGATGATCACTGCTCCTGGTTTTCCAAGCTGTATCTTTGAGTACCTACACAACTGTTCTGGCTTCCAACTACTCTAATAATAAGTTATAAATACTTCTACTTAGCCTCTAGAACAAATTACATCCATGATGATGATGGTTTGTAAAGTTCTCAAGAGCTTTGAATGATTAGTTGTTGATTTGTGGTTGTTTTATCCTGTTTCCTACTTTGTTATGCAAAAGATTATTTTTTCAACAAATCTAAATAGAAAGCACCAAAATATTTGAAAAGAGCCAGCAAATTATAATTGAGAGCTAATGCCTTCATATAATTCAAATCCCATGCAGTAAGGGGTATGTCTAACCAATGAGGATATGAAAAAGTGATTGTAATTTTTCAAAACAGTCAGAAGGATTCTTTAACCTGTATTTAATGCAAGAAAAAATTATGGGCAGTGGAATGAAAGGAATTACATTAACAGAGAGAAGGACTAGGGTTAATATGGTATTCTCAAAATCTTAGGTCTTTGCTGGATATATCTCAGGTTTGTACTAACATACATATATACAGAAACCTATGTCACACATGTCAGAAATCAGAGAACTCGAGCTTGACACTGACCTCAGACCAGGCTGGTCTTCCAGTCTCCAGGGACTGTCTGGAAACTGGCTGCCAATTTCATCCAGTGACAACTGCATGCTTTGAAATGGATATGCAAACAAAAGCATTCAAGAACAGGTAACTTTACAGTCTTTCTTTTCCTCACCCACACACCCAGAAAGACAGGCAATTTTCTTTGTAATTCACCAAGGAAATAGTCGCAGAGCACCTTAACCCACGAGAGCACATGAACTGTGAGCTCTGCTCCCAGGCAGCTGGGGACACACCTGGCAGTGTGGGGGGACACACTCCTAGTCCTCTTACCCTTACCATTAGAAAGGGGGTGATTCTGAGAAAAATAAGACTTTCTTCAGATGTTTTCTCTAGAATACAGCCTGCAAGCTCTCCATAGTCCAGTGGGAAAACATTTTATCTTTCATAAAGATAGGGGCTTAGGGTGCTTGGAGCCCCTAAAGACTCTAAGAGAAGCTCTGGTTTCTAGAGCAGCTAAGGGCTTGAATTTCAAATTGCAGACATTTTTCTGACAAAGACTTCTCATTATTTCTTTTGCTACTCTCAACCAGTTACTGTCTTAGCAATCACAAAGCCTATTTTCAAACTACAGTGCCTGTAAGAAATCATATTTAAGCATCACTTGATGCAAGCAGTGAAGTTTATTATATTAACTATGTCTAAAATGAAACTTTCTCAAAATATTTTTTCTTTTTCCTTTTAAGTGTTCCTATTTTCTCCATAGCCTGTTCGATTAAGCTCACTTCTCAAAGAGGAAAAAGAAATCCTCCAGAATTACTTGCAAACTAAACAACTAATGCATAACATGTAGGCTATGGTAATGTGTAGAGATCCCAATTAAATATTTCAGCATGTGGGGCTGAAAGAGTTAGCAACCCTATAGTGTTACCCTGTTCTTACCCAAAGAAGTGTACAGTCCATATTAGCAAAATCATTACAATCTTACATTTCAAGATTTTCTCAAATTTTTATTTGAAACAAAGGAGAGGGGAACCAAACATTTTGAAAAGATCAGTTGTAGCAGAAAAAGAATGAAAAATAGACCTGATTCAGTCTGGCTTTGAGGTATTGGAAAATTGCTGGAGTTTAGAAAATGTTATTGAAAAAGAGTGCCCGGCCAGAATACAGCACTGTATTGACACTAAACACCCTTATTAGGTCTCCTAAATCTATATTTTTGGAGAGCAAAAAGTATATTTCTAGTGACTCTCATACTTCCTCCTGCTCACATTGATTGAAGGAGATACATGGGGACTAGGAAATGGCTCTGTTTCTCATAAAGATTTGAATTGCATAAATTGTATCTGCGGAAAAGTGTTTTTACCCAGTATCAGTGGGCTTATATAAGTTAAGTTTATTCTGAAACAGAAAGAGAAATACATTATTTCTAAAAACATTTTCATACCAATATTCTTGTGTTTAAGCCAGGAATTTTACAGAAGTAATTATTTCAGTATACAAAAAAAACCCCACCAAACAAACAAAAAACCCCCAAACCAACAAAAACCCTGAAATACAAAGGCATTATGTGTCTAATGACTGGTTTGTTGAAGGCTTAGGGAAAACTTTGAGACATACATAATTCAGACACCAATAGAAAAGGTCTTTGGTTCCTTGGTCTCCTATGAAAAATACTCTTACCAGAATACTTGTTTCATCCTGGCTTTTTCACTAAACTAAAACTAATTGCATCTTGAGCCTTAATCTTCCTCCAGAGATAATAACATGGGACTAAATTCTGCTCTAAGCTATAGCAGTATTAATCTGAGTAAGGCCTTTGAAGTGGAATTCATTTTTATGCAACATACTTTTCAATAGATTCACTGTTTATAGGTTTTATTTGGAAATCCCACTTTCATCAGGTTGAAGTATCACACCAACAATTAAAATACTAAGTAATAACAATACCTAGCAGCATAACAGTACAGTGCTCCCTGAGGATCTAACTGCTCCTTGAAAAGGTGAATGATTGCCAGCTCACAGAAGGAGACTGCCATGCACAAGACTGATATGAATTAGAGTAGAAACTGCCTCCATAAATGTCCCCAGGGCACCACAGCACAGCTCCCACGGGGCTTGGGAAGGGCAGGGAGCTTGTTTTGATGACGGCCAGAGTTTTTTCTGCCTCTAGCTTTCCCCAGGACAACAGGGAAGCTGCTGGCACCTATCCAAACCTTGAGCTGATCAGTACCTGTGCAGCCATGCCAGCACTTTTGGGAAGCAGCCAAGGGTGTTTGTCTCTGGCAGCAGCATGGGGAGAAGCACAGGCAGCGCACGACTCACATCTGGCACCCAGGGAGCTGCATCGCCTGCCCAGGGGCAAGGCTGGCCAGCACTGACGCCCATGTTGGTCTTCAGCCTTCCCAAACCAGCTGCACTAAGCCCACTTTCACAGGAGCCCTGGATTTTCGGTTTGGCTCCTGCTTTTGGCAGCTGACCTGAGAGAACAGGGAGTCAGCATAACAAACTGTCTGGTGAGGTGGTTTATCATTATCCCTGGGGGAATTATATGCTGTCTGATAAGAATCTACAGGGATTCATTTGGTGCAAGATCCTGCTTAAAGGAGCTGGTATGGGTAACTGTATTTTTTGCCTTCTTCTGCTCCCAACTCCAGTCTTTCATGTATTTGCTTCTTTGATTTGCTTATTAACCTGTGATTTTTCTGCTTTTACGCTTTTTAACATTTTTTTTACGCTTTTTTTACGCTTACTTCATTTTTCTGTTCTAGCATTTGAGGTCTGAAGCAAACATTAATTAATAAAATCCCATGACTGCAGATAATATCAGTTTCCTCGCCTCTTCAGAACACCTTCACAGTTTTTAACATTCTCTGTCTGGGTTGTGGATTGTGAAAGCAGCTGCAGGCTCAGACAAGTCATCTGCTGCTCTTGACTGGCCTCTGAAAAGCCTTCAATCTGGTCAGGAACCACTTGCTGGCACATCAACAAGCCACCACGTACATAAGCATTTGGGGTTTGTCCTTGCAGGGGAAGCTTTCTTGAAGGGTGGCTGGTAATCACATTGATATGGAAGGAGAGGGTATCAGAGACTCTGCATCTCTCATTTTGTACATGAAAGTCCTCTGAAGAGTTCCATGCATATTAGGGGTCCTCACTTGATGCTAAGAACTAAGCACCTCTCATCTGTGACTTGTGTCCTCCCTCCCTGGTCTTAGGTGGACACAGTATTCATAGATAGAAACAGGAATATGGTCATTTGCCCTCAGATGCCTCCTCTGCCCCAGAATTTCTGCTGTATCAGTGAAGGACCCAGGGACCTGGATGACTGTGTTGACAATTCTTTAGAGAAGTCCCTTGCACAGGTTGGTCTGTCTAAATTACTACTCACAAACATTTCAAGGATTTCAAAGTTGTGCCAGGTGTGGTTTGGGAACCAGAGAAAGGCAAAGACTACCTGCAACAGACAATATGCTTATTGCTATCCTGTTTTGAATGGAAGAGTTTAATAATATGGATGATGCAGGCTGTTCTGTGCCATTTGGCCTCAGAGAAAGGCCCCGAGGATCTTTAAAATAGTTACAGTCTCTGTTTCTGTCACTGAGCTCCAATCCTGCTATCCCCACCTACAATATGCCCTTCCCAGTTTCCTCTGCCCCCCGTTTTGCTTCTGATGTTGTCTTTGCTACTCATGCTTTCCTCAATGTTATTAAGTGTAGGGCTGCCTGCTGCTATTTCGTTGAGTTTCACAGCTGTACACATCTTTCTAAAAATATCAGATGCTTAAACTAAGAAACTACATACCTTTCTTATTTAAGAATGAAAGATAAGAAACAAAAGAACAGGAAAGAAAAACCCACAACAAAAAGAAATCTAGATCTAAATGCTCCTAGCAAAACAGCAAACTTGGAAAATATGAAATAGATGGATCCTAAAACCTGAGAAATCTAGAGGTATGAAAAAAAGGTTCATTTAAACTGATTATTATTTAACCCAAAGTTTGGAAGATGTTACGTTCCAATTTTAAGAGCTGAAGGAAAAATTCTGACCCACAAAACCCTCACCTGAACAGCTTTGCTCTTTCTTCAGTTTTACCAGTTCTATACTGAATTAAAACAAGTTGCATTGAGGAGAGCTAACAAAACCCTGATCCTAATGTTACTGAAAGGAGAATGAGGGCCAAACTGAGGGACTGTATTTAAGTGAAAGTGACAGGTATATACCTACATATATATATACACACGTACATGTATTTTTTTTTCTTTCCAGAAACAATGTAAACAAACAAACAATGTTTGACAGTAAGAAAAAGTTTGCATCTCAAGGCCAGATGACCACAAAAGTTAACATTCCAGAGATTTGCTTGTCTTCCAGAAATAACAGAGAAACAGATTCTTTTTGACAGCTACAAAGTGAAGTGATGGCACACGTCAAACTTTTAAGGCTTGAAAGTTTAATCTTCACTTGGAAATATTTTCTGGCTGTCGTCTGGGCTCACATAAGCATTTTCCAGTAATACAGCAGCTTCTTCCATGTCTCAGACTGAAACTCTTTTGCCTAGGACTCCCTAGAACAAGTTTGTGAATGCTACCTGCCCTGTTAGTGTTTTATTTTAATCCAGTTCCTGGAAGTCAGGCACACTTTATTGTTCTTTTTCACAGTAATGCTTTTTATCAGCTCTAGTGAAAATTAGTCATCCAGTGGCTAGAATGACTTGGGATCATTTGCTTACCTGTTATACATGTATATTACTAAGTAAAAACCATAAGAAAACTTGTTTGATGATTTCCCACAGGAGATTTCAACAGAGCCAACACATCACTTTTCAAAGGGATTTACAGCAAAATTGTTTGTTCTATGAAATGTTTGTTGTTCTGGTTAAAATTTTAGACGAGGACATTTCTTTAAGAATAGCTACAGAACTACTGTTTACTTTGTTATTGGTGCTGAGAAAGATCTCAGATTCTCATGGAAGAATAATGCCTTCTCATACCACATTTCTTATTGAAAAAAGCACCATTAAACTTAAGCCAAACGTTAGTGGAAATCTGATAATCAAGTGTTGAATACTGTGAATATCATCTTATTACCTTCTGTTTTCTACATAAAGCAAATAAGTAGATCTGTTTGGCTTTCAGAAGTTGTAAGGGAAGTGACTGAGTGGTACTGTGCTCGCTGACAATGCACAGGAATCACAGAAGGTCAGTTCATTTTGCTGCCAGATGCTCTACAAACGGGGAGGAAACACATACCCTGTTTGTGCTAAGTCTATTAATGCAGTCGTTAATTGCAGCCTCCTGCCCAGACACCATCCTGAACATAAATGTTATTTAAGGGATTGCTCTTAGTCCAACTCAGTTTTTGTATGAAGGCTTACAGAAATCTAGTTCATGCTTGATAATCATAGAAATAGACATAGAGACAATGCCACTCTGTGTGTAGAACCTAGACAGAAACAAAATGAGGACCTGAAACTTAATTCTTTTCTGAAAACACCTTTCTGATTTCTTTTCTTTAGAGCTGCTGTAAATGCAAAACTTCCCAGTGACAAGCTTCATCAGGCTTACACTTCAATATATGTGGTGGCATTTGATAGCTCAGGCAGGTATCTTTTTCCTTGTTTAACATGACTTTGTTTTATGGGGCTTAAAAATATTGGCTTGGACATCATTCTCCGCTATTCAGTGCTTGGCACAAAAAAATTAAAGATAACTTTATCACTGTGGTTCTTAAGGGAACCCAGGATCTAGTCTGCAATGCAAGATGTATGCACTGCTCAGGCTGCTGCACTTAATGAACCAAGATGCTCTCATTCATGCCATTCTTCTTCCTTAAGACTATTTTTTCACTGACAGTCATGACAGGTCGCATGAAGATCTGCTTTGTGAGATGTGGCTGATCAGGGAATTACTGAGAAGATGAACCCCTAGATAGCTAGTGAAGCAAGGTCAAGCCAGCAATCTTTGTTGTACAGTATCAAGCAGCTACGTCAGAAAGGGACTATCTTGTGGATCCTATTCCATTTAAGTGCACATTTGTGCTTCACATCTGAGATACATGTTCTAGCAACACTACAAAGCTTGACACATGGAGAAAATTGAAATCCTTCAATTTCACATATTTCTGAATTAGAAATACTTCCTCCCTTCAAAAAATTTGAAATCCTTCCTGGAGGAAGTTTATGCAAAGCATTAATCATCTCAGTGGAACACTGTTCTGCTTCAATTTCAGCTTCTTGTAACTCATAGCTTGGTAAGCAAATCTAACAGTCTGCAGGAACTGTATGTTAAATGTTTGTATATTTTTGAAATGATAAAATCATTTAGGTTGGGAAAGACCTTTAAGATCACCAAGTTCAACAGTTAACCCAGTAGTGCCAAGTGCACCCCTAAACCATGTCCGTAAGTGCCACATCTACGTGTCTTTTAAATGCCTGCAGGAACAGTGACTACACCATTTCCCTGGGCAGACTGTTCCAGTGCTTGACAACGCTCTCAGTGAAAAACTTTCTTCCCAATATCCAGTCTAAACCTCCCCTAGTGCAGCTTGAGGTCATCTCCTCTTGTCCTATTGCTTCTTACCTGGGAGAAGAGACTGACCCCCAACTGGCCACAGCCTCCTTTCAGGTAATTGTAGAGAGTGATAAGGTCTCCCCTTTTCCAGGCTAAACCCTCACAGCTCCCTCAGCTGCTCCTTATCAGGCCTGTGCTCCAGACCCTTCCCCAGCTTTGTTCCCCTTCTCTGGACCTGCTACACCACTTCAATGTCCTTCATTGGCCTTTTTGGCCACCTGGGTATAGCCTGGCTCATGTTCAGATGCTGTTGACCAGCACCCCTAGGACCCTTCCCACTGGGCCACTTTCCAGTCACTCATTTCCAAGCCTGTAGCAACTCATGGGGTTGCTTTGACCCAAGAGCAGGACCCGTCACTTTGCTTCATTTCACCTCATAGAGTTAGCCTCAGCCCCTCTGATAATCACATATTGAAGACTGTGAATATCATCTGGTGAAACAGTCAATTGGAATGGTTTGTAGTGAGGAATAAAACTGAAAATTTTTCCCTCAAAACTGACAATTTCAGAACATGTTTGTTTATAATGGAACTGAATTCTGCAAGGAGAAGCAAGTCAGCTGGAGTCCCAGTTTAGTGGCAGCCTGCTGATTCTGGATATGAAGGCAAGCAAATTGCTGTAATTGCAGACTATCTGCTTTAGTCAAAATCCTAAAATATGTCTAAATTCTAAATGTCTAAAATCCTAAAAAATGTGGGAGAAGCCCTGTAACAAGTAGTATCTGTCACAATTATCAGGTCAGTCATACTTCTTACTCCTCTAATTTTTTCAAAAACAGGCCAATCCTTACTTAGCCCCAGTTCCAACAAATCTCTGTCCCATCTGGACATCAGCCTTTTTCCAAGATGAGTTCCAAAACACCAGGGAAGGAGGAGAAGGAGGGACTTGTTTCTGTAATTGTTAGTGCAGATTAAGCTTCATCACTCCCTGCAGTCTGGAAATACCACAGATGACTGTGGTTATCAAATGCCTCACTGAAGTTTCACATGACTGATAATGCACAGCAGAGTCACTCCAAGGTGTTCCTAGAAAGGCCTTATGTTGTCCATCTCAGCACACTCAAGCTCCTTTCCATTCTGAGTAGCAAGAATAAACCACCTTTAGTTGATGCAACATCCTGGTGGTGCAAAGAGTGCAGCTGGACATGGGCTAGATGTGAGTTTGACAGTACTGAATGAGAAAACTCAGGTAAATAGCAGGTAGTCAAGCCACATACACCCCTAGTGACTATCTAGAGGCAGAGAGGCTAGTAGCAAGCTCAGCATTTCCTACTCTGAGTTCAATGCTGTTACTTGGATGAATGCTGATGTCACCTAATGCAGTGACAGATGTGCAGGGTGCTCAAGGTGCAAAAGTCCTCCTGACATGCTGAGACGGGTCAGGAAGCATGCCAGACTTTTCACCATGCCTCAGTCCTTGCATATGAAGACAAACTAGGAGTAGCCTCTGGGTGTTCGGGAAATTGAATTGCAAGGGTCTATGCTGCTGTGATAAGGATGCCCAGGACATCACCATGGTCCAGTCTACCCTGCAGATATTACAGACTAACCTCTGAGTATGGCTCTCATCAGAGTCTCACCATCACACACCTCCACACAGTCACCTGATTAACTAATCCACAAAGCAGCACTAATAGTGATTACCTTGGCAGGGCTGAGTTATTTTCAGTGCCTGCAATTCTGTTCCCTCCAGGTGTAATTACAAGAGCAATTAAAACCAGCCAACTGTCTCCAAGTATTATTTCTTGAGAAAACAGGTCTCAAAATAGGTTCTGTATATCCTGCTATCTCAACTGTAGCTCAGGATGGCCTCAAAGCACTCTTATACAGTCTCCCTGTGTTTCTTTCCCTAAGCAAGCAAATCCTACCCCCTCCTTTTCTGTGTTATTACTGGTTATTATTGTAGAGTGATTCTCTGAAGTTTTCATTTCCAGGCCTACCAGCTCTCTGGCTTAGGGCAGGACCTCCAGTAGGTGTGATAAACTGCCTCCTCACTCTTTGCTCCAAGGTTTGTTCTCAACAGCTTGTCTAATGCTTCACTGGTTCCCCGCCAACCATAGCCTCTAGTTAGATCAGGACTAAAAAATTCATAAAGTAAAGTCTTATAGTCTAAAAATGACTTTTTGCTGACTAGGTTATGCACAATATTTATGAGTTTGCTTCTCTGTACTCTTATTCTGCTACACAAAATTGTCAACAGATCGAAACTACACAGCAAATAGCCTGCTATGGGCAAATATAGAAACAGATGTTTTTCACTTAGCCAAAAGGAAAATGAAAAACTAGATAAACCAGTTCAAGAGGTGATGAAGAGCTGGAGTGTCCAATAATATAAGTTAGTCAGAAATAAAGGTTTAATGTTAACTGAAGCTGAGCACTTTGTTAGGCAGCCTCTAAGAAGGACTTTCCAATTCCCATTGTCAATATGCTTTCTGCAGCAGTACAGGTCATCAGAAAAGTGAAAAAGTAGATTTCAGCTAATATTATAGTAATTATTCACTCTTTCAGAAATAAACATTAATGGGGAACCAGTCTCTGGTAATGAAGATGTTCCTGACTGACAAATTTGCGTCTTGGGAAGGAAGGAACATCCATTAACCTACAAAATAGAGGCAAGATCCCAAATAAGCAAATACAGAAACATGCAAACCTTGCTTTCACCAAGTGTAGTTGTGAACTGAAATGCAAATCCTAGCTGTTTCATATGTCAGGGTGTGATCTTTCTGATAAAAACACATTAAGCGTATTGGAAATTCAGACCAGCAAAGCTGTGAAGAAAGACCACTTAGAATAGTTTTGTCTATTGCACAGTGCCTAATAAGGTAATTTTTTCCATACATGTACATTATGACTGTAAGTAACAAGAAACACTTCCTACTTCTGAGCACTTGCATCTGTTTTCTACCTGTGGCTCTAGAGGTGCTTTCTGGTCTTTGAAGCTTTCAACCCAAACTTGTTAGCTGATTTTGTGAGAGGTGTGTCATTTTATTGGACTGTGCTTAATTTTTGCAGTTGTAAAATATAAAATTTATTTTTCTTGAACACAGAACTCCCTTTAAGGTTAAAATAGAAATGCCTAGAACTGTAAGTGCCTTCTTTGCCTGTGGAGAAATTAAAATGCATTTGCAAAGGAAGAATGAGCAAAGCGGTGATTTTTGTGTTTAATTTCTGTAACCATGTCATTTGCCTTTTCATCATTTAAAAGCTTGGCCATAAAATGAAACTGTGGAATAGGAAGCATTGCAGAAAATGAAGGCAAGACATAAAAATAAATGAAAATGTTTCATTCGTTACAATGATACTGCTCAAAATGTCTAGACACTGACTGGCATGAATGATGAAACGTCAGGAGCAAGCTGATTAAAAAGAGAAAGTACAGGGCCTAATATGGTCAAAGAGCTGGGGGTTGAAATGAAAATGACACAACCTAAAGGTCTTAATAATATACATGACTATGTTATTGCAATACAGTGGAAGTACTGTGTATTGTTGATCAGGCAGTTATTTTGACTTAGACTTCCAAGTGCAAAAGCAGGTACATCTTGAGCTTTTGTTATACATGCTCTCACCTAAGTCACCATGCTGTCTGTGCTATATTGGGCCTCAGATGTGCAAAGCAAAAATTATGCGTGTTACATAAGCTTGAACACAATCTGTTGTCAGACAAAGGTCTCAAGACAATATATTTTCAGTTTTATCATCTAGGTGCTGATTGGGATTAGGATCATAAAAACATGGAATATCCTGGAGTTGGAAAGCACTCCAGGATCATCAAGCACAAGGATCATCAAGTCCAGCTCCTGGTCCTGCACAGGACCAGCCCCAGTTGAATATGCCCTATCAAAAACATATTTGATGAAAGCACACATTTTATGGTGCAAATATCATAACTTATATAACCCATAGCCATACCCTACAAATCTTTTTCAATACTTCTCTGTTCTTCACTAGGATCTTGTTATACTCACAATTTCCTTTTAACCCTCTCACCATCAGCATAGCAGAGACTGATAATAATCTTTTGTCATGAATGAGTTTTTAATGGTCCTGATTTACAAAACCCAAATTCATCAGATTTTTTGTGAATGAGACTCTCTCCTGTTCCAAATCACTTAATGTGTGTCAGCAAAGGCACAGCTGTTGAGGGACAGCTAACTCTGTGGCAAGCTGCCTCTGCAACGTCTTAGGGAATGCATATGTGCAAACAGACTCTGGGGTGGGAATGACTGCATGCACTGCAGATGCAATCATCTCATATTTTACCCTTTAAATGATATATCCAAAGCATTGAACCCATTTTACTTTTTTACTTTTTTGTCTTTGGGCTTTCCCGGAGCACTTAAAAACCACTGTTCTGAGTTGTTTGTCCTTGAGCCTTTTTCTTATTTCAAGAGATATTATTTATAACATATGCCGGCCAGTTCTGTTCTTAGTGTCAGGTCCTCATATGTGAGGTTATTGACACTTAGCAGCGTTCTGTTTGCTTGCAGGGGTATTGCTGGTAGAAAAACACTCCTGTTTGGATTGATTTTCAGAGACATTGAGCCAAGAAAGTGCAGTCATGGGACCAGTTTCCTTACCCTAGTGTTCAGGCTTCTAAGAATGATGCCACAGATGGAGTTAAGCATCCCTCTACTATTTTCCACTGTAAGATCTTAGTGTTATATATACTGTAGAAAAGTACTTTTCATCTTATTCATCTGTATGTACCTTATTTCACTTTTTGCTACTCATTGTTGCTGCTTTGAAGAAGAATGAATGTGGCAACAGAAAGTGCACGGACACAGTTATTTCACCAGAATCTGTCTTCCAGCCCAGGAGCAGAGACAGGAAATCCAGATGTCAGACCTGGTGGGTAGCATGGCAGATGGTACAATGGCCTCAGAGGCAGTGGAAGTTGGGTAGAGGGATTGCAGCTGTATGAGAGCAAGTTGGGGGAGATCTTGAACAGCTATAAAGTCAGTATTATAGATGGCTTGGAGAAGAGGAAAAACTTGACTGGAGAAAGAACATTAACATCAGGAGAGAGACAGCATAAAAGCAGCTCAGGTGTTTACTGGAAAGTGATCTTCACAGCAAGAAGGTCAGAGGGTGACAGCACAGTAAAGGCAAGACTAACTGGGGAGCTGCTTTGGAAGGGCAGAAGGCAAAAAAAATGAAAGCATAAGGAAAAATGTGAGACAAAAATAGTGAGCACTTCTCTAATTTTACAAAAATCAGGGACACTGATTTGGTGGATTCATCATATTCAAAGAGTTCTGGAAAAGCCACCTCTATTGCCACTGTTTTTGTCTGCCTTTATATGCCATTGAATACCCATTAAATAAAAAACATGGACTAATCTTTTAACCTACCTCACCTTATTTCAATACTTTTGATGTTAAAATCAACATCAATAGCCTTAGTAGCTCAAAGTACCATAATCCAAGGAAAGAAAAGGCTGAACATTCGTTTGTTTGGTTGACTTTCTTTCCTGACACATATATGACATTCAGGGTCACAGTGTGTTCTGCAAGTCTTCATGACTACTATGCCAAGCTTTCCAAGTTAGCTGTGAGGATTACTCTTTACAGTAGTGAGCCCTTCTGTTATATTCTGCAGATTAAAGATACCAATTAATAGCTCATCATGGACAGCAGATGTATATCAGAAAAAATGTCATTGTTGAGAAGTGGGCAAACACCATATTGAGAATTTGAAACTGGCACAGAAGCTGCAAAAAACAGGGAGTAATATTCTCTTCTGCTTTGAAAAGTCCTTAATTGGGCAGTTCAACTCTCTTGCAACAGGTCCAGCTCTTCAAGTAGTGTCACTCAAGGCACGCAACAAGAATAATCAAGTGGATAGAAAGTTTGCTGTGTGAGATGAAAGGAAGAAAATTAAGCTCAGCTGTAGAAGTACATAATAACAGTTGCAAAGATGGGAGATATGAACTGCCCTGTGTGGCAGAAGTTAAAAAGCTGCAATTGATGACTCAAATTACACTTTGGGGCAAAAAAGGTATCTGAGGGGCTGTGGAGTCTGGAAAAATACTGTCTGGTAAATACTGTCTGAGCAGTCTCTCCCATTGGAAAGGTTGAAGAATAGTTCAGACACGAGATATGTCCTATATAAATACATTTACTCTTCTTATGTTGCACAGATATGCAAAAGAAACCCACTGATATATTGATATACTCTGGGCCCAGGTTTCAGGAGTAATAAAGTATATTATGCTGTACAAATTATGCACTGACATGACACACTAGGAAAAGAAAACCCCTACATCTCCCATTGAGTACATGCAGATAATTTATACTCTTGTCAGATACTATCCATCAATGAAAAACAGAGAAAAAGAAATAGAGGGGGTCAACACAATCTTGACACAGGGCAGCTCTTCCTCCTACAGTGATTGCAATCTGGGATTTGTACAGGGTGGAATGTCACTTACCAACATTGTTTGATGGATGAGAAATCTGGATTATATTAGTAGATGATTTTGTAAATTAATAATTCAAAGGATTTCTGTCTGCTCCTGATGATTTACACTCTGTATATTCATCTCTTTTGTCCTGCCCAATAGATAGTTTTCTTAACTTTTTTCAGCAAGGTTTTTTAAAAACATCTTCCTAAATTACCTGTTTCTTCTGTAGGTCTATGCCACAGCTTTCAAGTTTCCTGCAAATGTGTTGCTACTTGGTAAGTTTTATATCCAAAGCAAAACAGAAAAGCTGAAAAGCCCAGATTCCTTATACTAGTGATATATCATACGGTTTTTTTCCTGGTTGCTTGGCAATAAAAAATAGACATGTGACTCCCTCCTCCATCTCCCTGGCACCACCTGAAGATATTTTGTCTCGGCCTTTCTTCTTTTGTTCTCATCTCTCAGTGGGAGTGTTAGTTACAAAATGGTTTTCAGCCTGATTTCTTTTCTCTCAGAGTCTGTATGTCACAATTTTCTTTACAAGGTCACTACATATGTGTAAAGACTAATGTGACTAATGGCAGCTGGGGATTAGAAGGGACAGAGCAGTGGGAGATCCATGTCACCTAAGTTTAGGCATCAGCTGTGGCACCTAAGATACCTGCTCGGGATCCCTGTGTCAGTGAGATGAAGATGTAACCAGAAGACAATTCAGTACCCCTGGGACCCAAGTCACAAACCAGAGATATCTGTACATCAGCCACTGGCCTCTGGAGACCAGGAGAGGAGGGTGGGACACTTCTCACCACGGTAGCTTGGCTAGGTGTCAGCACTCAGGTGGGCTCCCATATCCAGAAAGGGCAATCCCCAAAGGCACCTACCACAGGCCCTTCTGCACAGAGAGGTAGGGCTTTGAGGCAGATAATGCCTATATTCAGGGGCATCTCTACTGCATAGTCAAGAGGCCATCCAGTTCTGAGCTCTTGGGTTACACCAGTGTCAATGGGATCATTTCCCCATCTCAGATCCTGTGCCCTCTCCAAGAAGGCAGTTCTTTATAGCACTTGGACCTGGTCTGCTCTTCTTTCTACAGCCATAAAGAGAGCTTTTGCTCTGTACCGCTTTTCCAATGAACTTGCTTGTCTTTCTGGGTACAAAGAGATTTGTGGGAAGGCAGGCAGGAGCTACCAGCATCTCTCTGATTTAGCCAGCAACTGTAAGTTAGGAGAATCTTCAGTCCAAGGAAAAGCAATTCTGGGCTTCAGGGTCATATATTTGTGCCACCTAAAGAAAACCCCTCCTCGGTGGGTGAGTGGGAGAGCAGGGGCAAGACCTGAGAAAGAAAAGGACCCCAACTGTACTTGAGACAGCAAGGTCAACTCAAAGTGATCTACCCTCATGTATCCCTCTTTTTGGCCATTGTTCCCCAGGCAGGAGCTTCTCATCTGTTGCAATTTTAAGCAATGAAGGTAAACGTGTTTCTATTTTGTTTTGTCCTCATGCATGGCTCTGGAAGCTTTATCAGTTGAAGAGCTGATTCAGAAAGCAGATTACATATGCCTGCCTTAAGGACAGGAAAAACCACTCAAATCCTGTCACAAGCATATCAGGGCACAAAATCATCAGTGGAGACATACCTAAGAGTTTACAGACATGCACATCACCAGGCAAGTTAAATCCCAACACTTTCCTTCTTTAATCCATCATGTATGAACAGTTGCCTTTAACTTCGTCCTCTGAGAAATGTGTGCAGGCAGATTTTGACATCCTCAGATATGCTCTTCATTCAAAATTATTTTCAAATTGGTTTGCAGAACATTTCCTAAGTGCAGAGCCTGTGAGTGTTTTGTAACAAAGCACTGGTTATCTGGACATTGTCGGCTGGGTAACTCACGCATTGCTGGGCTTGCTTCAGGGTTAGAGAGCACAGGAGAAGGCAAATGTCAAGCACTCACTGCCATCATCAAATCTACCATTGGAAATTTATTGCCAAACATCCCTCTAGACCAATTGTGCAAGTTAATAGTCTGTCTTAATTTAGAAGTGAATGTGAGAGTGTCATGAACTCATAATTTGCTTTTCAGATAATTTATAGAGATGTGTTTAGACTGTTGGCTCAGCTCTGGTGGTGCATCTGTGCATTCATTTAGTTAGGTGACAATGCATGTGGCAATGTGGCAGCTCTGCAGTCTTAATTTATTCATCACAAGGTGCATTGGCTTCTTGATCTAGTTTCTGAAGAAATATTTAAAACTCCAGCTGGCATGATGTTAAGTAACATTCTAAAATAAGAAGGTGGCATTTGCGACCTTTCAGTACTTAACTGGTGCCTATAAGAAAGATGGGGGAAAACTTTTTAGCAGGGCCTGTTGTGATAAGACAAGAAGTAGTGATTTTAACTAAAAGAGGTTTGATTTAGGCTATATATAAGGAAGAAGCTTTTCACAATGAGGGTGGTAGAACACTGGAACATGTTGTCCAAATAGGTGGTGGATGTCCCATCCCTGGAAACATTCAAGGTCAGGCTGGACTGATGTCATTGAAGATGTCCCTGCTCATTGCAGGAGAGTTGGACTGGATGACCTTTAGAGGTCCCTTCCAAACTAACTATCATATGATTCTAACAGCAAAAGTAATGAGTGGTCTGGAGCAGAGCTGGTTGCACAGAAAACCTTGGCATAATGCAGGATGAAGAGCCTCTCAGACACTCTGTTCCTTAATCTGGGAAAGAGACATGCAGGAGTGATTATCGTCCAAAGACATGATGTTTCAGCGCAAGCTGCTGAAGCCCTCTCTCAGAGTCACCTATGCTAAGTACTGGCACAAGAGCACATCAGATTTCAGTTTACCTTTGGTGAGAGGCCTGAATTGTCATTTCCCACATCAGTGTGTGTGAGCACATGCTTGCAGTCCATGGTGATGTACCTACAGTGTCCTAGGATTGCCAGGAGCTAGGCCAAGCACAGCCTCAGCACAAATTGTTGTGCAGGCAGTTGAGAGCCATTTCCTTCATAGTCAAAGGACACTCAGAGATCCACAAGCATTGGTTATATACTTTTATAATGTCCCTTGGTCAAGTTGTGGGGGAGGGTTATGAAAAAAATACTTGAAATGGCTCACACGTAGAGCCTACATTGTATAAAATTACCTTAAAATACTTTAAATAAATACTGTAATAATTATATTAAAAATGCAAATATAGGTCATAGAATCATAGAAACTGAGCATGGTATGAGTTGGAAGGGGCATCAAAGATCATCCAGTTCAAACTCCTATAATTGTGGGTAGGGACACCTGTCCAAGATAAACAGTCTATAGTAAAGCAATAATCTCAAAATATGAAATTCTGTAGTGCTTCTTGAAAAGAAAGATGTCTCCCAGCCAAGTTGTTTCATGTTTTAAAAACCACTGTCAGTGTCTCTAACCTGACTTCTGCTGAGTCACTAAAGCACTCACTTTTGAAATTATTGCCAAAAGATCTTTTAAAAGCCTATTCTGGTTTACAAGCTCCATGTTTTGCTTGTTACCCGAGAGGACCATTGTCACTTCTGTCTCACAAATTTCTAACAAATAATTCGCTTTCATATCCCAGTATTCCACATTAGCATGGAAAAAGACATTCTGCCAGTGTGATATTTTTGCATTCACAGAATTTTTTACTGCAGCTTGGTATAGAGACAAATATAGCAGTGGTACCCAAATAAAAGAGATTTTTCTAAGAATACATATAGCTGCTTCTTCCTCAAGAAAGATAGCAGTGCTTTTCTGTTCTTTTCTTTCATCATGCCTGCAGTTTTCTGAGGCTAGCTTGGGACTTGACATCTTGCTAAGCACATCACAGTAGTGTTACCACAATGACCTTCTGTGGGATAACTTTAAGCTACAGGAGGTGGCCTCCAGGCAGCACAGTCCTATTTGTCCATTCTGAACCTCGTCTGCTTTGTCTCCTGGCCTGCCTCTCAGGAAGGTGATGGAGACCCTGGCTCCACCCCCAGAGTCTCCCATCAGCATGTGTAAAATGGGAGAGATAGTTAATAATTTCCTATACTATCATTTAGAAAGGGAGAGCTAATTGTTTTTAACAGTGAGGCAACAGAATATACTTAATTGGCATAATATATTAATCCAGTTTGGAATGGGGGTAGGACATGTCCTCTAACACAAGTTTGTCCCTGGATCTGCTAGGACAATGACACTGTTGTCACATTACATGCACAGCCTTTTTTGCCCCATTCTTCAGCTCCAGAGGATAATCCCACAGGAGTATAATATTCCACAGCACTTACTTCGGCATAATATCAAAAAGAATTTAAAAAGAAGGCCAGCATTCTCAGGTTCTGCACATTGTCCTGCAGCACTAAGGGATTGCCATCATCTTCACATCTGGTTCATAATCACACTCCAGGCCCTTCTGGCACAGAGAGAAGATGGTTGTTAGTCAGGTGATTAAAGGCTAATCACCAGAATCACAAAGGCCTGGCAAAGAGCAGATGAACAACGGAGCAGAGGATCCCTAGAAAGGTAATAATGGTGCATGCTGAAATGGCTGCTCTGAAAACTGTCTGAGGAGAAGCATTCACCCATCACATCTGGTGTGAACCCACCAAGATGATTTACTAAAGAAGCTCCCTCCCCAGAAGACCTTGCAGAATGCCAGGGGTTATTGGCTACATGGACACAGGACTCACTACGGGACACTGGGTAAGGCATTCAGGGGTTGTATGCAACTTACTGTGTCAGGACTTAAGGGGACTGGGAATGTATGACACCTATGGGATATTACAGGGATGAAACAAAGGTTAAAAAAAGAAGGCTTCAAGGTAGATTGGGAAGAAACAAGCAAGTGAAAATGGAGGTAAATGGGCATGAAAGCAGCTGGTTATGTGTAAACGGGTCATTAGTGCTCTTACCCAACTGAGCCCTGTGATTCTTAACCACAATCTAATTAATACTCTGGTTAAATCCTATTTATAATGATCTTCTGTTCTTAGTACAAATATGGGAATGCTAGTGAGCATTCCCATTCAAGATGGACTTGCAGAAAATTAGGATAAGAGGTGAGTGTATCAGCAACAAGAGCAGGAAGGTGAAACTCCACAACTAGTATACCTGGATACCCCAACATTTGGAGAGACCAGTAAAGCTCTGACCTGCCACCAGAATGATCCAGAATGTGTTTTTATATTTATACAATATATAAAATACACATGTGTCTTTTCCACTTGTGCACTTCAGTTCTAATCAGCTGGAGAGGAGGAACAGCACTGGGAAGCCTGTGCTTTTTGTGAGTGCTGTGTGTTTATGTGGGTGCTGGTAAGGCAATGTTTCTATGTGTGAAGCTGGCTCGTATGTGTGTGTGAGCATGTGTTTATTGGCTGGACTTCAATACCAAAATGCCTTTTTGACTTCGAAGTTCAAAGACAAGTGAGATATAGAAAATGCATATAGAAATCTGAATACATGTAACACATGCATAAGCTTTGAGAGATCATGGTAAAAGTGGGACCACAATACAGACACCCCTGGTTGGTGCATTATACCAGTGTGCATACTGCTTTATAGCAGCAGTTTTCTCCTGGCCACCATTTTCTGTGCCATTTAATAACATTTTGGAAAGCTTCCTCACTGGAAGAAAATCCTCTGAACCTCTGGTAGAGTTCAGCTGGGGTCCTGGGAGTGCAGACAAGCAAACTGCAAGCAGAAGATGACAAGAAGCAGCTCTTCAAAAATGTATCTTCATTCTGCTTGCTTCTGAACTACCTATGAAAACCACCTCGACTGCTCGTGCTCTGTTATCTCTATACCTGAGCAATATTCCTCTGTATGTTAAAAGAGAAAGTGGACTCTTTTAAGAGAAGGCTTCTTTTTTTGACGGGGAGTTTATGCCTGGCTTTGTGGATAGAGATGGAGCTCTGATGTGATTGTCCACACTTTATATTCATCAAGTATTATCTTACAAAAAAAGTATCACTTTTCCATTATAACCTTTTCAAGCCTGGCAGCCTTGTGCAGTAATTTTTTATTACAGTGAAGTCTTTTGAAATAAGAATGAGGATTCTCCTCTCTGTGTTCACTCTCTCCATACTGTTTTTAAATTTTTGTAAAGCTTGGAAAAAGATATTATAGGTAGTACGGCCTGTTATTGGAGTTTCTCAGAGAGGCAGCTTTGAGGATGCATTAATAATGGAAGCTGTCCAGGAGTAAATCAAAACTTGAGCAACAAGTATGAAAAACACAATTGTCTTTTCCCCTGAAACAAACTGCAAGCCTTCTGATCCCACCCTTGCTTTTCCACAAACCATCAGGCTCTGCTGTTGTACTGTCTGGTCCTTTAAAACTCTCAAAGTCAACAAAAAAAATCATATTTCATTTCCAAAATGAATTTCAGCTCAAATCCTGCTCCTAAGATTAGTCTCCATCACTCCTTTCTGAATATTAGTGGCACCAGCCTGTGTAACCTTTCCCAGTATTCGTTTCACACATATGAAAGTACACAGATGGCCAATTATGCCAGTGACTGCACTGCATTATTTTGTATAATTAGAAAGGGGAGCAAGATTCTAAGATGAGAAAAAGGTCTGATTCTATCAGACTTATGGATTTAAGGGCTAGGAGAAGGCAGCTGTTTTTTCTCTTATCTGTACATGCAGTGCTTCAACACAGACGTTTTACAAGCCATTCACGTCACGAACATAAGCAGGGGCTAAGGAGGTGATGTGAGGCATAGGGGAGAAGGTGATGGATGCACTGCTGCCAGGAGCCCGAAGGTGGGTGGTGGGTGCCCTCCGGGGAGCAACAAAAGAGAGCTCAGTATGTGGCCAGGGCTGCTTCACAGCACAGACAGGGAGACACACAGGACACAGTTTTTCCTCTTCATAACTCTTCTTGACTGCAAGGTGTGGATTGCTCAGCTTCTTGCCAAACATTACAGATTGAGAAGAAAAAAAAACCAAACCAAACACCATGAGAAAAAGGAGGCAGCATTATTATTTATATAAATAAGATGGCTGAGGAGTAAGCCCACTTCTCCTCCTACACGATCTTGGGATGAATTAGTAGCATTCATTGCTACACTGCTAGGTTCTGTGAGAAACACAAGATTGCACTTTTCATTTTAGGGTTGAGCAGAAAGACTTGACTGTGAAAAGTCAAAGCTTTTTAGACAACTACAAAGTCTGAATCAATACTAAAAGAATTACATGCAGATTGGTATTTTGTTCTCTTTTTTCAAGTTTACACAAGTAAAAAAGTAATTACTTCTTCAAGCACAGTTGAACCTTGCCTATTTTACACTAAAAACTGGGTGACTCACTGGAAGCTGCTAAGTTTTGTGAACTCATGAGCATGAAATCAATGAATTGCAGAAATTAAAGCTTTGCAAACCATACTTATTTTCATTTGATAACTTTTGTTTAATGTCATTTCAAATACTTTGGATTTGCTAATCAGTCACCAAAATACAATTAGGGTATATTTTATAAGAAATGACACCTCAGTAGACAGCCCATAAAAGACATCTAGTGTGATTTTCTACTGAAATGAGGGACAGATAGTTGATTTTATGAACTATCTAGAAAGTGGATGAAAGGTGCTTGACAACTACTTTTTAAATCAAATGAGCTACTGCTTCTTCTATATGTTTTGCAATACTGGCACCTATATTTAATGCAGCAAATTATTAAATATTTGACAAAACTCACTGAAGATTGTTCGCTTGGTTTTTTTTTTTAATTTCTACAGCAAGCATTTAAATATATTGTTATTTGAATTTTTTTACAATAATCAATTTCCTCCCTACTTGGTCAAATAAAGCATTTTTCAGCCAATGGTTTCATCAGAACACTCCCTTAGACTTCCCTTCCATTTCTGAGATCTGATTTTTGAAGAGCCATTACAAACATTTTATTTCTGTATTTATGTAAAATACTTACTATGAAAAATAAAATATAAGGAATATGTTAATCCGAATTTTAGGGTGATCAAGTTGAAAAAATCGTAATGATAGAAGTGCATACCTCAGAAAAACAGCAATACATGTGACACGTGTGTCATGTAATATTTTCTAGTCAATCTTGTTAATATGTAGAAATGTGTACATAATTCTTCTTGCTATGACAAATCTAAAAAGAGCAGTCTTAAACATTTAACACCCAAGTGTTAAATTATGATACATCCTTATGATACATGTTATGTAATAACCCCCACAGATAAATAATATATCCAAACCCAAAAGCAGTGACAAAAAAACCCCCAAAAAACCTAAAGAAAAATAAATAAGCAAACAAACAAAATAAAATAAAGAAAAATTAAAGAACCCAAACTCCAAAACTCTACAGTTCAGCATGACTTTTTTATGGGTCTAAAGCCTGTTAGATGCTTTCTGAATTGCTGCTGTTGCTGAGCATTATCAGTGAGCTCCACTAACACGGGTTCTGCCAGCATACTGACAATAACCAGTTAAAGCTCTGTTATTTAAGATTGTTTCTCATTCTCTCCCTTCCTCTCTGAATTTAAGAGCATGAAGTACCTATTCTCATAACAATAGCTGAAGTAATTATCTGTTCCAAGCATCATTCCATCAGCTAAAGAAGAGTGTGGCCAAAACAGCTTTATGCCACACCTCAAATATTGCCCAGCTTAGCCTTCTCCTTTCATGTTAAGCCATAGAACCACTAGTCCAAGCTTTCACAGTGATCCAGAGGTTATTTTGATGTTCATTGGGTTGGCTTTCCATCCAGAGATGGAAATCTCGGCCTTAGTTTCCATGAGAGTCTATTACTTCTGGCCTCCCAGTCAGGGTATCCTGGTGAGTATCCAGGTATGGCCCAAAAAGGGAAATAAAATAACCAGAGCTGGTCAGAAGACTGTCTTTTGTTCCAAATTGCTTTATTTTTGAAAGAACAGCAAAGCTGTGCTGAGCTGGGACACAAAAGCTAACAATCAGAACATTTTTGTGGGAGGGAAAAGCCTGGAAAAATTCTGCTTTGGATGGATGTGGGCATTTTTTCAGCTTGTTTCCTGGGCTGCCCAGCTCCTCTGGCTGCCCTCTGTGTAGGCAGGCTTCCACAGAGCTGAAAGCCTGCTCTGCAGAGAGAGAGGGGCAGAGAACATGAGGGAGAAAGCCTGAAACCTGCTAACTAGGCAAAAAGAGGGACCAACCATGGGACCTCTGCTCTCTCCCTCCCTGAGCTGATATGGAGACCCTGGGCAGCAGATACCCAGCTAACCAGCAACCTACTCTTCTGGCAACTAAGAGACTGCTGCCACCAGGAAGGCCAGCATTTGGGATGAGATTTGCAGAGAGCCAGCCAAGAGAGCCCAGGAACCCCAACTCTGGTGGCAACATATTGCTCAGACACCGGTTACCTATTCCCTGCAACCACCAGCTGGGGGATTTGGGAACCCTGGCCTACCACCAGCTCACCAGAAACAAGCAGAGACTTTGTTGAATAAAATCAAAGAGAAGGTTGAACTGGCAGAAGAGTTGGATTGAGGAATTATTTTCCAACCAACTGTTATTTCTCAATGGAAATTAATTCCTTAAGGAAGCTCTTGATCACCCCCATAACCTATACACTGAGGCTGAGTGATAGGCTTAGCACATGTACTTTTAAGGGAAAAATGAGCTTTGAGTAGTTTCAGGGAGCATCACTGTGCCAGAACCCACCAGCTGTTTGGTGGCCAAGAACCTACCACGGAAAGCAAACGTGGGCGGTGGGGTGTGTAAGGTCTCTCGAAGCAGGGATCCACAACTGCCTGTGCTCTCTTACTAGTGGAGGTGCCACAGTTTGATGAGTTAAAAAGCTGGGGTGAACAGTTCTGTTCATGAGGAACCTGATATGCTCTGGAAGAGTTGTCACACAGCTGGTAGCAGTCTCTGAAAATTTCAATAAAACAGTTGTTTGCTGAAGAAAAAGGAGATGACTGTTTGTCTGGTCATGTAGTTCCTGTTTAAATTAGATCAGCTGCACCTGGACATTTCAAGATTTAAGGTGAATTTTTTCCTGATGCTATTAACTGCCCAAATGTGGCCCAATACAAAAATTAAGACTAAAGCTTTAGAATCATTAGATTTGCTGCCTGAAAAGAAATGGTAATTTATAAACTATTTAGCAATGGAGATACATTTACTAGAACCTGACCTCCTTCTGCTATACTTTATATTAGGAAGAAAGAGCTCTAATACCCCACATTACTTGTTTCTACTATTTTATATCTCTTTTTCTATTTTTTGTTTCTTTTTTTCTCTCAGACGGCTAAGATGAACATATTGAACAAATGTATTTTTAGCTTAGCCCTCTGATCACATTCTTGCAGGACAAAGGAATTACAGATCCGCTTGCAAATATTATGTTACTTCTTTTAGTCATCTTTATGCAATTTTGGATTAGGCTTTCAGTATCTACCTGCAGGGAACTCGTGCTGAGCCATAAAAGCCTATTAAAGCAGTGACTGGTGAGGCACTAAAAATACCTTAGTCTGAAATAGCTCATTTCAACTCTTTATCAGGCACTAAGAAAAGTGTGCTGCCTAGTATCTTACAGGAGAAGGATGATTTCCAGAGGACAAACACAATACCTCTGGAAGTGACAGAAGGAGAAAAAAGAGAGTGTGACAAGCTAAGCACTGGATGTTCCCTGTCATAAAAGCAGAAAATCTTCACAGCAGAACTCTTACATAGCTAGAAGCTACGCTGGAAAAGGTAGGCCCAGTTCAATGCTCTTGTTCACAAACTTGGCCGTTCTCTTATTCTTTTCTCTAGTTCAACTTCGTATTTCCACTTCCTCCCTCTGTGCTTCATCATTTCATCTCCCTATAATTTCTCAGATATTATTTTTAGTGATTTCTCACCTGTTCTCCTTTCTCACTTCTGATCCTCTCCCCTACTAATGTGCTGATACATCAGTGATTAATTAAGCTTCAGCCTTCAGCTTTGGTTCATTTGTCCTTCTCTCCCATCCTAAGACCCTCACCTCCAACCCTGATACCTATTTCCCTTATTTCTGCTCCCATCCTACAGAGTAGACTATCTTCCCTCATATGTATTTCAACTGACATGTTTTATTTTTTACCATCTTCTATCTGTCTCTTTCTCTAGTTTAGCTGACAGCTGAGCCAACATCAACAGCTCAATCTTAGACCTACTCATAAGCAGTCCTGTTGCATGAAACACACCTGGGGTTTTCTGACCCTTCCTTGCTTGTCACAATCCAGGGAGCTCTTTCTCTCAGAATTATTAAATGGTTTCTTGGGTCTACAATTTCTTAATTCTTCATGTCTGTTTATAAATATTGATGTGACACATAATGTCACCATTAGAAATCATGCCTGTAGGCCTTAGGCTTTCAGGAGCTCTACAGTAAGTTATAATCAGCTCAAGATACAGATACAGATACAACTCCAGATCACTGTTCTCAGTTTTTGAGATGAAATTCAGGGTGTTTCCAAGAGACTGATATAGAGATACAGAGCGTATATCTAAATAAAGATATTTACAGGTTTTTAAAGAGAAAACCACTTATGACTGTCTATAATTTTCAGTTCAGATCTCAAACTTGGGCTGGAAATACAAATTAGTGGCAGTCTATTTACTTTTACTTGCAATTATTTCTTCCAGAAATCAAGCAGTGGATATGAAATACCACCAGCCACTGAAAATCAGTAATTCTGATACAGCAACTTTTTACCTGTCATTACACAGTGTGACATGATTTAAACCTGAGGTTTTAGCTAATCAGAAACCATTCTCATTTTTTCCCACCATGTGATGTTCCTACACTTCAGAGACAATGCATTATGCAGCAGACTTTATCCAAAATAATGTGGCTGGCCAGGTAAGGTAGCAGCAGCAAAAATTATGTCTGCTGCATTGACTATAATAATTATTCAGAAAGACTGAGTTTTAAACAGCCTAAATTGGTGCGTGCTGAGCAGCTGTTGCTCTAACATGTCAGGCCTTCAAGTGAAAAAAAGCAGGTTCTATAATTTACACATTATTATTTATATCATTATTAATCTTCATATGTCTGAGTATTTCTGGACAGGAAAGTGGGAGATTGGACAGTCCAAAGGTTGCCTGTTTTGTGGCATTTCCACAGGACCTGAGGCCTGAGCAGGCACGGACATCACTTACCTGCTCTAGATGACCCTGATCTCTTCCCACCCCAACCATTCTGTGATCCTGGTTGCATCCTCTGTTAGTCCTGTGGCAGTGGGGCAGCTGTACCAAGAGCCTTTCCTAGTTCTCATCCTGAGTAAAACCCAGCTGCACCCTGGAACTCCTTGTTCCAGGAAGAGTAATCTCTGAGCATCCACCGAATTTCACTATTAAAGATACACTCGTATAGTGAAGAGAGGCATCAAGCAACTGGTCCTTTGGATAATGCTGAAGGCTCCTTTAGAGAGGGATTGACCCTGGAGTGAAATAGAGAATAATAAATACGAGGTGCAGGAGTTTTTAAATGCTCCAGCATGCATGAAATGGAAGATACTAAAAATCATTAGAAAGGAAATGCCAGAGCCTTACAAAAGGTCCACATAAAGTTCAGGCTACACAAGCTAAACATTGTGCAACACCACCAGCATGTTCAGTATATCTTTTTTGAATGAAGTATAAATTTGAGTTAATTAATTTATTAAGTGGAGTCTTCCTTCTCTGTTGAGGTTACATGGAAAGATTTTGTTTTCTTTTCAAATAGATAAATAAATTACAGACCATCCCCTCCCCTGTGTGCAACAATCCTTTCCTCTTCCAAGAAAAAGCCCCTGAATAAAGACACACTACATCAAACACCCCTATAGAAGGTGTCTTTAATACAATAAACCTGTTGTATGGTATTAGGATGGGGCAATAGCAGCAGCTCTGCTAACAGTAAGATTTACATTATCAATGAAAGGGCAGAGTAAAGAGCAGGGTCTTAGCCTCCATTGTTTCTGCTTATAGGGTTACAACTCCAGAACAATTTTTTTTCATGCTGTTTCTAATTTAACCAAGTGGAAAATCAAATCTAAGGGGTTTGGGTGAGCATCAAAACTGAAAAAATAAGCCAGGAAAGGATCTGACTAGCTCCGTGCCATTGACCCAGAAGCCCAATATATTATACAGTTCTTACAAATATATCTGAAGAAGCAAAGATAATAACTAATAATTCGTTGGGAAGTTTGACAAATAATTTATCTCCTCCTTAAGTACTCCTCCTTAATTGTTAGTCTGACACCTATGAACACAGTTACAGAGGTTTGAAATACAGCAGCACCCAGAGCAGCAAGAGATTTGTCAAAGTCTCACTAAGCCTAGTGACAATGATTATGTTATTATTTCATGCCATCATTAAATAATACACATTGTCATTAGATCACACTGAACCTTCTGAAAACAACCAATTTGTCCACAGCAATCTGCTCCATGCATCTAACATGGAGATACCTACAGTGAATAATCTCACATGTAGCAGTTTTCATTAAAAATATTTCTGTGGAAACCTATGTTGTGAGGGGTTTAGTCTGACCCCAATGACACATCTCTTCCAGTATGTGTACTTGCAACTGATGCTTAAGTGAGTGATTGGACACTCAGTTATGCTTAACAGTCACATTAGGGCTGTTGGCATTCTTCCTCAGGAAATTCCTGCAAGCCTGTTCTGGCTCATCTCATCTTTGCCCTTCGATCAAACATTACTGATCTGAGTAAGTGTCTCTAAACACCACAGGAATGGTGAGTGAACAGCTGCAGTATGAAAACGGGACCTTATCTGTAAAGATCAAAGGCCTTGAGTGAAAGTTGCTGAACTCCTGGAAATAAAAATTTAGTCCTTGATCTGAAGCTGACCAAGGTCAAATCTCAAGCTATAGCATTCAAACAAGTTCTAGAATTCCCAAAGTGTTTTTTGGATTGGGGAAACTGGGCATACATGCACAAGGGGCACTGGGTTCCTTCTGCTTACTGAACTCTGTTTGCTTTCAGGAATACTGTCCAAAAATTACCTTGTTACAACCTGCCAAGTGATGCTTAGCCACAGTCATTGTGGCAAAGTCATCCTGCAGAGACACACATCTAACTACCTGAGTCCTTTTGAGATTGTGGAACTCTAAATTAGAGTGTGTACCCTTTGCATGCTTCCTGAAGGACAAAGATCTGTCAGAACTCTGAGCCGCACTTAGTCAAGAAACTGAAATATTCAGAAAATATTACTGCCAGTTCAGGGTTTGGGCAAATCATTCTCATTCAAAAACCATCTTATCACATCCTTTGTACAACCCAGAAAGCTACATTGAGAATTACAATTTTTTTTGGTAAAAAGATCTCCAGAAGCTAGTGTCAAGTCTAAGGAGGCAAGTAACCAAGTCCTTTGTTCTAGATCTTTTGTTGAGCCCTACATATACATCCATTGCTTCATTCTTGCAAACCTTAACTGCTTGCAGTGAAGACTTCCAGTGAAAGGCCTTGGCAGGAACAGACTTCTGTTAACTGAAGTAGTCAGTGTTATCACTAGTGTCTGACCACTTTGCAAGCCTGACCACAAAGGAATACTTATCAAGCACATGAAACATTTTCACTTTCAGATAAACCATGAAAATACTAACCTTTGTGGGTCTTGCTGATTTTTTGGTTTGTATTAAGTATATTTGGTGGAGCTCCATCTAACCAGAGATAAATGACTTCACTGAAAATGCAGAAGACAAGACGATAATGACTGCTGACCTGGTATTGTTGGCAAATTCTTTGGCTATATTTCTTCTACTGGTTTCATCCCACCTAAAGTAGTGATGCCTGTGATTACAGCAGTAATTAAGACCACTGCAGACTACACTTTCAATAGACACACTTTCCTAGAAAAGGAAGGAAATCATTGTGACCAAAACAGAAAAATACAAGCACTTCCTGAACTCTGAGCCAGTCAGTCTGCATCACTGACATATACTCATGGACCAGACAATGAGATGTTCTTCTCTCTGAAGTTGTCATCTGCTGACTTAGCTATGTTTGCCATAGAAACTTTGGGTTACCATGCTTTTCATCAATCACCTGAGGGGACAATCCAAAGCACTGGGTGCAGATCCAGCAACATAGTGAGGCCAGCTCCTTGTTTGAGCTCTGGGGCCAGCTTTTCCTGCAGCATTTCAGTGAAAAAATGCTTGTTTATGCTTTTCCTGTGGTAAGCTGAACTAAATGTGATCATTTGGGAGACAGAACCTTGAAGGCTATAATTAATTAACTTCAAGTTGCAGATAATTAAAGAGGTAGATCCTTAACTGTTGAGTAAGCTGTCAAGGAGATATACTGTAAGGCACACTGCATCAAAGTACTGTAAACTACTATTCTGAAGAAGGGAGAAGAGAGGAGAAGCTGATAAGACCTGTGCTGGTACTTGCCCACATTAACTGTACACATTATTTCAGGAAAAAGTAATTTCAGAATACTGCAGGAACCCTGTGTTAAAAATCAGGGCACTGAAAATGCAAGACTAGAATGAATACTGTGTCAAGGAATAATTTTTGTCCTCGGTTAAGTAAGACCGCCTCGAAAGATCATGTTGGGCTGAAGTCTCTTCAAGGTTGATATGCTCCAGATCTTGTGACTCTATTAGAGAAAAGGAGAAGAGGTTTCTTTCAACTTGAGGAATGATTTTGTGATCTTGCACCAAACCATTTGCTTTTTTTCCCTGAGCTCTTAATAAAGAGGTAGAATTTCCAATTAGTAAAAATAAGACAAAAAACCTTTGTCTATACAGGTCTCATCTTACTGCAGAAGTCTCCAGTACTATATACAGGACATAGACACTATGTATTTGGAAAAACAGAGATGACAATTGGTCTCATAATTCCTTAAGGACAAATTCAAAAAACCACATTTGGACATCTAAAGCACCGCTTGAAGCAGAAGACATGAAGGTTCAAAACAGTGATTCAAAAAGAAAAATTCCCAGCCTCTCCTCTGATGCCTGAAAGTCTGTCTGTACCCAAGCCTTATCCAAAGAAAACTTACTGGGGTGCCAAATTCTGTGTTAGCACAAATGGCCAGAGATATTATTTTACTTGACCTGAACATATGATATAATTCCATCTCCCACCTAAGATTCTATCTCCATCCTAAGATTCACAAAATAGGCATGCCTCTTAGGAGACCCATCTGGAGGCCTGATCTGCACATACTGCACACACACACTGAATTTAATGAAATGGCAACAGCAGCTGCTGTTAACTGGCAGTGGCAGCAGTGACTGATCACTGTTTATACAATACCTTAGCTATCAGGGCAGTTGCCAAGTAAAGAGGAGACTGAAGATACTTTTAACCACTCAGATGTTCTCAAAGAGATGGAAGACAGCCCAGTTTGTCTTTTCACAGGATTAATCCACTTGGTATATCTGAAAAGGTGGACATCCAAAAGGACAGTCTGAGCTAAGCATAGGCAGGAATCTCCTCACCCAATGCCTGGCTACCGGGACTTCTGTTTTGAGCTGCCTGGTGGTGCCCAGACAGCCTCTGGGGTCTCTGGTCTCCCCCAGGAGCAGAGACCTCTGCTTGGGTGCTGCCGAGATAAGTGACATAGCCTGCAGCTCCAGTCTGGGAGTTGCCTCCAGGATCTCCTTGTAGAGGAATTTTTCCATTACATCCTGCCAGTCACTTATGGGGGAAAGGCACCCTGAGGCAGAGGTGGCTCAGGGGTAAATGTCACTGGTGAAAGCCGCAGACTACAGAATTCTTTTGCCTGTTAAAATGAGAACAACGAGCCATTGAAATAAGCTCCCAGGGAAGTTGGGAATTCCCCAACAATAGACGCTTTTCAGATTCAGCTGGCACAGTTCTGGGCCGTCTTGTCTAGAGTGTGCCTTTGACAAGAAAGGTTGGACCAGACAACACTTGAGGTTCCTTCAAACATGCTCTTCTACGATTCTGTGATTCTATGATAATCTCTTATTCTTTCCTTCTTACAAAGTTATCTTGTTCATACAAGAAGCTCTGGTTTCACAGCCTTTTGGGCACAGTATGCCGAGAATGGCAATGCTTGGGTGCTGCAGTGCCTCAAAGGACAACACTGCATTGGCAGGAGGTGTGAAATGGACCCTGGGGCTTCCCAAGTTAGCGGAACTGTGCTGCCACAAACAAGGTGCCTGCGAAAGCCCTGGTGGAGTTAGCGTGCCAGAAACCATGGCACTTTCAATATTTCTGATTGAAAATTATATAGTCGAAGAAAATAATACAGAAATTGAAACAGTTAAGGTCAAGTCATGTTTCCATAAGAGTCAGTGGGATATTTGATACAGACTTTTAAAAAACAAGTATTACACTCTAAATAGTCTATTTATGAGGAACAAGTGATATTTTAATGTACCAGAATTTTTCCAAACTGTTTCAGGAAAATTATTAATAACTGAAGAAATCTGAAAAATCCCAAAATGTTGAAAAATGCTTAACTGCCATAGCAACGCCTGTTTTACTGTTGAATATCGTAACTCCAGAGAGACACAGAGCTGCCATGACCAGACATCTTTTAAAATTCCCTGATTGCTAAAATCGAAGAATTTTATTGCATAAACCTCTTTAAACACAATAACAAAACCAGCTACCCTCAGCATGTCATAGTGTGCCAAATGGTTTTCCATACACAAACACAGATCACCTTTACATAAAGCCATTAAGGACCATTTTTGTTACAAAACAAAATACAGAATCATGTTAAATAACAAATGCTATTGCAAGATCTGGAAGGAACCTTTTCTTTCATGACTCAGTCTCACTGAGGGAGGCAAACAGTTTGAGTTTTCTCTATATCCTACACACGTGCACTGTGACATTGACTTACTGAACAGCAGACAAGTATTAGGAGGCCCCCAAAAACATAAAAGAAAACAAATTTGTCATAATGTTATTAGCAATCTTGGTTATAGATCCAAAAGTTGATGATCTGCCTCTGAAATATACTTAGCAAAATATGTGATAATTTTAAGTGCACAAAAATATTACTGATGTGCTAAAAGCCCCTCAAGGAAATGGACTACCTCTGACCTCAGCAGGCTTTCACAATTTCTGAGCTGGAGGATTTGTGGCCAGTGGGAGCCAGGCAGACTGAGAGGAATGTATATAGTAATGCCGGGAAGCAGGTCACTGCTCCTGACAGTGTGTCCTGATCCCCCACTGCTCCCTCTGGCTTGCGGTTCCTTGGAAAATGGATGCAGCAGCAGGTACCTATGTGGTATTATCAGAATCTGTTACATTGTTCTTATCCTAAGATGATCCACTACAGAGGACAAATCCACACATTCACACTCTTAGCACTGATCTCTTACAACTGACAACACCTTTCTAGACATCACAATTTTGTCAACTCAGCAATTCTGGTTTTGACTTGATGAAACCTTTGCGAAGAAAGATCATGGAAAATCCTGACATGCACGTATCTGTTTGCCAGTATGAGTTCTGACAAAGCTGAGGACATCCATGCTGAAGGTGACAGCAGGGGGTGGAGGTGGAGGGCTGGCTCAGTGCAGCTGTGACATGGCAGGGACACATTTACACAGCACCATCTTCAAACCCAATTCTTCCCAGTTGTTTTTGACTGATGAGGAACAGAGACCCTATTATAATGAAGGAATCTCCTGATATGCATGAAGTACTGTAGGGAACAATAATACAACTTTGTGGAGGAAGCAAGATGTTTTATTTTATTTCTCACTATTTATAGCTCACTTGAACATTTCAACAATTGCATACAATTCTGTACACTAGCTATTTAGACACCCTGCTGAATGCATCCCAACAGAAACTTGAGGGGTTTAATAATTTTCTAGCCAGAGAGAATTAAACTTGTGATTCACTGAAGAATGTTACAAATAAAGTCAGATGCTGAATTTTTAAACTTTCACTTTTTGTAAATTATCTTTTAATTAGATCGTCACCCCATTTTACCCTCTCCCCCTCAAGTGTAAGTCAATCCCTTTATATGCAAATAAGCCCCCAAACACCTCACTTAACATTTCAGCATAAGAAATTGCACTAGCACTTCATTTAAAATCTTGAGCAATGGGTTAAAAGGAAAAACTTTTTGCAAGGCTCCACCATAGCACCAGCTTTACCATACTGAAGGAAGACTTTCAGTCAGCCATTACTGTCACCAAGGAAATTGAAGTTAATTCTAGCTACCACCTTCTCGGATACAGACTTCTGGTAAAAATGTATAGCCTATTTTTGAAACCTCTGTAAATATCTCTAATGACTTTTGTTGCTACCTAGATCAATTTTCTGACTAGCAGACTCCAAATAGACTGAATTAAAATATGTTTGATATTATGTGTCATTAGTAAGTGAGCACTCTTACCTTTTCAGATAGAAGACATCTCTACAACATTTGCATTTGAAAGGGATGAGTAATTTTCAGCTTTGAGAGAATGTAACACACATGTTTTCTGCATAATTTTGCATTCCACTTAAAAATTCTCTCTCTCCTGCCATATCTTTTGTATACGTTTATGCTTAGGTTTCCCACTATTTCTTGCCCTGCCAGTTTGTCCATATCTCTCATGAGTACTGCTTAGGTACTCCCAGAAGAAAGATGAAAGCTTAGTCCTGCTCTGTTTTTCTTCAAATCATTTCCCCTTGTCTGCTGGGGATTATCCATGGAAAATAATTTACAAAAAGAATTTATTTGCTATCAAAAAGGCAAAATAAAAATAAGGTTTATCTTCTACCTAATTAAAATTTGTGCAAATTCAGCATTCGACACCTTTCTTTTAAGCAATAATCATTCTTCTTCTTCTACGGAGCACCATACACAGAGCAAACCAAAAAGGTATCCTAGACCTCCTGCATATTTTAGCTTCTGCAATGGAGTCATTGCCTGGTGCTTCTTCACCAACAGCAATCAACATTGAAAGAACATAAAAGTAAGTCATGTCTTCTGTGTGGGTAAACAAAAGCTACTCTTTAAGGCAGATGACAGATCATCTTATGAACCTTTTAATAGCGGTGTCAGTGAAATGATGTTCTCTGTTCTATGTATTCCTGTATTCCTCCTCTAAACGATACATTTTGCTACTGGAAGTTCCGCCCCATCTCTTTTTAGTCTGTATGTAATGACCTATGGCAAAACAAGGCAATGTCCATGATGTGATGGTGAGCACCACATCTCTTTGTCATATTCACACAGCCTTATAATTATTTGCAATACTGACCTTTTTGTTACTTGTGTAAATGATCTATTTGTCCCTTTTCCTCCCCAAATTTTCCAGTTGTAATTCTGACTTCCTGATTTCTCAAACCTTCATCTTAATAGCAATAAAGACCAAGCTCTGAGTAGGAATTCTCAACAAATGTTTATAGTGTAGCATACTGTCTGTTTCAGCCAGTCTATAATAACATTAGGTATTGCATGTCTGATGTTTACTATTGTTGTATTGTTGTAAGTTCAACTACATTTCTTGTTTTCTTTGTCTGAGATAAGTTGAATCAGGTATGAAGAACAAACTCCCTCTCCTAAAGAGATCTGACCATTATTCTTGCTGGGCCCCACTGGTAGCCAATATTGCTGCAGCAGAAGCCTAGCCTCCCTTCTATAAAGTTGTATTGTGAAAGGCATCAACTACATAGTCCTGTTCAGGTATATGCCAAAGAAGCAACACAAATTATTTACAGAAGTTATACAAACATTCACAAAAGAATTACTACAGCATTTTTTGTGGGCCACAAATTAGAAGAAACACTGTTCCTAAACATGTTTGCTCTGCCATTCCTTTTCATCAAGACATGGAAGTGACAAAGGAGTTCCTGTTTTTATTCATACAGCACTGTATCATAGAACCATAGAATGGTCTGGGTTGGAAGGAACCTTAAACATCATCTAGTTCCAGCTTTCATACCATGAGCTGGGACTCCTTCCACTAAACAAGTTTGCTCCTGCCTGGTCTTGACTTTTCATGTCTTCTCTCTGTGTAATCTACTTTAAGTCATCAGAAGTCATTACTTTTGGAACAACATTTGTGCATTTTCACCTAGATTCTGTACCAGCAACATCTTCTTACTCTGTGTTGCTAGGTTAGTTGCACTAGAAACAAGGACAGAAGGATTATCTGCACTTCAGTTTGTGTTGTAGGAATCACTGTTTTCAATAAATGACACTGAACAATCAGCAGAACTAAGTCTCTAAAGCTGTTTTCAGCATCTCTACTGAAACTATTTTCTGCCACTTCTGTTTTGGTAGGATAAGCACCAGCCTGCGATACAGAAAATCACCACAGAATTCCCTATTTATTCAGTAGTATCTGTAAGGACTTTTTTTCCAACATTAATGTTCCTCAGTCAAGGTTTGATTTAGGCAAGTTTTCAGTGAAACCATACTGTCCCACAAAGATTTAAAATTAAATTTTATTAGGCATATATAATAATCTCAACAGCTGTAATAAAATTATCTTCTAGAAACCATGCTACTTAATTTAAATTTACATACTTTACATAATTTCTTAAAAGTAATGAAGTTGAAGCAGAATTTAAATTCAAACCAAATTTTATTATTTTTTAAACAAATTTACATGACTATTGTTGTGCACTTCCCAAAAGAAGGGAGATAAAAAGGCATAAATAGAAACAAAAATGACCAGAAATAATTAGAATCACAGAAAAAATATATTACTTAAATTCAGAAGTTTATCTGTTGAGATCTCTGCTTCTCCTACTGCTTCCAGATGATATCTTTCCAAGGCATTTGCAAGACTGTTCCAGACCTGACGTCTGTTAGTCTGTTCTACCACTGCTGTTTCTTTGGTCAAGTAATCATGAAGCATTCAAATAAAAGTCAATCTTACTTAACCAAA
>VXAC01008070.1:269986-314063 GCA_013399225.1 Rhipidura dahli
AAGAGTGGCAGGGGGGGAGGGGGGGGCGGGGGGTGAAGAGGAGGAGAAAAAAGGGACATTTGCTTTGCAATTTTATTTAACAAATGAAAAAGAGGAGAAAAGAAAAACCCCAGCGTAATTTTGCTTTGCTAGCCACAGAACACACACATATAGAAGTTTTCCAGCTTCAGTAGGTCTCAGTCTTTGCTCCTCTGGGTCGTGTTTATAGGTACTTTCTTGACATTGCCTTCAACTGCATGTGCACACAGATGCTGTGTATACACACATCTAAAGTTTAGGGTACATAAACTCATCTGTGGCCAGGCTCATCTCTCAGATCCCCTAAACCTTTATAAATGTAACTACATCACCAGATCAGTTGATAAGCCAACAGTCCTGTAACCACAGCTCCTTTTGCCTAGACCGATCAGAAATGCCAGCACTCAGAAGGAAGAAGATGGGCTGTTCCTGGACTACTACTGCTTTTAAAGAGTATTTTGATTTTATAAAAAAATGTTACAATTAATTCTTTATTTCAATGATCATAAACTATTTATTTTCACAGGCATTCTAACACATCCAGTGCATGCAATCATTGTTGTCCCATGTCAAATGAAGGGTATGAACCAGAGGAAAATATTGCCCCTCAACACCTGCCTGTTTCATAACAAATCTGAGTACTAGCATCCAGAGCTGGGATTGTGTCCCTGCATTTCTCCTCAAGCTCTGCACAGTGCTGAGAAGGTCATCCAAACCACAGTTTCCAAAAAGTGGCCACAAGTTGTGCTTTCTTCATTTTCTGAGTATCTAATGTGAAACAGCTGTGGATGAATTTGCAGGCATAGTGAATACTCACAACTCCAGCTGGAGGTGGTTTCCACTGCATAAAACTTCATAAAAAGGTCTCTTCATTAAAAAGTGCTCTGAAACATGATTTTCTAGGTGGCTTTCTAAAAGCAGCAGACATCTCTGATAACAGGATTTTAGCACAAACCATTTCTACAGGAATGCAGTGAATGTTCACTAACATTTGTGAATCACAGCAAGTCTGCAGAGATTCTGGCTGTGGAACAGAGAGTCATCATAGTATATCAAGGATCCACAACTCTGACTTAGTAGTCTGCAAGAAATCAAAAGGTTTTACACAAAGCCAGTGCCAGAACTGAACTGCTTCTTTCCCAACATGCAAAGGGGAAGCATGCACAAGCACACAAGCAAAGAGAGTTGAAGAAAGCAAAAGGAATAAACAAACATTCCAGGCAAAACTGTTGGTAGGTATTTATAAATTAAAACAATTGTGGCAACACTGCAAGACAGAGACCTATTAAGAGCTCACTGTTTCTCCAGTTTAAAAAGCTTGTGAAGCTCTGGCTTCCATACAGCATAAGTAAAGAGAGGCATCTCTCAGAGATTCCAGTATGTCAGGTTATTTAATGCCAGCATGCAGACCATGTAAAGAGTGACCACATTCACATTTCTCAGTCAGATATGAATACATATCTATTCTGCTCGGGTAGGGCTGGGGTCTCAGCTGTTTCCACCGAAAGGAAGCCCAGCTGTGCAGAGACCATCATGTTTACTTCATAAATGACCAATATTATTTAAGGGATCAAGAGTTACATGCAGACACAAGCTAAGCCAAGCTAACCAGTAAGCAAAGAAAAGCTTGGATCATAAAACCCAACTGTCCTAGCAAGGCTGTGTGAGGCTTGGGTTAAATTTCTTTTCCTGCCTGAGGGAATCTGACCTGGTATCTCCCACTTGGAGGTGAATATGCTGATCACAAAAGGTCGGCTATTTTAAGGCACAAGGGTGAGGCATCCCATTATTTCTGTTCAAACTGTTCCACTTTGCATGGAATGAATATTCATCAGGTTTCTGAGAGAATGAAAGTGTAGAAATGTGTCTATAACTGGGGCTGTTAGGATGCTTTATGGGGAAGGTGGGTGAAAGGAACATATTCTTTTGAAATGTGCAAGCCTACATGGCTAAGCAGCAGGACACGGTATTAATGCTCTGTGTTTGGGACTGAAGTGTTCACACTGGAGATAAGACGGAATTTGAATGCTCAAATCTGATTGTGGCAGCAGCCCTCAGACACACTACTGAAAAGGCTACCTGGAAATTAAGAGTTGTCTATTTAGTGCTGGATAATGTGAGAAAAATATAATGTGAAATCACTCACTGAATGATGAAGTGGCCTCTCCTAGAGCTGCAAGAATAAAATTTCTCCCTCTAAACTAGACTTACATGGAGATCTAGGAGTACAAATGATCCTGGTAGAGAAGTAATTAAGTAGAATGACTGCAAAGACCTGATAATAGAGTGTCCTATATTTGGCAAAGAGTCATTCATCTAGATATTCTAAAAAGCAGATTAAGTATCTGTTCACACGAACACATCTATGAAGGTATTTTCCCCTTTAGACTGTTGCTTTAATGACTGTGTAATTATTGGAATTAATTTGGTTTGAAAGAACACTAGTGTTTTTAACACAGGTTTTATCAGGTATTGACAGTATCTTTTGTCTTATGATAAGTTTGCATTTTCACTCTCAGATGCCTTACTATTGGAGCAAACTTTTCAACTGTGAAGTTGGTGATAAATTCATCTGTGTTAAAAATGTGTTTATACAAGTCTGTTTATACTGACTTCTGCTGGCTTTCCTCAGGAATATATCTGTCCCACAAAGCTTATTGTGCAATTATTTAGAGACATGTTGACAAAGTTACTTTGCATGGGTAAAGAAATTTCTGTATATTGCCCTGAAATGACTTCACTATAGAGAAAGACCTTAAGGGATGGCTTCTTTAAGGGACAAAATCTATAGAATTTAACAAAAGGGAGCAATACGGTTTCAAGATTCAGAAAAAAAAAAAAAAAGAAAAAAAAAAAGCTTTATGGGATCCCTTCTCACTATGTATTAGGCCATTTGGAATTATACTTTAAAAAATAAAGAAAACATTATATTCCTTGATTGTTTTAGTTCTAGTGAGGAACGACAGCATCCACAAGAATGACTGGCCAGTTCACACTGACTGAGATCAGTGACTGCTTCACTATGGAGAAGGATCTGCCTGCTCTGAGTGCAGCCCATCCAACTGGAAAGAGAGCAAGGTTTTAACTAAGTAACACCCAAGGGTGCCGGTGCCCTTTCAGCTTAGTTAAAGTTCATTTCAGATCTTCCAGCTGACAGAAAGCAGCAGGTTTGCTTCTGTTTGCATGTATGTAGCTGGTTGGCACTGCAACTGCATTTTCTGTGGAGAGCAGTAGCAGCAATTGCCTTCACATGAGCTTTGCTGTGTAATTAAGTTTTACTAATAAAGACTGAATGTACCAGATTAATAACTTTGTCTTTACATTGCAGACTGGTAAATTTGAGTTTGACTTCTGTCTCTCTAAGAATTGTTGCTAGATTCAGAACACTGCTTTGATACCTCTAATTTAATTACCTACAAAAATTTTATGCCATTCATCTTCCACAAAGCACACATTCTAGCCAATGGAGACACAGTGATTTACACCAGGGGGTCTGTGTAGAAAAAATCTAGGTTATATTTTTTCAGGACACTTGAGAAAAAATATCTGGGGCTTATTTCCCTGCTTATAGATTCTTATCCTATCCACAGACTGTGGTAAATGTGAACCTTAACCCATCAAGGTGTGTTCTTTGTAGGAGCCAGATTTTACATTTGCCTGTTAATACACATTGAGACTCATTGTCCTAAAACCACAGAGATGCAGATCTGGGAAGGTCAACAGGAGGCTGTCCTCTCCCTCCCCTGCACTGTCCCCGACAGGTGCTGGTATGAAACACATCCACTTAAACACATAACACTAAAACACATTCACACAAAATCTTAAATACTTCAGTACTTCAACAGTCAAAATACACCTTCTTAAAAGACTAAACTGATAATGCCATTTAGAAATTACAATAGTAAGTTGCAATAGTTTCTTTTTGTCCTTCCTTTCTGGCCTTAAGTAATGAGTGACCATTATTCTATTTATAATCATCTTTTTTACATACTAGAAAATTTAAACGTCCACTTTTATTGTTCCCTTTTGTTGCCTAAAGGAATGGGATTACTTTTCTTGATGGATTATGTTTACTAAATCCTTTAGCAATCCTTGCACCATGCTGTGGATTTTTTCCAAGTCATCTTTTTTAAAATGTGTTGTCTAAAAGTAGATGGACACCTGGTCTGAGATCCAGTTGGCTCCCAAGCAGAGCAAAACAATTACTTCCTAAGAGTTGCATGCAATATTCTTAGGAATGTATCTTTGACCAAGACTTTTTCTTGGAAAAAATACTGTGTTGTTACTCATCGTCAGTTTGTGATTCACCACAACCCTCAGATCCCTCTCTGTGTAAAGCCACTTCTGTTATGTGTCTACTTTCATGTCTTTGTTGAATTTCATCTGCTTTTAATTTCATATGATGTCTGATTTTTTTAGACTCATTTCATTTCCAGTTTTGATCCTGTCAAAGTAAGAGCAACTTCTCCATTCATATTGTCTGTAGAGTCTCTGAACATATTTATTCAACTTCATCATTCAATCATTAATAAAACTATATAGAAGAAATGGGACTCCACATAGGGTTCACATCCTTAATGTGAATCACTGAAAATTATTCTTGACAGTCACTCCATAACCACAAAAAGGGGGTTCAGCACTCACTCAGGTATAGGTAAACCACCACAGTGGCTGGTAGTCCCTAGCATTATAGTCTGTGACACCTTTTCCCAACATCTCCCTTCCCAGAAAAGTTAGGCAGTGGGAGGAAGCAAAAAAGACAGATTCAGACCCTTTTCAGTCATCTCCAGACAGGCTGAGAGGCAATGATCACAAGCCAAAATGTAGGAAATTACATTTAAACACATGAGGTATTATTTTCCTGTGAGTGTGGCCGAACACTTTAACAAGTTTCCCAGAAAGTTTGTGGAGTCTTCAGCTTCGTGACGCTCAAAACCTGAATGGACATGGACCTCAACAGCTTGCTGTAGCTGACCCTGCTTGAGCTGCAGGCATGGATTACAAACCTCCTGAGGTCTCTTTCAGCCTCAAACATACTGCAATTCTATGAATTTATAAGACAATGCTATTTGTTTTATATGTCCTTGAATTCAGAGAATGTTTTGCAAGCAGTTTTAACTTTTAGTAACAATAATTTTAAATAACGTGAAGTCATTTTCTGATCTGCAACTGAAGGTCAGCCTGGGAACTAGATTAGACATTTTGCTAGTCTCTGCAATACTGTGAATGACATGTAACATTTCAAACAGTACTTGAAACTCTGTAATTGACTCCTCTGGATACCGAGAGCACATCTTTTTAAACCTAGATCAAAGTTCTCCCAGCTTGAGCCCTAGTATTAGACAGTTTCCCTGTTACAGTCTACCTCTTCCCACCACTCCGCCTTTAAAAAGCAGCATGTTAATTTTAAGGAAGCTTAAGCCCAGTGCTGACATTATTAGTAAAGATCTGCATCCAAATTCATGACTCATATGACCCAGGGTAGGTCTCTGCAGTCAAATGGGAGCATTGGCAAGCATCACTTGTGACCTGGACTCCATCCCCTGTGTTCCCAGAACCTCACAGTCACTTCATTAGTGCCCACATAGATGAGTAACACGAATAGCATGAGTCAGAGTCAGGGACTGGATATGCCTCAACAGTCTTTTCACTGTGCCTAAGGTTTCTGAATTAGTCAAGAAGCCCATGTCCCAGCAGGATGGTCAGACGGGCAGATGGATGTCTCTGGCCCCAAGACAGAGAGCTCTAATCACAGTCATTGACTAAGAAGTTTGTCACTGGAGCAGAAAGCAAATAATAGGATTGTACCTCACTGAAGAGCTAACTCAAAATGTGTTTGTCTTGATGCAGGAAATTTTCAACATCTATCACTCTCAAAGAGTTTACCTTTCTTTTCTGATGCAATAGGGAATCTCTGGCATCTGAATTCACTGGGCATGGGACCTGACTCTTAAATGAACTTACAGCTTTTACAAATTACTGACTTGGAAACTGATGGGGTGGTCAAAATACTTTCAGCTAGTCTTGTAACCCGATTTTGATACTTGGCAGAAATTTAAATGTATTCACACTCCTTTTTGTTCTCTTATTTACCAGACTGTTTTTCAGCACTTCTCTACCTTCATGACAGTTTCTGGTTGTGCAATAATGTAAAACACACTTAAATAAAATGGAGGATTTTAAACTATCTGTTTAGACAGGGTACTGAAACACAGTACAAGTGCATGTCCTGAACAACAGTGCAATAGCAGAATGTGAGAAAAAAAAACTAACACAACTCTCTCTATTCATATTTCTTAGTTATATAGTTGAAATCTACACTATGTCAGTTATGATATAATTCTGTAATACTGACTCTTCTTTTTCTCTTGCATGTTATGAATAATTGTTTTTTCAATTATTGGTAAACCTGCTGATAATTTCCTTAAATGTCTAAAGGGGACTACTCTGTTAAATCTTTCCTTGGAATTTTGTCCATAAAGGTGTCTCTTCTTAGGACAGACCTTCACATTTCTTTGTTCCAAATGGGTGATTTTCCCCCTAAAATAATTATATATACAGACATGAGCACCTTTATCCTGTAAGTGAGATGCAAACAGAAAAGGCCTCATTTGCAAGTCTTGCCAGAGCAAGAGGTATGAGATGGACACTGGGTAGTTGAGTATTCATTGTTTCTGCAGAAACATCAGATTTTGGGACAACTTACCACTGGAAACTGAGGTGCCAAGGGGTTGTAGACACAAACTAGCTCAAGAGGGTTTTGTGAAACTCTTACTGATATGTGATTCTGGCACCCTGAAAGGCAGCTAGGTAATAAGTACTCCAGCAAATTTGGCCTCTTGGCCTGGGTATTTTATCATCTTAGCCAGTCTTGAGCTAGATGGGCAAATGGTGAAGCATTACAGCCTGGGGGAAGTAGTAACCACACAGTATGCAAACATTCCACTGTTTGTGCCTTCTAAGAATTAATTTTGATCCTATGATCTCACACTTCTAAAACTCCTATGTTCCCCACCAAAGGTTATTGAAATGTCAGTTATACAAAAACTGGCCGCCTAGAGCTTTTTTTACTAGCAGCATCACCCTCTAGGGAAGCTAATTCACATGATTTTTACCTCACTTGAGAGCATATAGATTCACATTACTAATTAATACCATCAGCATTAATTAATAATATCTACATACCTAGCTTAGGAGCTTGAGAATTGAAACTTGCAAGAGAAACACACAAGCATGTGTGTTTTTCCTCCTTTACCTGACAAAGTTCACAGTAACTGTGAAGATAGAAGGGTGTGTGTGGACTAGCCAAAAAATTAACTAAAATTCTAAGAGCAATTCCTGGGAATGTTTTTTTGTTAAGATGTTTCTGTCTTATTGCAATAAACTCTACAGATAACTCCTTCCCAGTTCCAAAAAAAGCAAGCAATCTTGCACATTTTTAACTGCATGTCAAGATTTCCATGAGGCATGTCTTTTTGAGTGCTCATACACCATTGGTCTCTTGTAAGTTATATTGGGCCAAAGCAATTGCGCATTTCTAAGACAAATCTACTGCTATAGCATTGAAGGCACAGCCCTATTACCACATAGAGTTTACTTATTTCAGGAATAAAGAGTTTTTAAGAGCTCCCCAAGGTTAAATACAGCATCCTGTGTGCAAGCCAAGTTGCTATGGCGACATTGCTTCATACTTGCATTGCTTACTTGTTAATATAGGCCTTTGGCCTTCTGTTTTTTAATTGCTGATGGATGAACTATCAAACTGTCTTACATTAATTGTACAAAGGTGATGTTAATCATATTTCAAAACACCAAACTAAATGTGGTGCAACTAAACCTGAGAAAAACACATCATCTCAAATAAAAATCTGTTAAGAGAGATTTTAGATTTAAGCATCACCTTTTAAATTGAAGCGATATTGTTTCAACCTATTAGACTCAAAATGCTTTCCAGGAGGTAAAGATGGAAGCAGGAGTTAGAGTCAGAAAAGCAAGACATTAAATGTCAGGAATTGTTCTCATCCAAAAACAACAGCATGAGAAACTGAGTATTTTTAAGGTTCTGGTATCAGTCCTCTGTGTTGTCTTGGTCTCCACTCACCAGGAGTTGAACCTCACTACTTACTACTTGGAAGTAAAAATAATATGTTCCATCAAATACATAAAATAATACTATTTTTCATTTGCATATTGTTTATATCTTTATTTACATTTTGAACAGTATGATGCTGTTGCAGAAAGCTTTCCAAGAAAGCAATATACTTCTTGTCTATGGCTCTAATAATGATGTTATGAGAGACAGCAACCTTCCTTAGGCATTAAATAAGTATACGACTTCTGGATAGGGATCTTAACAGAGATCACAGCTCTTTTCACAGAGGTGGTTTGGGGTATTTTTATCTCTACTGGAAACAATCAGAGATATGCAAAAAATTAATATGTTCAAAAACCATTTTGTTTTAGAATTTGTTTATAGGCAGATGGAGCAATTAAGTAGTCCTAGTGCATTTTTGAGAAGCAAAATATAACCAGAATAGATGCTTCTCTAAAGGATCCTCCTCTAAAAGGATCCAAAAAAGATGAAAAAAGATGAAGAAGAAAGGCTCTGATTGCATTTTTACAAGCTCCAGAACATGCTGCAAGTGAAGATTTCTCTTCCTCTTTTCAGCATTTGGGCTTTTCCTTTAAGATTCTGTGTAACTCAACAGCTTTTGCTACCCTGTGACTTCTGGCTAAATGCACAACAAAAGTGAAAAGCTGAGATACATATTTCATTCCCTATCACTTGACAAAAATTATTCTGAGGCAACACTTTTTTCCCCTTTTTTCTGACATTCAGCACGTTGCAGTGTCACCATCAGCATGCAAAACCATTTTGTGTACAACTATGTTTCATCTCATTAGGTGTATCCAGGCGTATTTTTCATTTGTAACAACAAGCATAATGTTCTAAATACTTTTCAAAAACTTTATAATTACCTTTCTTCTGAGGCAGCCAGAATTTAGGCCCAGAACAGTAAGTGCTAATCCTTGGAAGAGGAACAAAATGAGATACTTTATACAAAACACCCTTGACTATTCTGCCAAGCTCACTGAAGTGAAAAGTGGCCTTAAATGTGGATGAGGTCAATATATTCTTATCCTCAGAATGCTGTTCATTTCCTTTGCTGGGAATACCAAGCTGAAGGTAAGATTTTCCTTAATTTCAAAGTTTCTGTAGTTAATGATTATAAGAGAATAGTGGAATACTGTACACCCTGTTAAGATGTTGAAGAAGTCTCAAATACATTTGAAATAATTTGAGGGGTTTCTATGCATGCATTAAATAGAGAGTGGATAGACTCAGAGAGCTGATTCACAATAGATTAAGAGGCACATTTTTAGGAACTAAATCTTTCAAATACTGCAGATTTCAGCTTTCACAAGAACATCTAGTTTCATCCTTTAATGTGTGTTTCTACAGAGACCTGAAGAGTTCGCAGTTCAAAGACTAGAAAAACATTTTGCGTGAAGTATGTGAGTACAATGATCCTAAACAGGAAAAAAAATTTATTTGAGAAACGAGAAGCAAATATGATAGTTACAACTTTCAGCTGTCATCTTGAGTGTCTGATGCTTGTATGCCATGTGCTTCAATCTAACACCAAGTCTTCTGAAAGCTTCATAAGCTTGTTTGCATGTACCTTGTAGTAGCAAATTGGAAGGGGTGCTTAAAAAAGTTGAGGCTAGTTAACAAAGAAAAGTGTCAGGCAGTGAATGGGCTATTTGCTGGGCAGAGAATGAGCGTGTGTATGCCCATGGAGGGGTATCACTGTACCAGTTAAGGACAAGGTTTGGAAAATAGCCATCCCAAGCTGATCATCAAATAGTCCCGAGAGAGTCATAGTAATGAGATGCCACTCTAAGCCCATGTTGATACATGTCTGCAGTAAATACAAGGTGCCCTGTACAGAATAGCTTGAGGACAAATTCTACAGAATGCCAGGGTAGGAAGAGCTTTTCTCTTCTCACTACAGTAAGATCAGCTAGCAGATTAGACAAGCCATGATAAACAAGCCATGTTTGCCTTAAGAGGGAAGACAACTGTAAAAGCAGCTTTAACATTTCCATACAGGGAACAGCAGCCCATGAGGATCAACGTCCATCTTGAAAAAGTCTAGGATCAGCAGTCATAAAGGAGGTAGAAATCTCAGTGGAAAACGCAGTCCCAGTACCTTCCTGCTCCCTTGTAAGCATCATCAAACAGATTTTAAAAAAATGCACTCACTCCTCTCTAGTCCATCACTAATGTACCATCTCCCATGAATGCAACGTACTTGCAGATACTGTGTGCAAATTCTACATCATAGGCATCATATGGACTAGGTAGCTGTTAGTGTCTGTGGCTTGTAAGCTAGATGATTTCCAGATACAAACTAAGGATCAATTTGCGCTTTTCTTTAACTTTGTAGCTAGGCTGTTATTAAATGTTTACAATAGTAAATAGTATTTATTTGGACCTTTCTTAATTGAGTACTTTTGTTTGCTTGAAATTTAATCTCTCTTGTATTACGAACACAGAATATCTTGGTAAAATTAAAATATATCTATCTTATAAGAATATGTGACTCATTAGTATCAGTATCCTGGGCAATACTCAGAGAAATGCAAATACATGCCTCCAGAACATTAAAAAAGTACAAAGGCATGGCTCAGTCGAAGTATTTTGGGAACTGGATATGAAAAAATGCATTCTCAAGACCAATGTTACCCATTTAACTTTTATCTTGTACAGTGTTTCCTGGGGAGGGAGGTGGAACCTTGTGGGTTAGAATTATGGATTCATAGAATCACTTACTTGGAAAAGACCATTAAGATCTTTAAGAACCCAACCATTAATGTAACACTTCCAAGTCCCACCAAACCATGTCCCTAATTACCACATGCATGTTACAGGAAGGACATAGACCTGTCAGGGTGAGTCCTGAGAAAGGCCACCAAGATGATCAGAGGGTCAGAGCAGTTCTTCTATGAGACAAGGCTGAGAGACTTGGGTTTGTTCAGCCTGGAGAAGAGAAGGCTCTGGGGAGATCTTATTGTAGAGCCTTCTGGTACTTGAAGTGGGCCTACAATAAAGATGGGAACAAACTTTTTGGATTTTGAACTAAATGAGGGTTGATTTCAATTAGATATAAAGATAACTTTTTCACAATGAGTACAACACTGGCAATGCATTGCCCAGAGAGGTGGTAGATGCCCCATCCCTGGAAACATTCTAAGTCAAACTGGACGGAGCTCTGGGCAACCTGATCTCATTGAAGATGTCCTGCTCATGCCAGGGGGGTTGGACCGGACGACCTTTAAATATCCCTTTCAAATCAAACTATTCAATGGTTTTAAATACCCCCAAGAATGGTGACTCAACCGCTTCTCTGGGCAGCCTGTTCCAGTGCTGGCTGCAAAAATTTCTTCCCCATATCTAATCTAAACCTCCTCTAGTCTGAGGTAATTTCCTCTCATTCTATCAATTGTTTATTGGGAAAAGAGACCAACTCCCATCTTGGTACAACCTCCTTTCAGGTAGTTTAGGAGAATGCCTAAAGGTAATCACTTTCAGAACTCATAGGGAGACTGGTAGGGATACTCAACCTTTTGCAATTTGATGGTGAAGTGACATTAGAGATTTGCTGCTCCTAACTTTAGGCTCCAGCTCTGAATTTTACTTTGGCAGAATTGACATCTGTATTGACTATACAAAAAACTAGGAAGAAAATATCTTATTTCAATTGACTTAATTATCATCAACTGGTACTAGTCAAGACAGACGTAAATAAACGTGGTGGTGTGTCATTCCAACAGAAGATTATTGTATTTAGAAGCCCTGTAAAATTATTACTGTTTTCCAATATGAAGTCATGAAGGTTGTCTCTCTCCTTTTTAGGGGTGGACCTTCTACATCTGCCTGGAGTAGATGGCAATAGAACAATGCAGGACAGCTTGAACAGTCAGTGCCACTACCCATCCAACAGATAAAAACAGGATGCCTGTCTCCAGAGTTGTCAGCTTGGTAACTTTCAAAAGCATTTCAACCCCTGACAAAAATAAAACCAGCCTTTTTCAGATTAATGCCAGAAATCTTGCACTGTGGTGAACAGGTAACACTAAAATAAGACTCCCTGCTGCCTCCCAATGTAAAAATAACTCAGTTTGTCTGAGTATGCTACAGAACACAAAGCACCATAACAGTTTTCTTGGCATTAACTATGGAATTACTGGATGTTAGATAAAGACATGTTTTTAACAGTGCACTTAGAGGAAAAGTCATAGGATGGATGTGTACCTGTTCCATGCTTTATCTCCCAAAACAACTGTTTTTAAAAATTACATGGACTTAATTGATACCCATGCAAGTTCCTTCTCAGTCTCATGAACTAGTTAGATGCATCTTAAAACAAATGAAAATGCCATTTAAAAGCTATAGTTAAATAATCACAATTATACCGCATTAAAATTTTATAGTGGAGACTTTATCACCATGGACTTTGAAACATTTCTCCATGCTTTCTACATTCTTACTTGCAAGACCTTAAGTAACAGGGGACCCTTCTACCCTGGCTATGTTAGGAAAAGCTCCTGAGACCCATTACTGACTCAAAGGCAATATGACGCATAATGGAAGAATACTGTCAGGACAGCAGCACTTTGAAGTCATTCTCACGTACAGCGATAGTCCTTGATCAAAATAATTCTTCTCTAGATAAAACAGATACAGGAAAAGAAAATAAGAATATTTACACTGAGATTTTCTAAGGTCACCAAGGAAGACTGGTAAAGATCTTGGAAAAAGACTTCATTAGCCATTACACTATCCTTCCTCTCTGATTATGACTTTCTCCTGATAAATTCCTACTCTAAATTGAATTACGAGTTAATTAGCTTTCAGAGCTGAAAAGACTGAGAAGCTGCAGCCTACCAATTTTAAATAGAGCTTTTAGACACAGCATATTAATAATAACACAGAAAGAAAGGAAAAAAGAAAGATTAAAAAAACAAACCAATCAAGATTATTTTAATTAAAAAAAAAAAGACTAGCAATTTACAAATGAAGACATGTAACTAGCTACCAAAGCAACAGGAACTAAGAGAAACCAGTTATAGTTTTTGTTTGCTGTTTGACAAGAGTTAATAAAGAGAGACATGAAATACTTTATCCAAATACATAGCAGGATTGTCATGATTGATCATTAACTACTGTATACTATGAAAAGAATTGCATAAAAAATGTTTGATGCAAACCACTGCTCAATTCAAGCAAGTGTTACAAAAAGATAATGTACACTTTGTTGCTGATATAAATGGTGAAGTCGAGGACCAATTATAATTTAATACTGACAGAAGCACTTTGGATATGAAGTGCAAAGAGCTTCTTACTAACTCAGAGAGAGATAAGGCAAAAGGAGAGTTAAGAGCTGGAAGCAGATCTCTCAGGTATTGCCTGGGAGTAAGAGCTTTCCGTGGAGTTCAAAGGACTGACATCTTGTATGAAGACAAACTTCTGCTGGAACCTGACTTGTTTTTTTAGGATGTATGCAAATGTCTAAGAATTCACACTAATTTTTCCAATTCAGAGCACTATATTGAATCAGCATGGGGGCTTATGCTTTTAACAGCTTGATGAAAACATTTCCACTGAAGCAGTCTTTTAACAAAAAATTAGGGCTTTGGTTAATTTTCCAAGGTCTGTTCCTCATGCTCCATTGATTTTTCTATGAAATATGAAAACCTAAAAGACAAAACATTTTCTCTGAATTTAAAATTTTAGGTTTAGAAATAAAACTAGGTGTCTTTTGAGTTTCACTATCCCCTGTCTTTTCTTGGAATGCTGTCCTGAGAACACTTCCCCTGGTGCACTGCTGTCAGGAATTCCTGTGATCAACATTATTTAGCAGCAATTAGATCACCAGATACAGGATAAATGGAGAAACTGGACCAAAAACATAATTAGTTATTACCTGCTAAGATAAGTAATGAAAAAGTCACTGAAAAATTGTCACAGAATATTTGCATGCATAGGTCTGTGTATACTTCTTTTGAAAATGTGACTAGCTGTACTTTACCCAACTAACTATAAAGATCATCATTAGATAACACCATCCTATGTAGCCACCTAATGTACTGGGCACACAGTTATTCAAATATGCATGAACAACAGTGGTACTGCAAACTTTTATAGAGAATACTTCAAGTCACAAAAACTGAAGAAAAACTTTTCCCCAAATAACTTGGAAAATTTCATTCACTGCAAAGTCGAGCCAGAAAATTGTGCCATACCCCACCTATTACAGATCTAGCTCCTTAGAAAAATATTAGCTGTGCAGCTATCCATCAGATAAATTACTCAGTTCTCCAGAAGCCTTCCAAAACCAATGGGCTCCTCTGGGGTTTATGCTAGCTTCTAAGAGCTGTCTGGTCCCCAATGCAACTAATACCCCATGGGGCACTGCAATCACCACTTGCAGGATTCCATCAGCAAACGAGGATCTCTCAGGATTTCATAAAGAAGAGTCTCTTGAATGGGATCCTGTTCACCCTCTTGGATCATAAGCATGATGCTTTTGTTTGCATCCCTTGCCTGTGCCCCTGCTGGCTCCACTGTTACCACCAGTCAGATTAGCTGAGTAACAGTAAGAGAAAACAGGACAAATAACAACTGCACAGCCCACGTTGTCCTTAAAAAAGTGTCTGACTTTTCAGCCCCACTCCAACAGCCCATCATTTCATTTACCCAAGCCACAGGGATGCCACTTCCATAGGAAAGGGGCCTTTCAACCTCCCTAGGAGTTGTTGTGGCTACATCTGTGCTGTGCAGGAACTGGCTGGCCCTCAAGGGTCAGTTCTGGAGCTTCTCTGAGACCTGAGTTGTGCAGAGGAAAGGCAGCCCTCTCAGCTGGATTTGTGGCCAACAGGATGTGCTCCAGAGGACCTATCAAACACAAAAGTCTACTTCTTTTGGTCTGACACACCAGGCTTGGCATCTAAATGGTGTAGGTGTATGGACAGGCAGGAGTTACAGGCCCACTCGTTCATGCAAGAAGAGCTCAAAGTTTCAGGGTGTTCCACTAGGAAGAAGCCTCCAAAACTTTTGTTCAAAGTCTTATTTTTTCCAAGGCTTAATGCATAATTCTTGCTGGAGAAAACCCCTTTACTACATCAACATGCTGTACTCCTCATGTAGTCTGTTTAGGGACTTGTAAAGCAAAGAATACTGTGTAAGTCTAACAAAAAAAGTGTTATCACAGCTATGTGCACTTGTGGTATAAATTAGAGGGAAAAGACTCCAGGTCGAGGGCACAGTAACTTGGTAATTGAAATGTTATCCAGAGCATCCTTTAAACAATGAGCCAAATGCTAAAGTTTTTATAATAAACACTGCTTATTATTTTCTTTGAAGCCTTACACATGTAGTGTTTAGAATAAAATACCAGATGGTAATTCAGGATTAATCTCACTGTATACAATTTTGTTTTTAAAAATATAAGGAGAAGAGGAAATAAAGGTTTCATGATGAGAACAAACTGAAATAAAAGAAATTCTGTGGGAAACTGAAAGAGCAGCAGGATTAAAAGTAAAAAATACATGCATCCCATAGACTCCTTTCTTGCCCCTGAGGCCTCTCACTCAAGCACTGACCAGGACCACTGTGGCTTTGTTTATGGCATCTAACAAGCTCTAAGCCTCTGGCTGTAGGACTGCATTAGGTACTTTTTAAAGCACTTTTTGAAGCTCTAGGGAACAATAAAACAGTATTAGGAATCAAATTCAGCTTTTTCGTGTTTGTCAGCACTCCATCTATATTGTTAATATAGAGATAAATGTATTTTTAGGCAGATAGATGTGTATGTATACACATATATGTTCCATGTATGTTGAATTACCATATTTAACTATAACAGAATTGGTAAAATCTGCCATTTATTTACATTGGAGAACTCCAGGCAATTTCAGAAGGACATGGGATGTTACGCTTGAATATGCTTGTTTATAAAACTGCTGAAAAATATATATAATTTTAAAATATTACATTTAGCAGTTATTCATAGCATGTTAAGTGAAATAACTTCTTTTCCATATTTAAGGGCTTTGGGGGAGTTTTTCAGAATTTGAGGAAGCAAATGGATTTTTAAGGTTTATTTTAGCATCACTGGAGTTAATAATTTCTCATCAACTTCAACATCTGGAGGACTGAAGTCCCAATATTCAGACAGCTTACAGCTGTCATCTTGCCTTCTAGCTGTATTTCTTTAAAGGTACCGCTGATGAAGAAAACAGATGGACAACAGTATTTTAAATTTATGAAAAATATAAATTGAATTATGTTGCTGCTGGAGAAATAAATAGCTATGAAAATGCCTAACTATTCTAATTTCCCCTAGCACTATATGCAATATAAAGCTGCTACACAAACTCTGAAACTTCACACAAAAGTTTGAAAATGAAGGTTGGGCAGCTCAAGCAGCCTAATTTATTTCATTGTTAAATCATACCCACACTTTTTTGAACAACTTCTCCAATATTTCAATGTTCTTCATCCCTGATAGGAATATACTACTATTTTATTTCCTGGACAGGGGCTATGGTGTCAGATTTGTTGGATCACTAAATACCATGTCGTTTTGCAAAGACTGGGAACAAAATCCCATCTTGACTGCAGAAATTTCTGCCTTTGCCCTTCTGCAGGTAACTCGCTTACAGTCTGCATAGAGACAATGCTGAGATTCAAAACCTCCAGCAGAGTGGAGAAAGCAGAGGTCTTCCCAGGCTCACAGGGGGAGGAATAGCCAGGTACCGTTAAAGAACTTTGAGTCAGGCTGAACTGAAGCTGATTCACAGCAAAATAAAGGGATGCAGCATTGATCTAATTTCTTTCTTGCATTACATGCTTGTTATTTTTTTGCTATCTATTTGCACTGTCCTGCAGGTAACAACAGGCTGGGGGCAAACCCAAGAGAAAGACAAGTTGTTCTTAAGCTCAAAAGACACCAGAAACGGAGGGTGAAATCCTATAGCCACCTAGGCGTTAAATCCCTTTCTTAAGCCTTATCACATGTTTCTACCTGATTTTACACTGGTGTAGCATGATCAGGCAGACGTTTGGAGAGCTGGTCTAACTGAAGCCCCAACCCAGCACAAGAGCAGACAATTTCTTTTAACTAAATCAAGCCAATTCACCAAGTAAGTCATAGGATTGGTTTAAGAGAGGGAATAGTTTTTCTGAAAATCTGGACTTTGAACAGCTTCAACTGCAAGACTGCTGACTGCAAAATCTAGCAAGTCTGTGAAAACTAAAGTTGCAGGTGTCTAAGGTATTTTCACTTTTATAGATTGAACTTAAGATAATTAAAGAGTCTGTTCACTACAGCGTACTAAGCATGTATGCCTAGTAATTCTCAAAGCTGGCAACTTAAATCCATCGAACCATTCCTCAAAATATTTAAAAAATTTTGTCTGGACCACAACTGAAGTATTATTACTGTTGGAGACAATGCCAGTATATGCACTATATATATACATATGTGGGTTTACATACATACACCTATTTTATGCATAAGGTATACATGTAAGTATTATATATGTAATAGATATATAGGTATATGTATATGAACAAATTGTCAGGGTGAAAGACATTTGAGTTGTTAGAAAGTTCAGATTCACCCTTTGTTTCCAAGTAATGGTAGGACAATTAAAACATTTTCAAAGACCTGTCCAAATCAAGATGCGACTAGTAATATAAATGGTGAAGAATAGTCCCCAGCATAAGCATTTGATGCTCAGCACTCTAGACACTGACTTGATCACCAAATTTCTTGCTCATACTCTGATATAACCTGAGCAGCCCGAGTACTGCTTATGCTAAGAGACAAGAAGCTATCATGCAGTTATCTACAGGCTCTGAATAACAAATACTATTGAACAAACAAATGTGGACATAATTTTATATTAACAAAGAAGGAATGGAAGCACTATGCCAAACATTGAAGAAGCAAAAAAGGAGATCTACAAAAGGCTGTGGTTATGCATAGCTGACCTATTGTTGGATGTGTCTTCTCTGCAATGAGCTGAATTTCACTGAAAGCACTTAACATGCTTCCTTTTACCTAAACTGGTACTGTAGGACTACCTCAATTCCAGCAGGACCCTGGAAAAGTCACTGGTCAGACAGATACCAAATTTCCATGAGTTCTTTGACTCTGAAGATGAAAGCCTACACAAAATGGAATCATGGTCTTTGCTGTAGGACAGAAAGGACAGCAGACTTTATCAATTACCACCTAGCCTTTGGCTTGGTTTAAAGCTGAGAAGACACCACCAGTCAGTCTCTCGTATTCTGCCTTGAGAGATGGAGACAGATCTAACCTTTGGCAAAGTGAAGCCGTTAGGGACCTTTTTTTTTCAGATTTGAGGGCTGTGTTTCTATGAGCAGAGTAGCAGAAATACAGAATAAGTGATTACTGTGTGCTAGATTTGTAAAGAGAGGGTGGGAAGTGTTCATCTGCATATGCTGCAAGAGTTCATTAAACACAGTAAACTGCCTGCAAAATTTGCATAATGAAAAGATGACATTTCATTTCCCCCTCTCCATTCAAGAGAGACAGAGAACACCAAATCTATCTCAGCAGTCAGCATCTTAAAGGATTCTGTTCACTACTGGGGAAGTACCTGGTAACACTTCAGTGAGGCTAGGCTTTTGCCTCGTGCTCATCAGCTGCTCTCAGGTCCTTAACTCCAGAAATCAAAAAACTATGTTCCTAAACTAGAAGAAAATTTCCTTTAAGATTTTATGTAACAAATCTTCACCAATACATTTGCTCTAGGTAATTTATGCACTTGTAAAGTCATGTAAGTGCAAGAGAAAATATCAGAACAGCAACCTTTAAAATAACTACAAAAAAACTCTGTTGTCAAGAGGCAGATTTCATTAACAGCATCATACAATAAAGCTTTGCCATCTAGTCTGGGTGATCCCAGGTTATCAGTCATTTAACATTCGAACAATGTCAGGAAACTGACAGTCATTCATATTTTCACTAAGTTACTTCCTCCAAGACAAGTCCTTAAGTGACTTGCCCTCTCCCGCATGTATATACAGTACTTGATGTATTCGCCGTACGTAATTATTTTAAACCAGAAAGAACACTACGGCTTTGTTCATCCACTCATCTTGGATTTCAGTGAAAATTACTCAGATTGAAAGGGGTGTGTTATTGTAACTCACTCCTGTTTATATGCCCCAAAATATCAGCCACTGTGGGTGGCGGGGGAACCTCCACCAACATGCTGATTTGTTCTGTTACTACATGTTCTTTGAGATTATCAACAGCCTAAAAAAAAATGAATTTGCCATATGTCTATACTCAGCCACTCTCCATTTGGTTGAATGGACAATTCCTATTTTATAGAGATCTGGATTTTACTCTCTTGAATCATGCTGAATGGAGAGACTTAGTACCCGAGTAAATCCAATGCTCTAAAGCCAAGCAGCACAATTATGATCATCTATCTGACCTTCTGCACCACATAGAGTTCTATGCAGTCATAGATCAGTCAATTTGTGGTTGAGTCAGGCTATCTATTTTAGGAAGCTATCTGCCCTTTTAGTCAGCTGCAGAGAGCCAGAAAGTAAGGGGCAGAGCATCAGACATTTTTCTAAAGGAAATGGAATCAAGCAGAAGACATAGCTATGAAGTCTCACCCATAGAAAATTACACTTTTAGGAATGCTAAGATAAACCACAGTTTTTGCAGCAGTGCATCAGGTTTGGAAAATGTCCTTAGCTAGTGTGCAACACTACTGAAGAATTTCAGGTTCTCTGTGTTTCCTCTTCTCTCTCTTGTGGTCACATGAAGACATAACATTTTCTATAAGGTAAAGGAAATGATGAGTACAAAAAAAGTTGGGCATGTCAACTGAGGGCAGTCAGTCGCCTGCAGGAATGCTTCTGGTCCCTTCACTAATTTGATGGGGAGCAGACTCCCTATAGTCACTGTGAACACCTTTTCTAGTCTGACAGATTACATCATAGCACAAATACAAATGTGGCTTTATTATCTAAAGTCACAGGATACATCACATTAACTCTTACTTTCTACCAGGTAAGAAAAGCTATAGCCAAGCAAGATTTGACCAGATCTGAAACACCACCACAGTGGGAAGTCCAGGTTCTGGCACTGTTTCTCAGGTTTTCATGCCAATCTTTGATGACATGAGACAGGAATCTCCTCTTCCATTGTTTTTTCCTCTGTTTTCTTGTAGCACATTCATCACTACATGCCATACAGAATTAGTTTCATCTGTCAAATCAGGACATTATCACAGTCTGCCACAGACAAGTGTTGTCATTTTGCAATGCCTGCTGGTCACTACAGACCTGTCTCACTCCAGTCAATATATTGCTAGTCTATTTTCAAAGCAAACAGTATTCTTTTTTACTACATAAGCTTCCCTTTGGTTCCACACTCATGAACCTCCTTAGATGTCAGTATTACCTGAATGACAATGTCTACCCTTGACCCAATAAACTGCTTTTGTGACTCACAATGCGCTGCAAAGCCTTTCAGGAACCTCCACCTAGAACAACAGACGTGAACTGCAGGCTGCACCATGGTATGGGCCATGGCCTATGGCAACAGTATGTGCTATTTAACAGTGCAAGCCTTACCTTCAATCTTCTCTCTGCTCACCATACAAGAGTGAACCAGCTAGCAGAGAAAAGCAGCTACGCCAGCAGAGCTTCCCCATGCCTGCTGGGGGGAGCCAGGGGCAGGGGAAGAGAGATGCTCCTTCACTAGGGGATGCTACGTGCACTCCAAGCACAGAAGCAAGGCTCCAATGGAGAGGGGCAGGGGCACCTGGAGGATGGGAAACTTGTGGGAGGAGGACTGTGGGTTCAAGGAGTTGGTCAGTGAGTGAAATGAATAAGAAAGGGAAAAGGCAGGTATGGGATTCTGGAGCTGAGAAGTAGGACATTCCACCTGTGGCTTGACTGGAGTGGAAGTCATTTCTGAGGGGAAGAGAGACAGGAAGCATTTTGGCAGAGAGGTGGAAGATAGAGAATTAAGACCTGGCACACGCCAAAGCATATGTCCATCTAAACTATCACAACAAGGAAACCTGGGAATTGCAAGTTTAGTGAAATAACCTCTAATCTTAGTTTAAATATTGATTCAACATATTACCGTGGGCAAGGAATTGGTTAGATGGGATTAATTACATCTATCTACCTATTTGAAAGTGCTGCTGCAAGGATTAATTAGTCATTGTTTGCAGATTTCTTTGAAGATGACAATGCAGAACCGTATAATTAAATGAAATCATTAGCTATAAGGTTACGTGACTTTGACGTTTTCCAAAAATTCATGAATTAATACCATAACATTTACTTCCATTTCATTCTTAGGTATATTTGTAATCTTGGGTAAAAATTAACAGTGCCTGTAAAACATTACTACACAGAGGTAACATGAATGAAACTCATTTTAGAAATAAGGCTACATTAAAATTATAAAGTCTAAAGCAGTAAAACTTACATTTATATATCAAGCTTCCTGTGCCTATTCAAAGACTTAGTGAATCTGCTGTTTTAAACTAGTGTTTCATGCATAGAAACCAAATTTCTGGTTGCTTTCCAATGGTCAGGAATTGTAGCTGATGTTCCTCACATGAGGAACAATGGCAATGAAGAGAAAAGAATTACTGATGTACATGTGATAAGGATTACGGTCCAGCCCTGGTGACCTGAGCCAATGTGTAGACATTTTCCCTGTCTTCTCCAGGACAAGCTTGGGCCAGGACACATGGGAAGGGTGACAGGTCTTCCCCATCCGCCACTTCAAATGAACTGAAGGATAGTGACACTCTGGTTGGCACACAGCTGCAAAAAGCATTAACTATCAAAGACCTAAGTCAAAAGATGTTGCACAATTTTATGTCATCACCTCAGGCCAGATGAGCTAATACCTCTGACAGAATCACATCTTTGACATTCAGTGAGGTTTTTTTGTTCTGCACACCTATGTACGCAATTGTAACAGAGGTTCCTGTGTGTTTTTTCACCATAGTATTCAGAGTGTTATCACCATGATATCACACTCAGTCACTTTCTATTTATGGCAGCCACAGTTTCTGCTGATAAGTGAATTTGTCAACATAAATTATTCTGAAACTGATGGAAAGCTGCTGTGTAAAGTTTCTAGGCCAGACTTGTTAACAAAGCCTTTTTACCTTTTTTTTTTTTTAAATGGAATTCTACTAAATGTTTCTGAAAGGACAAAACAGCTTCTCCACTGTTTGCTTCATTGTAGGTATTGCTTGGCATTCATATGACTACAATGACACTAAGTTTTGTTTTGAATTGGCTGTTTTCCAAACAGCTTTTGTGCACTGGTTTATTGAACTTGGTGGGCAGGGAGAAGTGAAAGAGAGTGTTAAGATTCCTTCAGGGTCCAAGCATCCCACCTAACTTTTCACAGCTCCTGTATCTATACCCCCATCAGAGGAACCATCTGCTGGTAGGATATTGTGCCTATGGCACTCTACTTCTCCTTTCAAGTTGTTGAATAGAAACAGAAGTTACCAAAATGGTTGAACAGAAACAAAAGATGATTGTGTTTGTACTCACCTGTCTTTAGATCACATGTGGAGAGCTTCCTTTATTACATCAAACCAGTGCCTTGACCATGGAGCTCAGAATTAGGTCCTTATTCCATCATATCCTATGGAAGCAAATCTAAAGAAGATCCCAGCCATAGAACAAGTACTTCCTCCTTGCCTTAGCACTGTCTGGATTAATTCTCACCTCTACAGCCTCTTTTCTTTTGTCCTTCTCCCCTTCACCTTGACTCCTGCTCTCCATCAAGAGATGTACTGATTCTTAATTTATTCAGCAAATAACATCCAATACTCACTCCCCTCAAATTGTCATTGCTTTCACCACATCAAACACATCTTACTAATAGAATCGTGTCATGCTAATATTTCAAGAGTTTCAGAAAGTCTTGAAATGTGTTCTAAAAATCACTGCCAGGCAAATTCTTTGAAAATAATTTTCTTAACCAACAGCAAAGTGCTGTTTTACCATACCAAACACATTTTGGATATTAACAATATGATGAAGTTTTATAAAAAGTCTTCCATTATTTATGAAAGTTGCTATTCAAGTAATATTGCTCATTTAATCTAAGCAATCACAACTCCTAGAACAGAACTACAAAATAATATTATACAACATCTGAAAAAGCAAAAGATGAGACTATATACATGTAAGAACTTTGCAATTTAATAGCATACTTGCATTTCTAACACAGCGATAACGCTTCCTAGGTATGGAATAGAAATCAGATCCAAGTCATCATGAGTTTATACATGAACATAATGAACAGTGAATATGTTCTTTGAGAAATAAACATAACATTCTCTTGCCAAAAAATAGCAACACTTTAAAAAATTATTTTCTCTTTAACACAGACCCTTTTCCATGTGCAGAACAGATCATCTCCTGTTTAAATACCACAATCGTGACTACAGAATACCAGAGTCAGCCAATACTAAAAACGTTTACATGCTGTATATGTTCATAATAAAGAACAAAAATGTGAAAGCACTTGCAAAAACAGATTGTGCACATTAGCTTCAGAGCACCAGAGACTCACACAATGACAGCCTTATCTTGAAACTGTGATTTAATTTGCAGTGGCCTTTTTTGCCTAAGAGTCATACCAGCCCCACCGCTTACTTGACGTGAAAGAATCACAAACTGGTTTTGAAATATATATACACACCCTAGTAAGTCACACCAGTGTCACCAGGAATGGCACTGAATATTATTTCCAATCTAATGATTTCTTTCAGATGCATGTAATTATCTTTTTGCTTGCTTGCTTAATCATTTAAAGTCAGACAAGTAGGTGAGGAAGATGATAATAGTTACTTATCTCACATGTAGCATCCCTCTTCTGCTCTGGAACTTCTCTTTCTAAGGCTGAAAGAGAATGAAGGTGATCAGCAAAGTGCTGAAATCTCTGGAAAGGAGATGAGAAGGGACAAGATGGGGAATGAGCTTAAATATTCCGTATCACATTACATGCTGAGGGGAAAGCAGGGGAACCTTCCTCAAAGATCAAAAGGATGTCACACAATAAACTATTAGAAATTCCCTATAATACAGTTTAGAAATCTGATTTTTTTTTTCTACTGGTGGAACACAGCAGCCCTAGGCAAATTACTTTTCTTTGCATTCTGTCTGTAAAATGCTACACAATAAAACAGATTAGATTATTTTCAGGTGGAAGGGAGCTTTAATGATCATGTACTCTGTCGGACCACTTCTGGGCTGAAAAAAAGTTAAGGCATGTTATTAAGGGTTTCAAAATTGAGATATTAATACCTTCCTCCCGCTGCTCTTTCTCTTGGCTATTCACTATGCAAAATACTTGCAGCCAAAACTATTTGTCCTTCTTCACATGCATGTGTAGACAGTTTAGCAAAATGAAGCCCTAATATTGACTGATGCCTTCTGGTGTCATTGTAATACCGTAATTTAAAAATTAGCTAATTTGTATTTATAGTTTCACCACTGAATTCAAAAGAAGTTCTGACACTTCAGTGAGCATCTATGGAGTTAAACTTACAAATTTAGTACATAGTTAAAATAATATCTACCAATCATCCTGAGACATGGTAATGATTAACTAAATGGAAAGAATACTTTTAGTCCCTGAAATAAGTTAAGCACGTGAATCTCCAGAACATAAATAGCAGCACCATACCCAGCACAAATTGAGTGAGCATTGTATTTGGAAATCTGATGCCTTCAGGATGGGTTCAATATTCAGTGGCACACATATTTTTGTCACTGACTATAAAGGGAGTGCTTATGAATGGTATTTCACTCATTCCTCTTCCAATTCAATTAGACGTGGCTGATACATGAAGTGCTTTTCACTAACAACACAAAACAGCAGCAGGGATGGCTTTTAATAGCATTATCAATAATGCAATAGTATAGTGGATGATAATGAAAAGACAGAAGTTACTAGTAGTTAGCACTGTGCTGTAACACTGCTCTTTCGTCATGTGAGATACTGTGCAGTGATGGTAGCCCTTCCACACCAGAGCCAAGTAAAGAAAGACACTTCTCAAGGCCTTTTCTCATTGCCCTCAGGTCCCACAGCACCACAGAGCTGCAAAACGAACTAAGTTAAAGGGGTGCACAGCTACTCAGGTAAAGAGGTCAGCTCAGAGAGCTCAGAGGTCAGCTGTGTGCCCTTTTGTGTCAAGGCAGCTTCCAGAAAAAGAAGGGCGAGCTCCTCACCTGACTGAGCTTCCCCTCAGCTGATGCAATCTGGAGCGCAGGGTGAAGGTAAACAAGGAAGAAGGGGACCCAACATTGGATGATCCACAGCAGCAGTTCATACATAGGGAAAAAGGGATACTGAGCCAGGAAAATCTGCGGGACAGGGCATTTTATAGTGGGGGTACAAAACGCGGGGATAAAGGCAACAACCAATAAAGTATGGTATGAAAAGCGGGGTTTGCAAGAAGGGAACCAATGAGATTAATATATAGGAGGGGTTTTGGGGGAGAACCAATGGGGTGTCAAGTACTAAAGAACTTTCTAGAACTCATAAATATTAAATCGGGGAATGAGTAATTATAGATTTATGAATAAACTGGGGAGGGAAAACTATGATCCAATGATAATAAAGTATGCAAAACACAGAACCAGGGGATTATGGGCTCTCACCATGACCTTAGGTGTCAGGCTTATACAGTGGTACCTGCCCACCCATTCCTCTACAGTCTAGTGTCAGTGGCCTGGGTGGCCTGCATCAGCTATGTTGCTACTATGGGTACGTTACAGTTTTAGCTATATCAATTCTAATGACCCAGGAATCTCCAAATATGAACTTAACTGTGCCATCCATCACTCCAAAGCTGCAATTAAGCCTTGAACAAGTGATTGTAGTCACCTAGGAATGAATTTTTTTCTGCAATTAAAAGGGGAAAGAACTCCTATGCACAGTGCAACCTGCTATAAAGCTGATCTGCCTCCAACAAGAAGCTTTACCCATGACAGTATTTCTTCAAACAAGAAGTTACAAAAAAATTCCATCTCATTATGATCCAAAGCCCTGGATTTTTTGTTTATTTGTTTGTTTATTTACAAAGGTGTTCCCCAATTAGGACTAACTGTACAAACAGAAAGCCAGCCAAAAGGCTTTCTTCTGCTGTCACTTGCTCTTACATGTATTAATCCCCTCCAGATACCACTGTGCTGGCTGCAGCACACACTCCAGAGTGCAGCATAAGGAGTTATCTTCTTCACACCAAAGGCCTCAGTGCTGAGCCTCTGCCACTGGTGTCAGCGGCCTGCCTGAGTGAATCATGAGCTACCAGAGCTAGGATAAGCAAGGCCCTCAGTAAAGCTCAAAATATCTCACTGAAGTTGTTTTTTCCTCCCCATAAGTTAACCAGCCTCAGTATCTGAACAGTAGCAGCTAAAAAGACACATCACTAGAAGGTATCTCAAATGCCAGCAGTAACATGAACCAGAGGATATGAAGAGAGTGTCTAAAGTACAACCACATACTCTGGCAGTGAACAAGGATGCCAGCTGTGATTACTAAGGAGATCCTGGAAGTAATAAGAGAAAATACCAAGTTGAAGCAGTAGCTTGCAAAATCCTAGGCTAGAAATTACAAAACAGACAGCCTGCTTCAAGGCTCTGAAGAAAGGATAGCATCTGCCAGCCTCGTGTGCCACCTCTCTTCATTCTGTTGGGTCAATTCTGTTTCTTGTGCTTCAAGCTTTGCTTTTCACAGCATAGCCTACCTATAAGAAAAATAGCCTCCTCCTGCGCTTTGGTCTTATGCCTTTTATCAGAAAAAACACAATGCCTGTTAAAGGATAGCAGGTACTCCTATTTATCTTCCTCTTCTGTTGATCGTTTTTCATTGATATTTCCAATAAGAATTCCAACACCACTTCTGAGCAGGACCAAACCTGCAGTATAGTCTTTCTCCACTTCCATAAAAGGTTTAAAGGTCCTGGTGCCAAAAGACTGTGGTACAATGGATAACCTACTTCAAAAAATAATGATGCTATATAAGTTACAAAGCAGAAATATATTGATTTTTTTAGTGCAATCTACATTATATCTGGCAGCAGGCAACTTGTAAGTCACCTCTGAACAGAGCCCTTTGACCATGTGCTTGTTCCTTTTACATGGTGACTATGCGCCACAGAGCAAATGAAACAAGAAGTGGAATGGGGTCAAACGGGCATCTCTGCAGAGTATTAAGATAAAGGATTTTATAATTAAAACTGGAAGATCTAGTCATCTTAACGCAGACTAAAGATTAGGATCAGTGCTTTTACAGGAAGATGAATTATACTTTGAGAAGTAGGGAATCTATCAGAAGGAAAAGCCCTGCTTCATGAAAGCAATTTAGCAAATGTGATTTCAGCTACAACTGTAAAAATGATTCTATGACATACTAGTAAATGTCAGTTACTTAAAGCTTATTATTTGTTCTGTGTTCAACAGAATTGTATTTATGTTCTCCTTAGAGCAACTGAAAACAAGAATCCATTTGCTCGGTTATTTTGTACTTGAAGGTACATGACCCATTAGCAATGGCATTTTTCCTACCAATAGCTCATAACATCCCCTAAAATTATTAGCTAAGAGGATAATGGTACTGAACTTCTACAGCTGTTATCAGTTTCTTCAGTTAAAAAAAGAGGAATGGAAAAGAGTTTGTCTTCCTGCCAACAGAAACATGCAAAGTTATTTTTTATGCTAACACATTAAGTAGGGGTATTGCCATTGAGATTACTATGGTACTTTGCATATTTTAGCAAAAATTGCTGAGGAAAATATATGTTATCTCATATAAAGGAGCACTTTGAATAATTTTTTTTTAATGTTTCCCATAGCAGCAGTTGCTATCATAACAAAATTTAGATCAGGTGTTTGTTAATGAGTTTCTAAAGATAAATAAAAGTTCTTTGAGACCTCATGCTACAGATTTGTTTCTAAAGCATTGTAACATATTCACAATCTACCAACCCTTTTCAGACTGTTAAATTCCTATGACATTTTCCAGTTGTTTCATTGCAAACCCCTGCTATTTGATACAAAAATCTACATGAAACACACCTCAGCTTAGCTTGCAGCTAGTCATGCATGAGATGAGTGAGATCTCGCTACTTTTCTCCAGCTACCAGAAAAAATCTATGTGCTTACATTGCTGATAATGGGCCTTTCAGTCTCTACAGATTCAGAGGAACAAAGCAGAGGTGAAGGGATGTTTCTGTTTTTCCTGAACACATAATCAATCATGTTTAGCCAGCCTGGGTGTGTATAAACCAAAGACAAGCTAAAGGGCTAAGCTCTTTCTATGAAATGACATTCTGGGCATGTAGGTGAAAACCAGAGAGATTTAAAACTTTTGAGTCACAGAAAGTATTAGAAAGGCTATTGGATTAAGTAAATTAAATGTGTGGGACATGGGAATGTTTAGTCTCCCTGTGGAGTACATACTGCCTGATTCTCCTTCTTCAGTATGCAGCACTCCATTATTCTCTACCTCAGGTGTTATTTTTCTCTTGAGCAGCAACCAAGGGATGGAATTCTTATTGAGCAGGCTGACAGATATTATCAGTTTTGGGGGTTTTGTCATATTAAATTCTTTAAAGCTCCTGTTCCAACAGTCATCAGGGGATTATAGTAGATTTTCAGCTTCCAAGGAAGCCAGAGGAGTAAGTCTTGCACCTTTCTCTATCTGATCTGACGGGGACATGACTTGACATGCCATGGCACAGCAGTAGCAGTCAGGCCCCTCTTTTCATGAGAACATCACAAAGCTATTTCACCCTTCAGCATGGCTGGCTCTATAAAACCTGGCTGTTTCTGAGTAACTAAGGAAAGCACAGCCACCAGAAGCTAGCATGGTTTAGGAGATGTAAAACTAATAAGCATTAGGCTTATCAGCTTAGGCTAGGTAACAATTTTGCACACAACTGCTTGCACATGCACCTTACAACTACCATTGCAGGGTTTCCTTCCTGCCCTGAGAGACCTTCAGGAAACCAGAAAGTGTGCAGACACTACAGGGCGTGATTAGCTGGTCACATATTCTGCAGAAAGCGTAACATAGAGCAATCACTTCCCATAGCAACCTTAATGTATGGACAATCTATTGAAGAAATAAACTGATTTTAATTACAGAAGTGAACATAATTAGCAAGTAAGCTATATCTAAACAATGTAAGAGAAATGGAAAGCTTTTTTTAAAGGTCTTTTGTTTCTTCAACTGAGAGCTTAATGGACATTATTAATTAGCACATTCCCACGGGCAGCTCTGCAGCAGCTGAAGAGAAGGAACAGGCAAAGGGTTGCTAGCTACAGTTTTCTGATTCCAAATGCTGTCAATGTTATATGGTCACCAGGAATAAAATGTGTCTGGTCTAATGCAAGCGTGAACTTGTGAAATGTCCACGTCTAGGTTAGTCACGCTAGGCTCAATTTATAAGCACTGAAGAAACACAGGTATCTCTAGCGGGAAACGCCTCTCATTCTCCGGTAGCACACAGTTTTTCTATGTGAAGGAGGCCAGGGTGACGTGCTGAGGCCTCAGGCCGCGAGCCCCGAGGCGCAGGGCCGCTCTCCGCTCCCTCACGGCTCACGGGCTGCGGGCCAGGCTGCCGGGCAGCGCCGCACGCCGCCCCCTGCCGGGCAACCTCCGAACCACAGCTCCGCGCCCCCCTCGCCAGTCCGTGTGCGCTCTGCATGGGGCCGTACAGCTTCCACAAAATTACAACAATTGTGCCCCCAGGCTGTAATTTAGCCTGCTAAACCTTGCTCCTGAAGGGGAGAGGCAGGCAATATTTTTTTTTTCCTCCCCAAAATATACGCGGTTAAATTAGAGTTCTCAGTTTTCTGTGTACGGGGGAAGTGTTTTGTAAGAAGAGAGTAAGAGCAGTGGTGGCTTCAAACAGGAGACCGGACCTCAGTTAGGACTGTGAGAAGACTGGCCGAGCCGCCTGCCTTCAGGACGAGTCTAAGAGTAGTTGAAGCCAGGAATTCTCCTTTCAGAATTCCTTTATACTGAGGGTGCTAACTGTTGTTAAGCACCTGGTTTGGCAAAGCCTGGCCACTGGACTTCAGGAGTCTGGAATTACTCTTTGGGTTTTAATCCTCCTTAACAAAATAAAAGTAAGTTTTTAAAAAGCCCTTCTCTGGTTTTCAGGGACACTGTTAATATGAACAGATGGATCAGAGATCCTTGGGATCGGGTATTGTGGCAATGTCCTGCAAGTATTTTAAGATTTCGTCCTACATCCAATGATCTCATGTTCTTGGCCTTTGAAAATATCTCTTTACAGAGAGAAGGAAGAGTACAAAAAGGAAAATGTCAAACCACACACCAAAAACCTTTAGCATCTTACATGAAATATACAATAATTATTGCAGTCCTGGTATAACCATTGGTGGCAGTTTTTAAGCTTCTTAAAATAAAAGCTTAAGAGGATGAGCATTATGTAATGCCCAATTCCAAAAGTATTTTGTTCTCTGACATCTCTTGTCATGTTTCTGACAAAGGCTGAGCCATTAGACAAATTCTTCAGTGACAACTCTGGTGTAGGTACCTTCAGAGGTGCCAAAAAACACCTATTCTTTTTTGGGGGGGCTAATTTGCCTTAAAAACCTTAATTTTGCTTTCCCTGTGGTTGAGATGGCTATAATGTGCAAGAAAACAGTTGGCATGCTAGGAGAATAAACAATAGCCTTCTGCTTTCCAGAAATTGTATTCCCTGCAGGAATTAAACCATGGGCTGGACACCAAGTCCCAGTTTGGACCTCTTGCCAATTTGTCCCTGTTATTGAAATAAAAGGAAGTTGGATTAGTACTGACAGGGATAATCTAAACTCTTAAGTAGGATCTATATAGTAAAATTTAAAAAGACCACAAAATATTTTTGCAGTTGAAAGGCAGATGCATGGATGTCAGGGAATGCAGAATTGAGATGTTTTAAGCATCATCCGTTTGGCCTAATTAGTGTCCGAATCTTGTGCTATGTGATCAGAGACCTCTTTTTATAACATTCTATCAGTTAAAGAGAACAAAGGCTGGTACCTCATCTGTGTCATGTAATTCAGTGTTTCTTCTACAGAACTGGGAGTAGACAATTTTGAACTTTTATTCTTAAACACATAATTATGCCTTCCAGCTATTAATAAATGTGTTCTCAATATTTCAAAGAATGAAGATTTTTGAAATTCACTGGTGAAAGCCTGGAAATCAAATTAGCAAAAACAGAAAACAAAAAAAATCTGAATGTTAATTTTACCCCATTTTTTCCAATTATTTGTGAGAGCTTTGTTTTAGGAATATCTACTCAGTGCTTCAGAAAATCTAATCTGATTCTACACAGAGGTAATGTTATTTTAGACCATTATATAAAGCCCATCAAAATCACTGTCTTTACTGACAGATTGAAAAACTTGAGAGATTATGTTTTTTCAGTCTCATCCAAGAACTGACAAAAATGGGAATTCCATGTTTTAAGTCCCAAGCTCATTTTCTGTCTAAGGTCAGTAACTTATAATAAATAAAATCTTTTAAATCCAGAATTTATGTAACATTTCTTTTCACAGTATGCTGGAAAGGAACAGGCCTGCCGTTTAATACTTTAAAATAGTATTTCCTGCACAGTGTTACATCTAAAAAGGCTGGCATTCAGTGCAATAAATAGCCAGTACTGTCAAAAAAGCAGCTGGAAGAAAATGTATTTTAATGTGACTCCGTGAAGACTACTTGAGAAGCACTGCTGAAACAACAGCATTGATCTCCTGCTTTGAAAAGCCTGGTAGATAGACTATTTTAAGAAGTTGTACCTGTGTGAGACTTCAGATCTCTGCAACAGACTGCTCAATTATTAAGTGCCATTAGAGGGGTACATTCATGGCTTTGACTATATTGCAATGCAGAGGATGTCTGCATGTACAACATATTGCAGCATGTTTCTGAAAGTGTGTTGCATTCTAACAGTGATTACATTATCTTCCACAGGCAAAGACAGCTACAGCATCAGGAACGATTCTGGAGCTTAACTTTGGTTCTGTTACTGACTCTGAGCTTCATTTCCCTGAGGTATTTCTTCTTGTGTGAAGTACCAGTTCAACTTCCTACAGGCCTGTAAACTGACAGTACCTACACTGAACCAGCAGATGCCATTACACTCTACCTCACAGGACTCCAGGGATACCAAGGAAACACTCTGAGCATTGTGTAGACTGACCAGAAAGTGTAGCAGGCAATAATAATCATGCTATTGACAGCTAAAGTTATACAAAAATTAAAAACCATGAGTGCCTCCAGGAAGTTCTATTTGCCATTCTGACATTTATAGAAAGGAGATTCATGTAAGAATAAAATCCAGACTTCTGCAAAAGAATCACCATGTACTTGGCACTGCAAATTTTTAAAAAAATATCTATCATTTTGCTTGGATTTCAGAGCTTGACTGCTGCATTTCTCTTTAAAGCAGCAGCACCTGTAGACTGCAGTGTGGGCCCAAGCAAATGGCCTGGTGCCATGGCATGGGAGCACAAGATCCAGGCAGAACAAAACCCCTTTTCCTACCTTTTACTTTCCCCACACCCAACCTTCTAGCATTTCCTACAGAAAGTATCTCTGGGACTCAGCAGCTCTGCAAGGCTGGCTCCAGGCACCCATCCCACAGCCCTGCTACAAGGCTCTCCGCGTGTGCTGGTATGGGACTGTGTTTTGGATTTGTGCTGAGCACAGAGCTGGATAACAGAGAGCTGGTTTTGTTGTTGCTGAGCAGGACTCGCACAGAGTCAAACTCTTTTCTGCTTTTCATGCTGCTAAACTGGCAAGGAAGTTAGGGGTGTGTGGGAGACTGGGAGGAGACACAGCCAGGACAGGCAACCCAAACTGACCAAAGGGATATTCCATACCATATGACATCATGCTTTGCTTATAAAGTGGGGGGAAGAAGGAGGAAGGGGGACATTTGGAGTGTTGGCATTTGATTTCTTAAGTCATCATCATGTGATGGGACTCTGCTCTCCTGGAGATGACTGAACACCTGCCTGCCCATGGGAAGCAGTGACTTAATTCCTTGTTTTGCTTTGCGTGCATGCACAGCTTTTGCTTTCCCTATTAAACTGTCTTTGTCTCAACCCAAGAGCTTTCCAGCTTTTATCTTTCGGATTCCTTCCCCGATCCCACTGACTGGGGAATGAGCAAGCAGCTCCATGGAAGGGCAGCAGTCAGGCCCCCTTCCTACCCACCTCACCCTGGCAGCCCACAGGAAACCAAGGGAGGATAACATGGCTCCCATACTAGCAAGACATATAATTTAACAGGTTGGAAGGGATGTTAAATGTCATCTAGTCCCAACCTCTCCTGCAATGGGCAGGGACAGCTTCCACTAGAGACCAGCTTGCTCAACCTGACATTAAACAATAGCAGGGTTGGGACATCCACAGCCTCCCTGGGAGATCTAGTCCAGTATCTCACCACCTTTACAGAAAAGAATTTCTTCCTAATATCTAGCTTAAATTTCCACTCTTTCAGTTTGTACCAATTATTCATTGTCCTATCAGTACAGTTCCTGACAAAGAGACCCTCTCTGGCTTCCCTGTACACCCCCTTCAGATACTGGAAGGTTGCTATGAGATCTTCATGCAACCTTTTCCAGGCTGAACATTCCCAGCTCTCATTCTGTCTTCATAAGGAAGGTGCTCCAGTCTTCTAACCAATTTCATGGACTTCCTCTGGATTTGCTCCATGTCTTCCTTCTGTTGGGAGCACCAGGACTGTACCCAGTACTCCAGGCAGGAGTCTCACACGAGCAGAGTAAAGGAGGAGAATCAACTCCCTTGAGCTGCTGCCCACACCGCCTTTGATGCAGCCCAGGGTATGGTTGGCTTTCAGAGCTGCGAGTGCACACTGATGGCTCACGGTATTTCATCGACCACCACCCCCCAAGTCTTCCTCCACAGGGCTGCTCTCAATCACCTCTCCATCCAGTCTGTACATGTGTCTGGGATTGCCCTGAAGCAGATGTAGAACCTTACACTTGCCCTTGATGAACTTCATGAGATTCACATGGAACCATCTCTGAAGCCTATCCAGATTCCTCTGGATGGCATCCTTTCCCTCCAGCGTGTCGATGACACCACACAGCTTGGTGTCATCAGCAACTTTGATGAGCGTGAACCCAATCCCACTGTCAAAGTCACCGACAAAAATGAACACTGTCGATCCCAGTACCGACCTCTGAGAGGCACCACTCGTCACTAGTCTCCACCTAGACAATGAGCCGCTGACCACAGCTCTGCCTGCGGCCACCGAGAAGAGGAACGCTACACCCAGGCAGCACAGCCCTCAATACCGAACCTGGCCGCCCTCAGCCCAACCACCGCCGCCGGCCGGGCCCGTCTGGGCGGGGCCCCCGCGCCTTCCGGGCGTCCCTGAGGGCGGTGCCATGTGCCGCGGAGGGGGAGCCACAGCCCCCCCGCGCCTTGGTACGGCCCTCTCGCATTTCCTGGCCGCTTCCTGCCCTTCCGCGCACGCGCGCCGGCCTGTACGTCAGTGGCGCGCGCCGGCCGTGGCGGCGCCTCGCGGTGAGAGTCGGCCGCCATGACCTCCGCGCTGGAGAACTACATCAACCGTATCCTCGGCCGGGCCGGCGGGCACCGGGGCGGCGGGCACCGGGGGCTGGGGGAGGTTGTGGTCGCGGCAGCGCTGTTCTGGTGCTCCGGCCCATTCCTGTTGGCGGTGTCGGTTTCTCCGTACAGGAGATTGGCTTGCAGGCCGGAGGTTGCCCAGAGAATAGGGTCCCCGACAACACTCCGTGCTGCCGAGCTGAGCCTTGCCCTGTCCGTGATGAGGAGCGAGAGTCGCGGTGGGCCTGCTCCCTTAAAGAGCTGTTAACATGCGTTTAGATACCAGCTTTGCATCACTTTCTCGAAACCCATGAGCTGGGGTTCTTGGAACGCTTTTTGGTGCTCCTTGTAACCCATGGGCGTTTTCAGTTTTATTCACAAACAGTAAGATAATAAGGCAGAATTAGTCAAGATGATGAATATATGATCATCGAATTGGGATAATCAGATCTTCAGAAAGAAAGGATGCAGAATGCTAGCCTCGAGATCACCACTGCAGAGCTGTTTTTTAAGGACTTAAAGTGTTTATAAAGCTGTTTCAGTTTTGAGGTAATGCAGTTAGTAATGGGGAGAGAGGTGGGCTCAAATCTTTATTCTGTTTTTAAGGCTTTTCATGTTTGTATGATTGCCCGTGGTTGGGTGAAGAGAAACTTTAAAGGAGGTGTTAATGAAAAATACTGTATTGTCAAATGTTATTATCAACTATGCTGCTTTAAAAAAAAAAAAAAACGCTGATAGGCTTTTTGGGCTCTTAATGGCTCATAAGACCTATATTACTAATGAATGTTTCAGAAAATGTTCATGGCTCTATTTCAGATCTGGCTAAATATTTCCTTAATGAAATATCAGGTACTGTTGCAGTAATTACTTCTGATGGAAGAATGATTGTGGTAAGACTTACATTTTTTAACATTTTATTTTCCCCCATAAAGGCTTTCCATTGTGGCAGTAAAGCTCTGTTAGGATATTCTCACATATTCATGCTTTTAAATTACGTAGTATAGAATAATTGCCATAAAGTTTAAAAAAAGAATTTTATGAACACCTACTGGTTCTTGCATGTCAGCTTTTTCCATTGATAAATTTGTCTGTGCAGACGCTCTGGCCTTTTTGTCAAATGGCTTTTTCTGTGGGAGTGCACAAAAAATGCATTCTTCTGTTCAGTAATTTGGTTTGCGTCTAAAATGTCCTCTGTTCTGTAAGCTCTTCACCTTTCATGCTAAAACCATTTCTTCCCTATGGCTATAGAAAAACATCAGCTGGAGAATTGCTGGAGAATTGTTGTGGGCTTCTGTTTATACCTGAAAACCTGAAGACAGGCCAACTTAATATATTAGACTGTATAATATTTTTGGTTTTATTGCTTCTGTGGTTTGGGGTGATTTTTCTTGTACCACTTCCCCCCATCTTTTATTCTTTTGTGTTTTGAGTATAACTTAGTAGAATGAACATTGCAGGAGGATTGTATCTCTCTGTCTGTACTTAGCTTTGTTCAGCCTCTGGAAAGAGAAAACAGAAAAATAATTTGGCTTCACCAAATCTGCTTGGTTGAAGTCAGTTGTAAAGATTTGAATGGAGTTGGTATAAATGACTCAATGTTAGATAATATAAATACATATTACCACTGTTTGAAGGGGTGTTTTATGTGAGCTTGAATTTCTTAATCAATTAGTGATGGTAACTTTTATGTTGCCATTTTTCCAAACACATACTGAAGTAGCACACAAGTCTTGTATTTTTGAAATTAATTAAAAAAAAAAATAATTCCGTAAACACAAGTTAATCTCTTTCAAAGAGATACCACTTTAAATTTCTTGTTAGGAGTGGTTTTGATATTGTTGACCACAGGAATCCAAGTTTCCTGTTATTTATTTTATTTAATTATTTATTTAATTTCTGGAAACTTCCATACAAAAAAAAGTGAAGAAATAGTAAAATTAGTTGTGTAGAGGAATATCACTGATAAAATGGAAAATTTACTTCTTTTAATGCTAAAGCTTATTGTGCCTTTTAGCATGAATACGCAGTGATACACATGTACTTTTCTTAAATTGATTATTGCTTTTAAAATTTTGTGCTGTTTGTGTTTAAGCCAAAGAATAAAACCTAAACAGAACATCTGTTCTCTGTACCTTAGTTCTGCCACCATGTTTAGGATAGCCTTGAGAGCAAAGATGAAACATTTTAAGGATAATTGGAGTGCTTTTCTGTGTGTGTGTGTGGTTTTTTTCAGGGAACACTTAAAGGTTTTGATCAGACCATAAACTTGATTTTGGATGAAAGCCATGAAAGAGTATTCAGTTCCTCACAAGGAGTTGAGCAAGTAGTGCTGGGCTTATACATTGTAAGAGGTGATAACGTGTAAGTACAGTATGTTCTTGCTTAAATCTTTTCATACAAATTTTGTGTGTGTGTTTATGTTTTTGGTGGTGGGGGGAGGTTTGGTTTGTTTTTTTAATCTGTATACATCTTGATAGCCCCAGGCACCTTGCATCTTTGTATCTCTGGGTAGTACTGAAAGGATTGTCAAAGCTGAGTCACCATCCCTGAAGGTATTAAAAAGATGTGTAGGAGTGGCACTTAGGGACATGGTTTAGTGGTGGACTTAGCAGTGTTAGATTAATGGTTGGACTCAATCTTGCAGGACTTTTCAAACCTAAATGACTGTGATTCTGTATTAAATAGCAAACATCTACACTTCTTTTACACAAGTGTTTGCCTGGAAATGTTGAGATTGAAGATGTTCCAAGGGCTGGAACGTCTCTCCTACAAGGATGAGCTGAGAGATGATAACGGAAAAGATAGAATAAAGACTAAAAAATGAGATAGAACTTGTGTGCTAAAAGTCAGCAATCTGATATACAAAGTTGAATTTCAACAGCATTTTTTTTTTTTTTTTGGAAAGTCCTGGAAGGTTCTGACTTGACAGTGTAGCAAGTGTTGAAGCCAGTGTAGTGACGTGTCATATGTTATGAGTTGGTACTTGATGTAAAGTTCCCTTACAAAATGAGGGTAAAAGCTCATTGAGTGCAGAGAGAGGTAGCTGGTGTGCCAAACCCTTGGGAGGGTTACAAGAGAAGTGGAAAGAAGGCCTGTTAAGTGGGCCAGCTGGGAAGATTACTTTTGCAGCAGCATTCTGAAACTGATGGCAAAAGTTAGATGATTTTTTTTATCACAGTTAAGAAAAAGAGCATGTTGCAGTCACCAACACATGAGACTGGGTAGGAATTTTCATTCTCTAATTCTAATGGATACTTCTGTACAACAAAATGCCAAGGCTTAAATTGATGTCTAGGTGCATTTATCTAACATCATTGAGAAAGTGGATCATTCTGAATGCTTTCATCACTTTTGACTTAAGCTTTTAAGAAAAAGTAATTTGACACACGTACAAAGGTGGGACTATGCATGCCATTCTACCCATAGCTTTTCATTCACGTAGTAAAAATGTGTATAAAACAGCAAGTAATTGCTCACTACTTCACCGTTTCATCATACAGTTGAAATGTATGATGAAAGACATTGTCATACAGCCACATTACTCAAATATATTCAAAATATGCTTCTGTGAAATATAATTTCTTTGCAATCTTAACGAACTCAAACATATTTATTACAAGGTATAATTCTGTATTCATGCAACTCTTCGACGTGCTGAAATTCAGCACCCTTATAGGAAGAAATAAAAAGAACCAAGAGATAAATAACAGTAACTTCAAAATAAGAGTCTCTCATGAAATAGGGAAGCTGTTGAAAAATGTAAGGAAAGAAACAGTCACAGTACAAAATACCTGCAGACATTCCAGTGTGCATCACTAGAAATTTTCATGGAATATGTAGTGTCAATCAGAAGAAGTCGGTATAGTTCAACAGCAACTAAGGGTTGTTGGAAGATAAAATACAGCTTCTGTTTTAGAACTGTGTGATTTGATTTCTACAAATAATGACCTGATTTTTTTTTTTTTTTTTATTGCAGTGCTGTGATTGGTGAAATTGATGAAGAGACAGATTCAGCTCTTGACTTGGGGAATATTCGAGCAGAACCGTTAAACTCAGTTGTGCACTGAAAAGATGAAAATGCACAGGGACTTTGTAAATCTTTGGTTGTACAGACCTATTTAGCAATGTGGACAGTTTTTACAAATTGTGTTTAATTTGTTTAGTCACCAGTTTTTTATTAAGAATATATTGTAGTTTTGCATGTAAATTAAAAGTTTCTACATTTTGCTAATACTTCTATTGAATTTCTTTTGGGATTTCATGCTGCATAATTTCACTGGGAAATGCAATCAGTATCAGTGATGGTCCTGATACTGTGCATATATAACATGTTCTTAAAATAAGATCTCATTCCTAAAGGTAAACCAAGGTTTTTCATGTTAACCCAGGATTATCTAAAGGTAGATGTGTAACAATCAGTTCATCCATCTCTAAATATAGTTCTGGCTGTAAGTAGAAAACTGTTCTGTGTAATTGTTTGTTTGGGATTTTTTTGGTTTTTTTGTGTGTGTGTGTGTAGTGTAGAAAGGAAGAATGTTAAAAGTTTTCACAGTCAAATTAATGACTTAAGCACATAATACTTCTCTTGTTGTTTCTCAGACCTTGTTGTTCATTCACCAAGACTATACTGGAGGTGCAGGAGTTCCTAGTGCCTTAATCCTTGCAGACAAGTTGGAGAAACAGACTTCTGAGCAGGAACAAAAAAACCCAAATGCAGGCATTTATCTAAAGCCCATTAAATTCCAGACAAACTCATTTTCTATCTTCACCTTTCAGCAGCTGTCGTGTTGCTCAAAATTTGGGTAGGATCTATGGAAAGGGAATTGTGTTTTTGCTAATGTGTAACCACTGTCTTAGAAGGTAGTTTAGAAGACACAGAAGTACTTTAGGTAGGTAAATTATTTATTTTGAACTAAATTTGCCTTAATATTGAATATAAGGATCTCATGTAATAGTGATCACTTGTAGACCTCTTATGCATCAGCCACAGCCAAGCTAAGTGGGACAGGCTCTGTGCAGTGTGGTGTGTTTGAGGCCACATCAGCATGAAGAAGTCTGTACTCTTGAACAAAGCCATTTTTTTTATTCTCAGTGTCCCACAGGTCCAGTATTCTTCCCCTGTATGTAAACATGCTATCAGAACAAACAAAAATGGAATTTTACTGTGCATATTTGGGGATTTTATACTGATTTTAATACTAAAATGGGTTTTGGTACTTTTCATTGCAAGTTCACTGTTTGGAAACCAAATACATTGAAGTGAAAATATTTGTTCTGCATAAAATGTATCTCTCAACTCTTGTAGCTTCCAGCTTGTTTTCTGAGATTGTTCCTGGTATAGCATATAGCATGTGAAGCCCAGAAAACCTTTTTTTTTCTTTATCCATCTTGTGATCTACCAATATGTTGTTTTCTGTATACATTAATGCAGGGAATTGCTGAGCAGACATTGAATAAGTCAAATTAGGGTTTTTCTGTGATTACCAAATGTGAGTACTAGTCTGGCTATAATTCATTATGTGAAAAGAATCAATCAGTTTTGGTAAGCAGCTAACAAAAAAGTCTTTTTGCTACTGAAATTCTGTTACTGGCACAAGCGAAAAGGAAGTATAGGAACTGAACTGTATTGATAAAGAAAAAGCAGATTATTAAATTAGGTATTTTGGAGCTCAGCAAAAAATGCAGAAGGGAGTCAGGATGAGCAGATTTTTAATGCACTACTTAGTGTTGGATGTATTAGGAGAGTTATAGTTGAAACACATGGATTGAATACTGGAAGCACTGGAAAAACTATGGAAATATAGCTGAGAAATTATGTTTGGAGATTAGTCATGGAATGCTAGTGCATATGGAGACCATCTACCTCAAACACATCATTTGCAATCCAACTCCTTGGTCCTGTGTTTGCTTGAGGATTTAGAATATGAGCTGCTGATGTGAGTTGAAATTAGTTTCTCTGACCTTGAAGTGCTGATCTCAGATGCAAAGCTGTGGAACAATGGCAGTGAAGTTGATCAGTAAAATCAGGGGACTGACCAGGTGAGAATTCCAGTTGTTGAAGCTGGTAAACCATGATCTGGAAAATAATAGTTTTGCGGAGTTAGGTGTTTAAAACACAGATTGCAAACCCTGCCTTTTTTCCTTCAAGTGGGTGACCTCAGTTGTTGCATTTATATTCTTGATCCTGTGAACCTGTGTGTGTAGGGTGGTGAGGAGCTACAGCTTGAAGAAATTAAGAGGTACCTGCATTTACAGGCTGACCTAAACCTAGGGCATTCTCCAAGGGATTACTGGAAAAGATAAGCTCCCTTCTAGAGAAGGATTCAGATAAAAACTGACTGTGCAAAGCCCAAATGGGTTGATGATATGCAGCTGATTGTAAAATTGACCATTCTGCAATGAGATAGGCAAAGGATGGCCAGCTCATGTGTGCTTGGGATTGTGGGCAGTAGCTCACCTCTGCTAACACGGAGCCTGCTCAGAAGCAAAGTTCTGCCTAAAACCTTAAAATTGACACTGTGGAGGTTGCTTACCTTCATGCTGAGCAGCAATGTAAAGCTTTTCACAGTTGTGATTTTTGGCTTATGCTCATGTTTTGTTTCAGTTTCTGCTCCAACATTTCTTTCAGTTTGATGTCACTGGCTTTGGTCTGGATTTGCCCAAAACCTCTTCTGCATGTAATGGTGAAGGGATCAAAGGCAGGAGACCTACTCAGAAGGGATTTCTTGAAATCAAATCAAGGTCTTGATAATTCTTTAAAAAATTATAAGATGCAATTAAATCTTTGTGAACTTTCAGGGACTCTGAGTTATAGTGGCTGACTAGGTCCCTGTAAATATACGGTGCAGAGAAATCACTCAATAAAACGGCATGTCATGCATAAAATCGAATTACAACCAGTCTGAAAGAGTATTTTCATTGAATCAAGCCTATAGCACAGTCCAAGCTAAAAAATGGATTACCAATGGGAGTAATTTATCTAACTGTTTCCATAAATGAAGAAAGACGGGAAAGATCAATGGGACTGAAACCACAAAGTGGACGTAGAATGATGACCTAGTGTTAGTGATTCTGAAGAAGAAAGTGTTCCCAGAGGAAGAGTAGGGTGGAAGCTCAGCACATGGGAAGACTTTGTGTGTCCTGACACTAGGGGAACCCACTCTGCAGTCCGTGCTGCAAGCACATTAAAGGTAGTAAACAGGTAAAACAGCAAATAAAGTAGAGCTGAGTTTTTGAGAGGTAAACTTAACTCCTCAGATGCTGAAGAGGTCTGAAGGAGGACCAGATGGAATGGGAAAAGAGCACCACAGTTAATTGTCCTGTGTTAAGCAGGGGTATGCTGATCTCTGTGTGCCAGCTGGCTGGGGCGAAGGTTCTCCTGTTTACTAGTGAATGCAAAGCAAATTTCTCCTAGGAGATGACTAGTGTTGTCTGCAAAAAGCCTTTGCTTTATTCTTGCTGGAGAGAAAAGTACTCTCAACAAAAAAAGAGTAACTCTTCAGAACTGCAGGTGCTCCCAATGAATTCTGACTGCTGGTGCCTTAGACTGTCAGTTAGTTCCATGGGGTACATGAAGAGCCCTGCTGAGATAGGAAAAAGGTATTCATGGAAACTGTCTTCCTGCAATGAGCCTAGATAAAAGAGTGAGTAAATAACAAGTGATACTCGATAAAATCCATTACTTGCAGAGTAATAAACCAACTATACAAAAATGAGAGGGGCAGAGAAAGGTGATGCTAAGGGCAAAAGGAAGTAATGCTGAATTGGAGGTAATTGTCATATTCCATTAAGTTTCCTGCATTGTCATAGGCTGGTCACTTCCTCCTTTTGTTTGTTTAATAAAGATCTTGGACTGAAAGTACAACTCTTGCCTAGAAGTGGAAAAGGGTTCCTCGAGTGAAATGAATGAGCTGGTTTATAAAGAGAATAGGTAAATTAATTTGGTGTGCATGAAGAAACACAGGAGCTACCTTCTGTGGTCCAAGGGCAATTTCTCTAACTGCAATCCATGTTAAGTGTCTCCATGTCCCTTTCACATAGTTGCAATCAAAGTGTTTCAAATATTACATGGCCTACAAGCAGGTTACTGCCTGTACTGGACTGAATGAACATGGATACTGTTTTGAGGATATAATCTAACAGTAGAGAATTTCTGTACAGCTTGACCTTTGCTATCAGCTGTAGCTGGTTGTCCTTAGCCCTGGAGGTAGTGTTTATTCTTCAGTGCATTTTACAATTAAACAGCTGTGATACACATCAAACACTCTGTGTTAGAACTGAAGATAAAGTGCAGGTCGATGGTATGATACATTTACCTCATGGCCATTGCCATATTGTAGCAAATATACCAGATCTGTGTGCCTGAGTAGGTGTTATGTACCCATGGCAACATAATTCCACTTCTTAGCCTCTGCTGCATGCTGCTGCACTCTGCTAAGGATTTTATTCTGCAGATAAATACAGAAATTATCGTTAAATACAAGAGTTGTGTTCTCCATGCATTGGTGTGAAAGGATTTAATTTATTTCACAGTTAACATGACAAATACTAGGTCATGAGCTGTTGCTCCTTTAGTAATTAAATTACAATAACCACAAAGGCATTTCTCAATAAGGAGAAGCCTCAATTGAAGAATCTTGGAAACTATGAATGTGAGTTATGCCAGTGAAAACACCAAGATGATCTGTGTTTGCTAGTTAAAATTATATATAATTGATATATATTATATATTTGGTCTCTGATACACTTTTGGCACCTATGTATGCTGCTCTACTAATTTTTACTAATGAATTCTTATTTCTGCTTTACAATTGGGAGAACTGTGGTTTATTGATAAGAATAATGAAAATAAATCTGTAGATTAAGTAGAAGTTGCAGTAGCCAGAAAATCTGTCCTATCAATTAGTTTTAGCTTCTCTGTTACTTAAATAATAAGGCATTATAACTTCAAGTATCAGGTATTCATGGACAAATAACTATGAAACCCAGATGTGCCAGCAGGTCAACGTTCTTGAGGTGAGGGAGGGAAAACTTGTACCAGACCTAGGTTAAAAATATATTACAGAAGATAGTAAAGAGCCATGTAGTTGTTCTGGAAATCCTATTCCTGATTGCCTCTCTCAGTGTGCTGTATTTTGTTTTAGGGTCCTTTTCAGTGTAGGTTTTCAGGGGGTCTTGTTTCGTCCTGGACAGCTGGGACAGACACGAGAGCTCTCTGGAATCAGTTCTTAGAGCATGAGGTTTATTATTAAAGCGTGTGGGTGTAAGAGACCTGCCAGGGGCTGCCAGACACAGCCCAGAGCAGGTCAGAGAAGAGAGAAA
>VXAC01008072.1:0-77262 GCA_013399225.1 Rhipidura dahli
GCGGCGGCGGCGCCCGTTTCCTCCGTCGCGTCTCGGCGGCTGCGGCGGCCGCGGCCGGGCTCCCCGGTGGCCGGGACGCCGGAGGAGGGATGGCGTACTTCGTGGAGAGCTTCTGGGTAGGGCAGCGCCGCGGGCCGGTGACGCCGCGGGCGGAACGGGAAGGGCGCGGCGCGGGGCAGCCGCGGTCCCCGCTGCGAGAGCAGTCTCGGCTCTTACGCCACCCTCGGGACTGGGCCGGGGCCTTGCGGCGGGGAGTTCGTGTCTGCTCCGCCCGCCGCGGCCGAGCTGGGCCCACCGCGCTGGAGCGGAGTACCTGCAGCCCGCGGCAGGGCAAGGGGTCTGCCGGCCCTGCCCGCGCCGCCGTGCTCGGGCTCGGCTGCGTAGAGACGGCGGGAAGAGGGATGGGATGGGGTGGGATGTTGCCGTGAGGCGCTGGGCCAAGGGATGCGCGGACGCCAGACTCCTTGCGCAGGGTTCCGGCGCTCGCAGTTAGCGCGGTGTCTCGGGGTGACTTGGCTGCAGCGGGTCTTGGTGCTGTACGGGAGAGCAGCACGGGCTGTAGCAGCTTCGCAATCGTTTCACGGAAAGGCAGAGCCGCGCCTCGGCGCTCCGCGCTTTTGTACCGGTGCCTTGTCTCCGTGTGCCCGTGAGAAGGTACAGCCCAAGCTGCAGCCGGCTAAGGGGAACAACAGGCTTTCCAGCTTGCTTGGACATGCGATCTTATAAGTCGTATCTGCGCAGATATCTGTATTTTTAAGTGCCTAGATATATGTGGATAAAAAGTTAAATTATGGATTTGGATTGTTTCATGTGAAATGCAACTGGATTTCATTGTTACCTCTGCTAGTTTGAAACATTAAAGTAAGTGTTCTCGTAGTCACCGGACTGTTAACAAAGTTGCTACTTCTTAACAGATTTAACTTTTTCTGTGCCTCTGTACCAAGAAGTAGGGGAAACGTGGAAATTGTTATTTGTTGAGGCTGAAGTGAAAGTGAGACAAAATATATTTTAGATGCCTGCTTTTCAATTGTAAGCAGCAGTTATTCTTTCACAGTTACACTGTTCTTGAATATAAAGCATATCTCAAGTTTATGTTTTGTTTGTAATTTGGTGTTTAGTTTTGAATCCTTTGCTTTCAACATGCTATTAAAATTTAATGACCCAAGATATAAGATTTGCTCTTTTGACATACAAATCTGCTTAATTTGAAGCCTCAGTGTGGGAGATGAGTATTAATCTAACATGTGGAAGAATTTTATCTTTCATAAAAATAAGATTAAAATTAATATAAAAAGTTGCATTTTCATTGGAAAAGCTTCTGTCTTCTCCTAAGATTAAAGCAAAATAGAAGTTGTTTATTCAGCTATCACAACTGAAATTGAACACTTTTCTATTAAGCTTTTTTACATACTATGGTATGTTCATTTAACTCTCTGATTGATTGTGTTTTGTTTTCTTAGTAAGTCAGTTAAATTGGTGAAGGCAGTGGGCCATTCCCATACATTCTGTTTCCATGTCTGTGTCTTCACAAATGCTTCCAGCAAATATGAGGTAGTAGGCATCTATCCCGAATTCCAATTCTCTCTTTCTGCTTTAGAGATTCTCTGCATTATAGCTTTCTTAGCAAAACCTATAGTGTGGGTTATCAATGAGAGCCAAGAGAATAATTATTCCTTCTCTAAGTGCAGGTTTTTCTCAGACCTCCAAAAATGACACAAGGTAGGACATGAAGTTTGTTCTTGTTTGTCTCACATTGATGACAAAGACATTAGAAAGGATCTTAACTTTCAAAATTTGACCAAGAAACTTTTGTAATACCAAAGACAGGGTTCTATTTTGTATAGAGGTAAAATGAAAAGGAATAGAGAATGCTCCTTCTTTACTGCTGTGGGTGAATATTTTTCAAGATTAACTGTAATGATGGATTTGTAAAATCTGAATGTATTGAGTTTCTATATATCCTCAGAACAAGGCATAAATTATAGGTTTATGCATTTTGAATCATTAGTTGTCTTCATTTGCACTAACATTTCAGAATAGGTTATTGTTCAGAATTGCTACTGCTTTGTAAGACTTGAGAAACAATCTATATAGGCTCTGAATTGTGGTGAGAAAGCTAAGATGGGAATTAGAAGTTGTATGTGAAAATGCACTGAATGCATAATGACTAAAAATAATGAGGAGAATTTTGTAAGGAGAAAGGAAGATGGTATTATGTAGAACTTCGGAAGGATTGTCTTCTGTTTCTTCCTTGCCCTACTAGCCAACCCCAGGCAAAATATTTTTGGGAGTATGGAATAGGATAGTTAGGCTTTTTGAAGCACTGATTTGAAAATTAATCCAAACCATAATTAATATTTAATTACTTGACATAGATTCTGTCATAAACTTGCAGCTGGAATTATGCATTGGAAATGGAAGTCTGGGTCTTAAGCTGTATGATGCTCTCTCTCTCTAGATTTAGTAGTTTGCTGTGAGTAATAGGAAATGAGATCGGAAACTTAAGGGACTTTAATGATTTCTCCAGAAAAGTAGAGTGACATATGAGTGTATCAATTTGGTACACACAATTTAAGCTGCTGTCTTCCTAAATGTGCTCATGTAAACAAAACAAATCTTACCTTCTTTGTTGTAAGTATTGAAAATTATTCTGAGGCTTTCCTCTTGCTCTGCTTTTGAAAGTGTTTAAATAGTTGCACATTTTGGTTTTGTTGTTGTTAGAGGATGTAGGAAAATTGGATGAGCCTTCTATCTCTTGACTGTTTTGTAAGAGGTCAATGAATGATAAATAAGACTGATTTCAGGTTGTGTAAAGCTGCAGTACAGAGACCTCTACTGTCACTTTAAAAATATACTACCCCTTGAAAAATTTGAGGGTCTGCTAATGGAACACGGCACTCTAGAGCAGCAGTTTTCCAAGCCAGGAGGATATTTTTGGGTATCAAAAGTTATGAACTAGTGGTACAGGCTATAAGTGGCTTTGATTCTTATGACTAAGTTTTAGGCATTCAGGTCACATGGCCAAACACTCCCAACTCCTAATTGGGATTTGTCATAAAACATTTTATGCTTGCTGCTATGTATATGCTACATCAAAACATCATAATTTAAAGTTGAAACTATCATAAACCATTTCCATTAAACATAGCTACATTTTATCACTTTAAATACTCTGTTACTGGTGTAGGAGTATAGAAACTGTTCTTTATCACTGACTTTCTGTTTTCTTAACAGAAAGCATTGCTTAAACTTTGACACTATATTTAAACTGACCAGTGCAGATGATTCTTTTGACATACTTAAAAGAATTACTATTAACAAATCAACGAAAATAAACCCCTTCAAAGCCAGTCAGTGGTTGTTTATGAATTGTTTAAAATTAATTTGATTAAACTATTGAAAGTTCTATGAATAGCTGAAGGTGGTTTCTGTGCAACTCCGTGCTTGGTAGCTCTGGAAGTTCTGGCATATTAAAATATGTGTATAAATTGGCTTTGAGAATTTCATTTAATTTTTTAAATTGGTTGCTTTACTTGTAGTTTTTGAGAATGGCTGTGTTGAGGATTCCTTTTTTTTTTTTTCCAAAAGACTTTTGTGCAGCCAAGGGTTGGCAGTATCCCAGTTTAATAACTGTAGCTTTGTGAAGAAGTTTGCTCGGTTGAGGGTGAGATGTATTGTCTTACGAACTTGTGAGTATATGAGTGACACTGAGACTTGCCATGCTCACATCTGGAGTTAGATTCATATGTTTACACAGCACTACTCTTCTGCTGGGTATACAGCTGGATGCTCTGTTTTAGGAGAACTGTTGTGCAATATCTGCTTAGTCTCCTCCTGTATGTGTGTATCTAGAATGAGTTGGCAGCTTTCCATCTGTTCGTAAAAAAATATTTTCAGTTACCTATAGATGGTGGGAAATATCTGTCCTGCCACGTAGAGCTTCTCTGGAGCTGATCTTTATTTGATACGTTGAAATGGGAAGGTGGAAATTGAAGTTGACAGGTTGTTTTTGTGTCCAATCTTCTCAAAACTTTCAGAACTGAAGATACGTTACCTGTGCAAGCATCAGGTGTCTGTTTTTCCATCATTTCTCAATGCTCTCAATTTTCTACAACTCTTTCAGACACTCAGAAATTGAAATTTACTGAGAGTGTTCAAAAATGTAATGCTGTAATATTAATTGTACTAATATTTTTATGTGTTCAGAGCCCATGAAAGAAATTATTTTATAGAAAGCATAAAAGACATGCTATTTATTTGAAACTGCAACAAGGATTAACAGTTTAAAGAACATGAAACAGTGTTTGTCAGAGCATCTAAAATGAGTTTACATATCCCTGAATTTAGTGTCTGGCCAGTCAGTCACCATAATAGAACCATTTATTTGTACTGGGTAAAGAGAAAGTGGTGTAACAGAGTATAAACTTTTTATGCTAATAGATGTTAATGTTGAACAGTTTTAATCCATAGGAGGCAGAGCTTGCAATCAATTTGATTTGAAACATAGAAAATAAATGCTGATGCAGATTGCCTAGAAATTTCTGGCTGTTTTACTAAATGCAGAGTTTAAATTCAGAATTATTTTTGTTGCAACAAACAAACTTACTCTTAAAAACTTGAAGTATTTTCAGTAGTTCAGTAGAACAGGGTTCCTGTAATCTGTTTCCTGTTATGCACAAGTCATGGAAATGCTGATTTCTGACTACAAGTTTGCTGACAGGGCTACTTTCATTTCCATGAGGAAATCTTTGCAACTAGTTCTTGATGAAGGGAAATGGAAGGACTGTTTGCTCTTGCTTTCCATGACTTAATTTGTTTTGTGTACAAAGTTGGTCAGTAGTGCCTCATTGTAGGCTTATTTAAGTGTTTACTTGTATTTGAAGTCTTGTTTTCTCTAATGGCTTGCTGTCGGGGGACGTGTATGCTCTAGATACAAAAGAGCTTTCTTGCAGTAGTATAGAGCAGGAAATCTCAGAACGAATACCATCTTCTGAAGAGAGTTTTGTTAGCTCTGAGTGAGAAGGAGAAAACTGCTAATGAACTTCAGAGTAATTAAATGGTCCCTGTATGGAAGGGAGACTACTTATATTTTGCATTCTCATATACAGTTTTACATTTGTTTTTTATTGAGTAATGACAGGATCACCCTCAACAGATGTTGGTTTACCTACAAAATGACATTCAGAATGGTCTTTCAAAACTGATCTGGAAGTCTCTTACATAGAGCCTGATGTTATACATGACAATAGATCATCTTTCTCCACTATGCAGCAACTTGCAGAAGAAGAATCTGCATCTGACTTCACTGTCTGTTATACCAGTGCATAGTAATTGCTTATGAATGGGAGTGGAAGGTTTCATCAGTTCCCTCTACTACATACTACATTAATTTATTTTTAAGTAGGCCAATACTGGTCTTTCAGTGATCACAGATATTACTGTTGCTACTAGGAAGGAGTAAGGAAAAACCAATGAAGATAAAGTGTCTAGACACACAATTTCCATGTACAGAATATGTGGGAGGGAGAAGTGTTGAGAAAAAACAACCAAAACACAAACAGTGCTGATGGCATATGTGCATGTAAGCGGATAAATACTTGGCTTTTGTAAACTGAACAACTTCTCCTCGTAGCCACCACATACATCTATCTCTTTAGGAAAATACAGAGCCTTAACTCTGATTGCTGCTCTTCATGAATGTAATTACTGAAAGGAGAAGTTGTGGAAGGGCTGTATAGCTTTTTCTAAAGCAGAAAAACATCTGCTCTCTGCATTGAGACACCATACTTAGTTTGGTTTATGTACACATATGTCTCCACACATGAGCAGAATTGTCATCAGGTTAGTCATCAGAACTGTTGATCATGTGAAGAATTTTCAAGTCTAGATCTTTGTGCTTTTAGATAGAACCTGGTATAAGTAGTATGGGTTATACTTCACATTATATTTACAAGTGAAGACGTCTTTTAGTTGTGCCAGACTGAAACCTCATAGGCCCTCAAATCTATGAACCTCCTTTCGACTTGCTGCTTTGTTTAAACGTTAATATATTTTGCACGTAGGTTCTTAACCTCTGATAACTATTTATAGTGTATAAGAGATGAGGCTTTCAGGAGACTTAATTGAGTAAAGTGTCTGTTCTGTTTCTTTGTCATGCTTTCTACTATTCATTGTGGAGTCAGGAAAAAGAGTAGGACTGATTAGAAAACCTAATTTAAGTGGAAAAATTATTTCCTTTGCAGTAACCTTCAGTTACAGTTAGGGAACAAGATAATGATGGCAGTTGGTTGTTCAGGCTCATTCCATTCTCTAAAGATTTGCTTGGTTACATTTCTGACGGTTTATCAGGAAGGCTGCAGCCAGAGGCTGGGTCATGGCTGTGCTACCCTTCCTGCATTTCTAAATTGGCAGGAAATTTATGGAACTCCAGTGTAAAAAAGGCCCTATTAAAAGTTTCCATAATGAAAATTTTAGAAGCAGCCTATGTTCAGCACATTTTGATCAATATGTTGTTTTAGCTGGAAGAAACACATTAGAGCAAAGAACATTTCATAAAGGAGAATTGTGTTAGTTTTTTGGGAAGAAGTGCCTAACACTTACTTGTAAATGTTTATCTATACATTTGGGGACAGTAACAACTTTGGAGTAGTTAAATAAGAATTATATTCTCTATCCAAATTGAAAATACCAGTGAAGTCTATATTATAATGCAGTAGCATTCAGGGTTTATATTGAGTAATTACATAAAGTTCATAAGTTAGTGCCCCAGTATTCAAAGTTATTGTGGACTTCAAACTACAAAGAAAAATGTTTAGATAGGGGTGAAAGGGGACAGAAACTATTTAGACTGGTACTTGAGTAGGATAACATTTAAATAAAGTTGCATATTCTACTAATTGGTACTCCCATCCTTTTACTTTTCAAGCTTGTAAAAACCCTGCTCTGTGGAGAATCCTTTTAGAGTCTGCTGTATTTTCGTCTGTTCCATTTATTTCTGCTTGTACTTTTTACAGACTGTGATTGCACTTATACCACACTAATTTGAATTTTGGTGTGCTTTTCAGGTTACAGCTTACTGCAACCATGGAAACTATGATTTTATAAGTTTTTTTTTTCTCTTTTGTTTTGTTTTTCCCAATGCTTGGGAGAAGTAAAGCAAGTAATCCTGGCTAGTAATCTGTATCAAATTGCCTTCAGTTATCTGTTATTTGTAAATTTGTGTGTCTGTGTGTGGTGTCCTTTAAGGCAACTTGAAACTTAGTGGAAGTGGACTTAATACTGTGGCTGCTGTGACGTGTTTCCATCCACCCATAACTGCTTCTCCTTATTTAAGACGGCAGATCCCTGTATGCCTTCTCCTCCTAGCTCCCCCCTCTTTTGCTGAGCAATACAGCTTTGTGTCCTTCCAGTGATCTGGATCAGTGATTCTTGTTTTTATTTGCCAGCTTTATTTTTGAGCTGTATAATTTCCCTGATAAAATTTGCCTTACGGCTGCACAAAAAAATTTTTGCAGAACTGAACAGGCAGAAGTGTTTGGAATGGTATATGACCAAATTCTCAGACTTCTCTCACTGGCAATATAGAGCTGCCTTTGTTAAAAGTCCAGGACTTAAAGGATGTGAAAGTACTTGAATGCATCCAGAGGAAGACGACAAAGCTTGTGGGAGTGCTGGGAGACGTGTCCTGTAAGGAGCCACTAAGGACTTCGGGCTTGTCTAGTTTGGAGAAAAGGAGGCTGAGGTCACCCTCATTGCTCTCTTCAGCTTCCAGAGCAGGGGAAACTGGGAGGGTGATGCCCATTTCTTCTCCCCAGGAGCTAAGGATAGGACACGTAGGAATGGTTGAAACTGTGCCAAGGAAGGTTCAGATTGGACACTAGGAAGCATTTCTTTACCCTGGGAGGGTGATCAAGTGCTGGAATGGGCTTCCTAGAGATGGTGGTCAATGCCCTGAGCCTGTCAGTGTTTAGGGTCATTTGGACAATGTCCTTAACACCATGATTTAACTTCTGGTCATCCCCAAAGTGCTCAATCAGTTGGGCTAAGTGATTGCTGTAGATCCCTTCCAGCTGAAATAGTCTATTCCATTCTATGCTATCCCATCCTGGTTTTTTTCCCCTCCACTCCGAACACTTATGCAGTTTTCCTGAGGGCGCACTTTTCACCTTATATAGGAGCAGCATTATGGATCTGAAGCTTTTGTAAGGCGAAAGGGGAATGGATAGTCTGACAGGAAAACTTTATTAGTAGCAGTGCTATTATGCTGTGCCTTGCCTTCCTTTCACCTCTGTCATTGCTTTTTGCTGTCAGGAGGAAGTTCATCATAATGCCAGAGGTCGTAAGCTGGCCAACTTTCTTAATCAGCGCTTAGAGTAGTGTCTCAGTTTTAATAGTGAGGTATGCCTTACTCACTGGAGAATGTTTTGAAACTAAACTTAAGAATAGACAAAGAGAAGGTGCTAGTGAGAATGAAAAGATCTGTCATTGTTTTTCTAAGCAGTTTTACAAAAAGCTGGGGAAGAAGGATACCCAGTAATCCAAATTAAATTTTAGTTCATGGAAAATAATGGAAGATATGAGAGGATAGAGTACAGTATTTAGTATGTGTTTAATATGATGGGAAGTGAAAGAATGCAAGACCCCTAGAAATCTACCACAGAAATGTCTTTGACTCTAGCCTGGAAATCTGTAATAGAAATGTAGTGATGGCAGCTGAGGTGGTTTCAGTTTGATTTACATATATGGGATTAATGGGAACTAAAAGCAGCTGGTAAAAAGAAAAAGCATTAGAAATAATTAACTTCCTGATGAAGTGATTAAAATGAAAAGCAGTTATTAAAATGCATGGGTTCAGCATGTTGTGTTTTATAGTTCTACTTTCTGTTTATGTTTAGGGAGAAAGGAACAATGGCTTTGATGTCCTCTATCACAATATGAAACATGGACATTTGTCAACAAAGGACTTAGCAGATTTTATTAGAGAAAGGTAAGTATTCATCCTGTGCTTTTAATGTAATATTTGTGGGTTACACTGTTTGTCATTGCATTTAACAGTAATGTGCAAAATATGTAAACAAAATCTATAAAACTCAATTATCATTTTAATATATCTCTCATATTCTACAGGACTATCTGTACTTATTCCATTTGCTTAGAACTGAGTAGGAACTCTTAAGCATAAGTTAATAACAAGCTTCTATTTTTTCTCAGAAAGTAAAATTAATCCTGATTTTTCATTTTGTTTGGAAGAAAAATGATAATTTAAAATTGCAAAAATTACCAGTCTTGCAAAGTTTTTACTATGGATTTGGAATTAGGCTATTAGCATAAACTTTCCAGCTATTAGTATAAACTTTCCAGTGACTTTCTCCTATCAGGGTATTAAACTTCCATTGTGTATTCTTCAGTCCTGTTTTTCTGCTGCTCCTTGGTAAGTCAGGCTGCAATTCACAAAAATAAGTTGAGTAATAAATAGATCTTTTCAAGTAAGGGATGAATGATCAATCACAGCCAAAGCTAGTAGTAGTTTGTGACATGTAGTTTAAGATTCAAAGAAATAGAGAGGAAAATAGAGAGACTTCAAATATTTTATTAAACATGTTTGAGAGTCCATATCTGTACAGTGAAGCCCTTTGCTGCTGTTGTGAAGTTACTGTGGGATATCATTCAGCTTCCTGGGAAATAAAAATGGTTGAGTAGAATACATTTTTTCACATGGGTCAAATTCTTGAGCTCAGAAAGAAATTGGGTTAGGTAGTACTGGAGCAGTATTTTACAATGGTTCAGTTGTCTTGTCCGTGATCTATTTTGTACATTTGTTTATTGCAAAGAACTTAAGAGATGTTGCACACAGTTATCTGTTCTTCTCCTTCTTCTGCAGATTATTGTCTGAATATTGTTTCACAGTACTGTTTTTTGCTGGAAATATGTTAAGTGGATGAGCAACATTTATTAGGAGCCATCTAGAGCTAGTGTTTCTATGCCTTGACTTTTGTGTACCAAATTTTCTGAACCCTTCCCTATGAAAATAAATGTACATATGTTTGAACTTCCCATCTGTTCTTCCATTCCTTTTTATACGTTGGCCTTTTTCTGTCTTTTTTTTTTTCAGAAGTGGATACATAAGAGAGTGAAAACTTAAAACTATTGAATAGGTAGAGACAGATCCAAGTTGGTGGTAATACTTTTAACAAGTTGGAGTACTTACCCTTTCTAGGTAGAGCAGTCATCTGGTCAGTTGGGCTTGCTGGAGTCTCCAGACTAGCCAGAAAATATACTTTTTTATGAAGTGATTTTGCATGGAAAGGAGAGATGGCTCAGTGAATTTGGATGTACAGACTGTTTAGTGCACAAAGGATGCATGTCTTTGTGAAGCCCACCTCAGTTACTTGTGCTGTTCAGAATAGTGTTTTAGTTGTGTGTAGCCTAATTGGGGAAGAGTATTGTTTCATTTTCTCCAGCCTTAGAAATGATAATGAAAAAGATGTGTTAGATATGGAATAACTTTTTAAATTATAGATATCTTAAGTATTTTTAAAAAATTCTTTCAAAATTTCTGTAAGAGCGTTCTGAGATTGTAATGCTTTTTTCTCTGAGAAAAACAACCATTTAAAATGTATTAATTTGTAATAATATTTCTATGCTGTATCTGCATTTCCTACTTGATATCCTAGAAGGAGCAGAAGTGTTCCTCCTTATCTGTGTTCCCTGAGTCAATACCAATACAGTTTTCACATTTTGAGTTTTGTTCTTGAGTATTTGTTATTGGTCACATTCTAAAAGAACTGAGACCCAGTTTGATATGTGGTTTGGAAGTTTGTCACCTGAAGGAGTGAGTTTTCTGGCAGGCAGTCTGCTTAATGTTGGTAAATCTTGAGTGGGACAGGTTATCTATATGCTGAAAGATTAGAAACCAGTTCTCAGAATCATCCAATCATAGAAAGGTTTGGTTTGGAAGAGATCTTAAAGATCATCTTGTTCCAACCCCCCTGCTGTGGTCAGGGATATCTCACTGGAGCAGATTGCTCGATGCTCTATCAAACCTGTCCTTGAATAAAGGCCATGCTTTGTATGAAAAGCATGTAAAAAATTTGTTTTTTAAAGAAGTCAAAATAAGAAGGTTGAGCTGCCTGCATAGCTGGATTTTTTCTTTAAATATGGGGAAGATTTTGTAGGTGAAATGTCATGCGTTTGTATTCATTTAAAATCTAAGCTTTGTATATCTAAGAAATCACTGCTTATCTAGGAAAGAAATAGGTATAGGAATATGTTGACTTTTCTCCAGGAGTCTTTCTAATGGTTTTCTGCACCAATTGCCTGTAAGCATCATAGAAAGAATCTTCTATATCTGATGCATATGTTTCCATTTAACTTTTAAATGTTTAGCACATCCTAGGCAAAGACACATGTTCAAATGGTGAAAATTAATTTACTAAGAAAATAACAGTCTGTTACCTGTACAACAGAGTGCTCTGCAAAGTCAGTTGATAGGATGAATATAGTAACTGGTCATCTTTTGGTTCTTAGTGTTTTTAACTGATATATGTTAATACTCTGGGGTGAATTACAGAACTCCATTTTTGTGGAGATAGTTTGGGGAAGTATGCTGTAAATTGGTTCAAAGAAAAGGGATGTGGATTTTGGTCAGAATTCTTGTCTTTAAGGAGGTAAAATAAGTCACTGATGTATAAAATCTGGAAAACATTGATAGAAGATGAGGATGATTAATCAAAATATATTGTTAATCATGGTAATTTTAAAAAAAACTTAATTGTCTATGCTTGGTGCATACGTGCTTGCTGCTGTGCAGTGTGCAAGATTTCCAAGTCTTGGAAATTTGAACCTTTTCTTATCATCAAAGATATGATCATATGTGGTGGGAGGATAAAGTTAATTGACTTTTTTTTTGGTATAACTTGGCAGTAGGTAATACTTAAAATGGAAGTTATTTGTTGTGTGTTGTAGTGTAATCTCCTTCTCCAGACAGATTTCCATCTAAGTGGATAGCTACTTTGGAAGTTCAGTAGGTTTTAATACATTCCCCTCTGTTTCAAGTGAATACCCCTACTTTGTTTTCATATTTTCACAAGACAGTTCTTTTTGCTTGTAAATTGTTGCTGTATAGAAAAAGTAAAAACCTCTGTCTTAGGTTTATAGTCACGGTATAACTTCAGAGAAGGATGAATTCTTCATCTGCCTTTTTTTCTTCTCTCTTGTCCTGTGTGAAGGTATTACACACCAGGAAAGAAATTGCTCCAAGCTTTTCAAGAAAAGACAATTACAGTATTTACTCAAAGCTAGGATGCTTCTAAATCTAAGTTGACACTACAAAATGAATATTGGTTTAGGGTGAAAAATTAAAATACTGTGTATCTTTAATAGTAGGAGGGTGAGGAAGATTTATAGGGAAGGACTTGCAGGGAGTCACTGCTGTAATAGGTGATTCCATGGCAATTGCCCCTGCAGAGGCTCTAAGGAGAAAATCTGTGCCAACCCTTGGATTTTGAATCTCTGAAAAACAAGTGAAATTATGTGTTTGAGTGAAGGAAAATATAAGAACACTTTGTGTAGGGAAGAAATTTTCACAAATTGAGATAACTTTTCTTAAAAATGAATTTAAACAGTAGAATACAATACTTACCATTGCATGTTATTTGAATTTCCAAACTCAAATATCACTATGTGAAGAACTTTAAGGAAAAGGCAACCTACCCCCAACACAAAGACTAAACAAGACCTCATTTTGTTTAATGTGATTGCTCAGTAAACACTGTTAGTTTATTGTAAAGTTTTCACTACAAATACATGTTATTTTGTTGCTGTGTAACACTCCTGCTTAGGCAGTGCTGGATAGATGATTGTTATGGTGCTTTGTTCTGTCTGTTACTAAGGAATGTTAATGGCAGTCGAGAGCAGCAAATAGAGAGAAGGAATTGTCTTTTTCAAGCCTTGAGTTCCTAGGTTTTATTTGTTCTGTTCCCTGCCATTTTCTATCACAGGGTTCTTAGATTATTTTTTAAAAACATACTGTGATTTTTCATGTAGCTTTTGAGAGATCATTTAAATTGAGTAATGTTTGACTCATGTAGAAATTCCTCTGTTTTGCACCGTTAGAATGCATATTCAGTCTTCCTATTTTCAAAATTTTGATTTTGCTTTTGATGGCTTTCTTTGGCAGGGCTACAATAGAGGAGACATATTCAAGGTCAATGACAAAACTAGCCAAATCAGCAAGCAATTACACACAACTTGGGTAAGTGTACATAAGAGAGAATTAACTGAGTGTGTACATAGTAAGAATCAAGTTTGATTCTGAATATTTTATTGTTGATGTTGAATTTTATCATAACTTTGCCACCTTTAAAAGTGATTAAATCTTTAATACCCGTGCAAAAACGCATGCTATGACAAAGAAAAAGACAGAGGAGTTCTTTAAAACTGAATAAAAAGACCAAAGCCCAAACATGGAAAAAATGTCTGTTCCTCTGTGTTTAAAGCTGAGTTCTTTACAGACACAGTGACTTCTATTATGTGCTCTCAAGCCTATGGAAAATATTTTGAAGGGAGAACATATGGCCTTCAAATGTGGCAGTGAATTTATTTATTTCTATTATTTCTGAATTTTGGATTGTTATCTGTTCTCAGAGATGTTCAGAATGAGACTTTTCCTTAGATTTGTACCATAGATTAATGGAAGTTTTATACATAGGGTATGTTTTTAACAACTGGAATGATTAATGGACACTTTTTCATTAGAAAGATTAGGCCAGTGAAAACTTAGACTAGGCCAGTGAAAACTTAGACTTCCAAGATAAAGCTAGATTTATTTTTTTATTTGTAGGAATGTAATTTAGAAATCTGGGGAGCTTTCATCAGTGAATAATTTGATAATAGTTGTTGCTGCTCTTTAAACTAGCAAGTAGATAGAGAACCTTTGAACTTAGGGGCTTTAAAGCCAATGGTTAGTATTGACATTTTAGCAACATTAACCAGAATAGCAAGGCAGAAGTATATCTTTAGAATAGCTGAGAAAGTCCATGCAGCACAGAAATCTGAATCTGAGAAATGATCCCACCTCTTGTTCGTCTTTGTTAATCAGTAAATCCCTTTTAGTGGCAGACCATCTTTGCCAATATATTTTCCTCCATCTTGTGGCTGCCGTGATGTAAGACAAGTAGAAACATAACTAACCAAGAAATTCCTGATTTGTTCACACTGTTCAAGTACATACATAGTAATACTTGATACATGTTAAATTATTTTAAGCTGTTGTTGTGCCATCCTGACACTTGGCATTGCTGTGTGCTCATCATAGCATGAAATGAACTTTGCTGTGTTTTACTTACTGGAGTTAATACAAGTAAAACATAGAACATGGAAAAATTAGTGGATAGGATGCCAAGTACATTGGGAACATATTTAATAAGAATTTACGGCACTTGTTGGGTGTTTTGTTTGTTTCAATTTTAAGAAGAGAAGTGAACTGTAAATTTACTTATTATCCTTTAGCACTTCTAAAAAATTGCCAATGGAAAGAAAAAAATCCAGATTAACATTACATGTTATTTTCCTCAATCCAGGACATTTGCACCAGTTTGGGATGTTTTCAAAACTTCAACAGAAAAACTAGCAAGCTGTCACTTGGATCTTGTGCGGAGATTACAAGAACTAATAAAAGAAGTTCACAAGTATGGAGATGAACAGATCAAAGCTTATAAAAAGGTTATTAATTTTTTTCTTATGTATGTCCAATGACTTGTTAACAGTAAAATTAAAATGGTTTGGTTTTGACAACCATGTGATATTTGGCAGACTAAAGAAGATGTTTCAGGAACCTTGGAAGCAGTGCAAAATATTCAAAGTATCACTCAGGCCTTGCAGAAATCAAAAGAAAACTACAATGCAAAGTGTGTGGAACAAGAACGCCTGAAAAAGGAAGGAGCAACACAGAGAGAAATTGAAAAGGTAGCTCTGTCACATCTTACTTTAGTTATTACTAATTGTCTTACATGTTCACCTTGTTTTAATAAATGGAATGCTCGAAAGGGTTAAACATAGCTAAAAGTAGTAGTTGTGAATACTTTGTAATATGCATGATATTGTGAATACTTAATTATGTTTTGTTTTCTGTTACTTTCTTATCTGTTTTAGCTGTACTGTAGTTTTAATTCTTCACTTTATAAACACCTGCATCAAATGATAGTTCTGTGCAGCAGTTTAACAGAAATTGTGCTCAACTGTATGCATCACTTATGTTTTTGAATCTATTTTCTTATGTAAATACTCAAATACTCAATGCCCTTGTTACTGAACTCAGGAGTAATTGTATTATCCCTGCAGTGAGATAAAGTAGCTAAGTAGGTGAGCATTTAAAGGCTGTTCAATAAAGAAAAACATCAACAGTTTCACTGCTGTTTTAAAAGGTTGCAATTTCATGGATCAGAGACTCAAGGGATGAGTATTTTGAGATGCATTTAGTACTGTCCTTGCGTTATTGTGGGTGTGTTGATCCATTCACAGAATCACTCGATAACTGAGGTTGACAGAGATAACTCTGGAATTATTCCGCATGCTCAGCCACCACCACCAGCTAGTTACTCAAGACCTTGTCTAAACAGCTTTTTAGGATCTTCAAGGATGGAGATTCCACAGTCTCTCTGGGCAAGCTGTACCAGGGCTCAATCACCTTCACAGGAAAAAGGTGTTTCCTGATGTTCAGAGGGAGGGAACCTTTTATATTTTCCGTTGATGCCCACTGTCTCTGGTTCTGTCACTGGGCACCACTGGAAAGAGCCTGACTTTGTCTTCTGTATACCTTCCCTTCAGGTATTTATATCTATTGGTAAGATAATCCATAAGGCTTCCCATCCCCAGACTGAACAGTTTCAGCAGTCTCTGTCTTTTCTCATAGGAGAGATGCTTCTGTACCTTAATCATCTTCATGCCCCTTTACTGGACTCTCTCCAGTATGTCCATGTCTCACTTGCCATGAACAACACAGAACTAGACACTACTCCAGGTGGAGCCTCACCAGTGCTAAGTAGAGGGGAAAGATCCCCTTCTGCGACCTGCTGTAAAAAAAGTAACTTTTTCCTGTTTTCAGGAATCTAACTAGTAGAGGAAAGAGGTCACATTTCGTCGTCTCTAATTATAACTTCTCTTATTAAATATTGATTCATCTGGCTATTTCCATTTCAATTAACTGATCTGTGTAGGACTTCGTTCTTGTTAGAATGATCTTTTTGCTTTTAGTCCTGCTATCTTAATGGAAAAGATAGCATTGGTTATTGTCTTTTTACTGATGACAGAAGTGATTCTGTTGACTGTTTCAAATGCTTTATCTTGGTATAAATCTAGTTTTTTTCATCCCAGCTTTTACCTCAAATAACAGTTGATGCTGGGTTCTAGACATGAATCAGACATGTGTGGGCAGATGTTTTCCTGACAATGTATTCATAGTATAATTTTCTTGAATTCTTGTAAATAGAGTTACAGTAGGAAAAGTTGACTTGAGGGAAGGCTTTTTAAGATGTAGCATTATTCTTCTTCATTTGGAAACAAAAAAATCTTCAGCATGACAGATGTCTACATGAGGAGGGAGAAAGAGGAAGCACTATAGGACGAGGGTCAGTTTTTTACTGTTGAATGCATCTTCCTTAGATACAATTAGGTGTAGCTGAATGCTCTGCAAGTACTTAAAAAATGTTTCCAGTGGGGGCAGGTAACTGACACTGTCACACTCTTCAGTCATGTCTTTATTTAAATGTACACTTGTAATTTCATAAACAGAATGACCAAAGATTGTATTAATTTATTTTTCCTTTGGTAGAAAATAACTCTATTACTTTCAGTGCAACATGAAAACTATTACTGGCAAAATCACAGAATAACTGCTTTGTCAGAAAACAAGGGATCTGCACCACTATACTAAGAGTTTATCACAAAGCCAAATGTTTGGAGAGATACCTTATTGAAGAATCTAAGGAGGTGTCTGAGACCTTGCAAATCTCATTGCAGCTGAAAGTTCATACTAACTTGTGTAATAATTTCCTGTTGTACTCTGACATGTAAACTTCTCTAATTATAGTGACTTAACAAAAAATACTTGGCTGATCCTTATTCTTTCTCACACTGTAAATCTGGTCACATACTGTAAATCTGGTAAATACAGTTCTAGCAATTGCTGCACCTGAGAATAGTCACATCCTGTTTTCAGAAGAGATTACTAGTTAATCATACAGTGTCCACGTGTTTTATTATTTTGTTGTCTGCTGAGTAGTTAGTTTTTTAATTGCTCTTCAACATGTAATACTGGCATTCTGCTCATCATTAAACATGATAGGAGATGGAGAATGTTTTTGTTTTGTCAATCTCCCTTGCACATGGGGTTCAATTAAAAATGCTTTATCAAAAAACCCCCCCTTTTTTACACCTTTTAACTTGACATTTCCTTTCTTTTTAATGATGAAATTTGGAATCAAATGCAGAGCAGCCTTATTTTAAAAGCAAGATTTCATGGAGCATGTTGTATTTTCAGCATAGTAAATGGAAATTGGGAAACAAGATAGGGCTGAGTGCTTCTCAGTGATTCCTCTGTGTAAATGTGTAAGAGTGAGAATCATGAAGTAAAATTCAGGATAATAAACAGATGGGTTTGATACAACTTTTCTGAAGGATTCTTGTTACATGAAGTATTTTCAGCTTCTGTGATGCTGAATTTAGAAGAGTATGTGACTAAGATCTGCTTAAGTTTTCTTTTTAACTGGAAAAACAGTGGTAGCTTCTGTAGCTTCTGATTATCTGTTATTTTTCTCTTGGAAAATGCAGAATCTCTCTGTCTGTCCTACCAGAGGGCATCTTCTATTAATTCATTTGAAATTATAGATAGCAGTCAGCTTCACAAATCATGGTTAGTAAAAAATAGATCCTAAAAAATAGATGAAATTGATTTGAAAGCAGGAGGAGGGCTAATCAGAACTAGAACAAATAGCAAATATACAACTGTCTTTGCTGATGTCATTAGCAATTCAGGAATACTTTTGAGTTACAAGTGATGGGAAATTTCAGTGAGATAGTAAATATGTTGAATAAAGAAGCTAAGAAGGAAAATGGTGTTCAAGATGTTTTTCATTGGCATTTAACTTGGAAATAGAAAATCAAAGGTTTGAAAGACTTTATCTTGTGCATCACGCTGTAAACTTTCAAAATAACTTTTTCTCTTCTACAACCAGTCACCTCATTCAGTTTTGTTCTGCATGTAACACTGAGATTTTCCTTTATTTTGTTTTGTATTTTACTTAACTCCCAGAAAGAAGATTTTGGTTTATTAGCAACAAATAATTAAAAGAGAAGGATAAATCCTCAAAGGACTATTAATAATAAGACTGACCTGCCTAAATCTGACCATCACTATATTCTGTGCTAGCTTCATTTTCAAATATCTATTAAACCATTGATGTAACTCCCACACTTTTGAGTTTCTTCCTTCATTTGTAAGAGAACTTCACCATCTTGGTATTTTTACTATTGATTTTTTTCAGAATTGCACTTATAACTGTTTGCTCTGTATTCCAACCCTGCTTTTTTTTTCTATTTTGCTGTTGCAAATATAAATTTATTGTTCATATATGACAAGAGCTAATGAGTTAGCTTGAGCAATAAAAATTTTATTTCAAATAAGTTTTATTATAAATATTGTTATAAAATTTTAGTTGCTTATGAGGGGAAGGGATTTGAGTTAATTGCTTTGTTACACTTGTATGTGATTTATGAACAGTGAAATCTCTTATAGCTTTAACCTGAGATATTTAGTGTTGAAATTTTGTTATGCCACTTCTCTGTTTTAGTATTCCTCTGGATAATTTTTAGAGATCATCCTAGGCTTTCTTTAATAGTAACTTTAAAACCCCTCATGTGTGACATTTGACACATTTTTGTATTGATCGATCTATAGGCAGCAGTTAATTTTAAAAAAGCAACAGATACCTATAAACTGTATGTGGAGAAGTATGCTGCATTTAAATCTGATTTTGAACTGAAAATGACAGAAACAGCACAGGTAAGTTTTGCATTAAATGAACCTTTGAAGTAGGTTAATGTATTCTATTTCACTTCTGGAACTATCTGAAATGAAAGATTTCAAAAAACTGGTCCCTGTGGAAATGGATTTGTTTGAAAGGCGAACACTGACTGTGTATATTGTTATAGCACTGTCCTTGAATGACACAGTGGAGTGCTGACTCTTTAGACAACGTGTTGGAGAAATTTTTGGAAGAAAGCAAAATGATCTTCTAGAAGTATTGTATATGCATTGTGTTTATGTGGAAAATCCTCTGAATTGCTGAGCACACAGAACTCATTCATAGAGTTTCAATATTGGGATCTATCATGGCTCTTCATTATTATTCCATCAAAACACTTAAGTTACAGTTTGTTAAATGTGTACCCAGGATTTACCTGAGGTTATGAAAAGCCATTACATCTGTTTAAGATTCTGGGGATTTTTAAAAGACTGTATTCTAGAAGATTTCAGGTTCTCTCTATCATTGCATATGTTATTTCTTGCTACATTTTAAACCACAGCTGGCTAGATGCCCTTAGTTCCTTTTACTTAAAGTTTAAATTTTCACTTAATGTTATAATGGACACTTGTAAACTTTCCACATCTGTCCATACTGGAAATGAAAATTACCATTCTGCCAATTAAAGATATATGTGGGGAATTCATTTAAAGTGTAATGGTGTAGCTGCATCCACAGTTTGGTTGCACAACAGCTACTTTAAAGATTATATGATAGGAAAATAACATCCATGGATATATGGGATCCTGCTTCTACGTGAAGCACAGACTGTAGTATCCTAATTCAGCATACATTTCACTTGAAAATATGCTGATTAGTTCTGAAAATAAAACCAGTAAGGGGTGTGAGTATTTTTATTTCTTTCAGTGCAAAATCAGGTGGTTTAGCTTAAATCTGTCTTACAATATCCAGTAAAAGAAGTGACATCATAGGGTAAGCTACACAGGATGACGATATCTTCTGTAATTAAGAGGAAGGCTGCTAGAGAAAAAGAAAACAGTTTTAATCTCCCTGAGTGATGACTACAGAAGTACATTAGTATAGCAGAAGACTGAGGGTTTAAGAAGCTAAAGATATTTTTCTTGTATATGTGGAGTCATGTTTGTGAATGAAAGTAGCAGGAGATGTGAGATAGGGATCTTCACAGAACACTGTGCAAAGGGGAGAGAGGGTTAAGTGGTGCACCAAAGTTTGGACACACTTGAAAGGGCAGTTACAGAAATAGGCTAGGAAGCCAGGAGAACTAGGAAAGAGCAGAAGTAAACAAAGATTTCAAGACTGTTATGGCTGACTGTTGGGGAGGATGAGAACATTTTTAGTTCTGATTTTTGGCCAGGAAGGGGCCATTGAAAACTTTGGAAATAATTTTAAAATGGCTGTCAGCTGACAGCCTGGGTAAAAAGCAACAAACTGTAAGAATTATGTATAAGTTTAAAGATTATGTATAAATGTATAAATTTAAAGATCAAATGAATCATATTTAAAGAAGCAAAGAATATAGATTTAACTAGAGAAAGAGTATGTATATTTTTAAGGAGGAGAGTGTTCTAAAAAGGGAGTGCAAAACAAATCCAGAAATAAGATTTCTTGGTTTAGATGAAAAAACAAGACTCTTTGGTAATGGAGAAAAGAGAAAATTTGGACACCCTCTAAACGTATTTTCTTTTGGTACAAATAGATCAGATTTTTTTTGAAGGGCTAGATGAAAGTTCAAAAAGTAAGTAAAAAAAGTTCAGTAATGGTTCTGAACAGATATATTGCTTTCTAAGTACATTATTTCATAACTCTGCATTCTGTACCTGACTTTCTTAAATGTAATTATTATGTTAAAGATGTGGAGAAGAAAAAAAAGAGGCTTATTTGATTTTTTTTTTCATTTTAGTGTATTTAATTATTGAAATGTAAGATCTAGTGTTTCAGGAAATGCTTTCATTATGATTAATTGCTCACATTGGTTTGCAGAAATTTCAAGACATAGAAGAAATGCACCTTCTTCGTATGAAAGAGATTATACAATCATTGTCAAATACCATAAAAGAAATTCATCTACAAATAGGAGAGGTATTTTTTATACTATAATTTTTTTGTTTGGATCATGCTTCATGCTTTTTTTAACTATTAAATAGCATATTTCTTACAGTGTTTAGGGTAATTACATCTTTGAAATTATGGAAATTCAACCTTAGCTGAAATTTCCATGGCTTTCTGTTGCATTTATAAGTTCACTGTCACAAAATTTACAGAAAATGTCTGAATAAATTTTGTCTTAACAGAAAACAAATTAGGGGAATTTGAAAGTGGAGGAATTTCTAGTGTATTTCTGAGTTCTGCTCCCTGAATATTAACTTAGCACTCATTGCACAGAGAATTAGGATACTACTTTTTTAATTAGAACGAGAAATTATATCACTCTGGAAAGTTTCCATATATTTTATACTCTTGGATTTTATGAGCAAAAGATATTTAGTAACAGAAGCTTTTATAATATCTTTTGTTTACATATAAGTTGGTTTAATTAATAATCTTTCTAAGCAGTCCTTAATGTTTCAATTTTTGAAGTGTCACTTTATTTGCTTACACTTCAGTGTTGAGGTTTTCTGCTAGTAAGTGGTCATGCTACTTATTTCAAAAGTATGTATACGTCCTGTCTTGTTGGAAAAACCTATTAACAACACGTTGTTGTTCGTTCGTTAGACCAAAACTATTACAACAGTAATGCTTTTACTGAAGCAGGTGGGAGCTGTGATAATACAGTAGTAACAGTTCACACCCTAAACTGGTGCTGGCTTAAAAAACTGCTTGTCTTCCTGACATTATAGCAGGATATGTTGCTGACAAATTCAGAAAATTACATATACACAAGTTGTTTAGATGTAAGAAATAGAAGTAGAACCTAGACCTGTCATTTCATTTTTTGTCTATATTGTACCCACACTTGCTAATACTACAGGAAAGAGAAGGGGGTTCCTAGATAAAATAGCTGTTGATTTCTTGAAATCTTGTAATGCATTTTAAAGGGAGGTATTTTTAACCTTAACTGTAGCAAAAACTACTTTTTAAAGTTAATCACATTCTTTATTTTTTGAAGGTCCATGAAGAGTTTATTAATAACATGGCAAATACTACAGTTGAGAGTTTAATACAGAAATTTGCTGAGTCAAAAGGAACTGGCAAGGAAAGACCTGGTAAGAGATTAAAACTAACAGAATAGGAAACACTAGCTTCAAAGCTGAAAATTTCCATTCCCAGTAAAAAGTCAAATCTATATTTGTTAATGTGATATATTTTTAACATATGTTCAGATTCTTAGTACACATTTACTTTGATATTGAATGGTTCATAGAAATTGGTAACACAGAATTCATTATGTGCTTGTCGTATCTGTGTTCATAAAGCTTGGCATTTTATAGGTCTATAGTACTAAGCTATACTGTTTCCTGGGACATCAGGGGAATTGGTCAAGAAGCTGCAGTTCCTTGTACAAACTATGTGTTGTCTGCTATGTGCTTCTTGTACAAACTGTGATTTTGCATGAATTATATTTCAGAACTTTATTTAATATAAACACATTCAGAGCAGATGTCAATGAAGCTGCTTATGGAAGTGTTGGAACAGTTGCATCAGTTTATTCGGCTTACCAATTAAGATTATATTTTTCTTAAATTTATAATTTTAATAGATTAACAATATCTATTTTTTTATAAAATATATTTTAATATCCAATAATATGTATTTCTTCTTTAGTAAGAAGCAAATTGAGTAGTACTTTCTGAAGGTACTACTGGTTGGTTGTGGTGTGTAAGACCTTCCTGGACTGGCATAAAAAGCATTCTAACAGTATGGCCTATATAGTGTCACTTTAATATTGGCATGAATATACACTCACTAGGTGTGTGAATACAGGAATGAGTAGTATTGTTTCCTTCAACAATGGGAGTCCTCACTAGAATCTCTATCTTCTAGTAAAGGCGCATGAAGATGCTTTTTTCCAGAGCAAGAATGTACATACCAGAGTAGACAATCAAAATTTATAATGAATTGTTAAATATCATTGTTAGGTATCTTGCAATGTGTCTGTGAGGTGTTTTTAACATAACATTGTTTCATATTTTTTCTGTGATCCTCTAATGCTGATAACCAAGTGGGCTGAGGTAAGATTACATATGGAACGATTTTTAAAAGTTTCCTGTGTATTTATCAATTTTTCAGTAGAGATCAAAAAAGAAAATGTTTAAACTTCAGGGTTTCAAGTTCAGTTGGTCTGAAACAGGACAAAGACGTGACAGCTCAGTATTCAGACCTCTTTGATTAGCTGTTGCCCAGATGTCATGGCTAGGGATCTCTATCTTGCATTTAAGATTCTGGCTGCCTGGCTTAAAAAGATCCTTGCTAACTTGTCCTAGAACATTGTGCACTTCAAGTCATCCATGCTACTAGTTTGGGTTTTGCTAGACAACACTGTAGTTTAAAGAGAAGTAGTACTTCAGTTTTTAATGTCACTGAGAAATGACACACTCTTTACTTACTTGCTGCTTTACAGTTCTTCAAATCCTGTCTGTACTCTCTGGGGCCAAATAAAAACTTCTTCAAATGTATCCTAAGAAAATTAGGCAAAGTGTTTTAAGGGGCAATAGCACATTTAGTGTGTAAAAGTTTACACTTCGAATTTTCTTTAATTACACTGTTAAATTATTGTATTGATATCAACTATGCAAAGCAGTCATGGTACAGGGAAAAAGCATAATCAAATTCAGCAGCAAAAGAATACAAATTCACAAGAAGTTTTGACATGACAAAGACTGGCAACACAGACCACTAATGATGTTAAATATGCTTACTGCTTCTAATATATTTCTTTTATTAACTTAGAATCATAAAACTTTGACAATTTGAAAGATTTGGAAGGTAAGGTGAGATATCAGCCTTCTAAGAATGAAATGGAAACATCCACTGTTAAGGGCTGCTTCTTTTTTTATTAAACACCTACTTTTTTTACATTTGAGAACTTTTCATGATGAAAAGATACTCTAATTCGTGGAGCAAATGTTAAAAGTCTGTGGAATGTATTTATGAATTAGTCTCAAGAAGGAGACGGCTCCTCAGAAAAATCTAAATATTCAATGTCAAAAATGATACTGACTTGGCTTACAAAACAAACGTGGAAAAAATGTCTTCTGGATGTCACGGACCTAAATCTGTTTGAAGGCAATACTTCAGAATTCCCCAGGACTACATAGGCCTTCTTTCATCCATATTATTTGTGGGCTACTATGATCAGTGAGATGGTGGGTACTTTCAGATAAAATAAACTGAAGAGACAATGCATAACAAAGTATTTCAGTTTATTTCTGTGTATTCTGGCTATTTATAGTTCGCTGAGTTCACTTGCTTTTATTTATATCTGTAAAAATAAGAATGAATCTGAAATGAAGTTCTGATGAGGGCTGTTTTATTATGGAGAACAACAAACCATATACAGTAAAGTTTATTGCATGGCTGAAGTGTATCTATGCAGTGATGTCCTTTTTACCACATTATATGGGCTCCCCCTGCTGGCTAATTTTTGTCACCTGGAGTCATAATATAAAGGGACATCTAGGATTTAAGTTTTTCTAGTACAAATAACATTTTCTTTCAAACAGTAATGCTTTGTGAGAGTTTTTTAATTCACTCAGGAAGTTCTTTACAATGGCTCTTTTTGCACTGCTAGCTAAATAACTTACCTAGTCAGCTTCTTACCAAATTTGCTTTAAATTTTTCTTTATTAAATTAGTTTAGAATTTTGAGGTTTAAGCAATACTATATTTGAAGAAGTTATTTTTTTTGTTTTGTGACTTACATTTGTGTAAAAAAGCCAAAACAGAAGACCAAACCATTATATCCAGTTGCAAATCTTTAATTTTAACTAAAAAAAAGTCACTTAGTGTAAAACACTGAAAAACAAAGCTGGCAGGGTCACTAAGGCTTCAGATCAGAATTTAAAGTATTCCCTGAACTGCCTCTAACATTTGGAGGAACCAGGATGAGGTCATGGCCTCTAACATTTGGAGGAACCAGGATGAGGTCATGGAATGGGCCCACGTGGTCCCCATGAGGTTCAACAAGGCCAAGTGCAAGGTGCTGCACCTCCGTCAGGGCAGTCCCCAGTATCAGCACAGGCTGGGGATGGACAGATCAGAGCAGCCCTGCCCAGAAGGACTTGGGGGTGCTGGTGGGTGAGAGGCTGGACATGACCCAGCCTTAGGCACTCCCAGCCCAGAGAGCCAAACGTGTCCTGGGCTGCATCCAAAGCAGCGTGGGCAGCAGGGCCTGGGAGGGGATTCTGCCCCTCTGCTCTGCTCTGCTGAGACCCCACCTGCAGTGCTGCACCCAGCTCTGGTTGTTCAAGTGTGGAAAAGACCTGGAATTGTTGGGGTGGTCCAGAGGAGGGACACTGAGTTTATCAGAACACCTCTCCTATGATGACAGACTGAGAGAGTTGAGGTTGTACCAGCCTGGAGAAGAGAACGCTCCAGAAAGAGCTGAGTGTGGTCTTCCGGTGCTCAAAGTAGCCTTATAGGAAAGATGGAGACAAGAAAATAGGGCCTGTAGTGGTATGGCAAGGAGTAATATTTTTAAACTGAAAGAGAATAAATTCAGACTACATATATGTAAAACATTTTTTATGATGGGGGTGGTGAAACACTTGAACAGGCTGCCCAGAGAAGTGGTAATTTTCCCATCCACAGAACCAATCATGGCTGTGTTTGATAGGGCTGTAAGCAACCTGATGTTGTCAAAGATGTCTCTGCTCTTTGCAGGGGGTTTGGACTAGAAGACCTTTAAAATCCCTTCTAACCCAAACCATTCTAGGATTCTGTGATATATTCCTGGTCTTAGGTTTAATAGCAGATTTGATACCATCTGTTGGAAGATGCTTTAATCGTTCATGTAGTCCTGCAATGTTCATCAAAACTTGCCAACTTTGGATTTGTTTCCTGTTTGTTATAGTCTGATGCTTCATATTCCTTGGAAAATTAATTTATAATATGGCAGAAAATATCTGCTTTTCTTCCAAAGTGTATTTAAATCAATAATGGAGGTCATACCAGAGTAATCTTATTCCAGATTAATGAGATATCAATGAGCTCTAACTCTAGATACTTAATCTTCTATTATTCTATTAAAAATTGGTTTGTTCTAGTGTGTAACTTTGATGCACAAGACATAAAACCTGCTAAGAAGTTTAAGTTCATGTTCTTTTTAGATTTGATGTCTGAAATTGTCAGGTTAATATCAAATGTCTTTTTTAAGAGGTTAGTGAATGCCTATATATCTGTAGCTCACCATGAGTAATTTTTAATTTTAGTTACTGAATTACTATGTCCTCTTCTCATACATGGGGACTTAAATGTGCGTGTTTGTTCCTGTATTTGTCCACTACATGGTTCACCCAGAAGGCCCCATCCAGCCTGGCCTTGAACACTTTCAGAGATGGGGCATCGACAACCTCTCTGGGCAACCCATTCCAGTGCTTCAGCACCCTCACAGTAAAGAATTTCATTCTAGTATTTAATCTAAACCTGTTCTCCTGCATCTTAAGGTCATTCCCTCCTTCCTGTCACTACATGCCCTTGTGAGAATGCCCTCTCCAGCCTTTCTTGTAGGCCCACTGGAAGTGCTGGAAAGTGCTCTAAGTTCTTCCTGGAACCTTCTCCAGGCTGAACAACCCCAAGTCTCTCAGCTTTTCCTTATAGGACAGGTGCTCCAGACCTCTGATCAATAAAGTGGCCCTCCTCTGGACTCAATTCAACAGGTAGCTTCTTGTGCTGGGGACCCCAGGGCTGGATGAAGTACTCCAGGTGGGGTCTCACCTGAGTGGAGCAGAGGGACGGAATCCCCTCTTGCCCTGCTGCCCACAGTGCTTTGGATGCAGCTGAGGATACAACTGGCTTTCTGGGCAGTTGAGCACACATTGCTGGGTCATGTTAAGCTGCTTGTCCATGAACACCACCAAATCTTTCTTCCCCAAGGCTGCTCTCAACCCATTCTCTGCCCATCCTGTATTTGTGCTTGGGATTGTCCTGACCCAGAATCCTGCACTTTGCCTTTTTGAATTTCCAGACATTTGCAGGTGTCTGTCTCTTGGGCCTGCTCTAGGTCCCTCTGGATGGCATTCCTTCTCTCTAGTGTGTCCACCATGCCACACATCTTGGTGTCATTGGCAAACTTGCTGAGGTTGCTCCCAACTGTCCAAATGATTGACAGATGTTAAACAGCGCCAGTCCCAATACTGTCCCCTGAGGAAAACCACTTTTTACTGCTTTCCACTTTGACATGGAGCTGTAGATGGCAACTGTTTGAATGCAACCATCCAGCCAATTCTTTATCCATCAAGTGGTCCATCTGTCAATTACACATCTCTCCAGTTAACAGGCCAAGATGTCATGAAAAACAGTGTCAAATGCTTTGCTGAAGTCCAGGCAGATGACATCAGTTGTTCTTCCCTCATCCACCACCCATTGTAAAAGGCCTTTGTCTTCATTAATTCATTCTGGTATCATTATTAGTGGTTGGTGGTCATTTGTTCCTCTGTTTTTGCTTTTTTTTCTTAAAAATTATTAAAGATTGAATCAAAAATTTTAATGTAATCCAGAGAAGAAAATGGAAAGCCATAATCTTTGTTTGCTCCCAAATTCTCCAATAAAACAGTGATGTGCAGATGGCAATTACTACATATGCTGTGCTGTTATTTAGTGTGAGAGAGGAATTGGGTCATTTTCAGCTATAATAATTTTTACTAAGTATTGGTTTTTGTGCTAGCTTGATCCGTTTCACAATCTGTGAGCCCATAATAATACTTCTTGTCTCCTTACACTATCCATTCAATAAATGTGAACTTTTTATGGGGCCTAAGAGAGGTTTGCATTTTTAAAAATATTGAAAATTGGTGCCTGCAATTCATCTACTCTTCGAATTAAATGATAACAGTACTTTACAATGTTTATTATCAACAGTTGCTCTTGGTGAGCCATCACTGGGTCTTGCACATATAGTAAAGTATTTGACTTTTGTTTGTCTTGTCATTTTAGATATTAGAAACATAGCATGAGTATTTTTAATAAAATACAGACAACATGATTCAGAAAAGGATAGATGTAATATTCTTATTCTGTTTCTTCCCTCCACCAAATGCAAAAATTGACAATTTGGTCAGTAATCCTGATTTTAAAAAAATGATTTTTGGAGTGGTTGAAAACCTATTTTACTTTATTTGTCCATGCAGAAAAAACAGTCTCAAGGCCCCTGGTAACTCCAGTCATGGAAAAGAGTAAGGTTGTTCATGTCAAGTGGAAACATTAATTTAGGAAATTTTTTTTGTCATTTTTAAATTCTTTCTGGAAATGATATTCAGTACATGTTGTGGCTTGACACTGGCTAAGCACCAGGAAAAAAAATCTATCTGCTTATTTTCCTCTGCTATAGCTGAGCAGAGGAGAGGCACTTGAAAGCTTAATTTTCATGAGTTGAGATAAGGATTACTGAAAAAAAAAATCAAAACCCTTTAAGGCAAAACAGGTTCAAAACTTAAACAGTATAAAGAAGATTTATTATTAACAGAACTGAAAGTAAAAAGGGTAATGAGAACCAAAGCAAATCTTCAGAACAACTCGCTTTCCTAGTCTCTCCCTTTTTCCACCAACTGTGCAAGGAAACAAAACATAGGGTTTTGGTCAGTATTTCACTTCTTAAAAATCTTTCTTCAGTAGGCTTAAGGAAAAGAGTTTCTTCTGCTGTGCTGTGGGATCCTTCCCACAGCAGATAGTTCTCTGTGGACTTTTCTAGGGTGATTTTAACTTCCACAAGTAGCAGTCCTGCCCAAACCTGCACCAATGCGAGTCCCTTCCAGGGGCCAAGCAGTCTTCCCACAACTGCCCAGTGTGGGTCATTTTAGCTCATGGGGTTTAGTCTTTTTAAGGATGAGCTGTTCTAGTTTGGAAGGGAAGGCTCTCTATCTCTAAAAGAAAGGGTCCTCTCTCTCTGTCCAAGTTCCTCACTAGATTACATCTTTTCAGCATCCACCTGCTCCAGCATGAGTACTGTTCTTCAGGGGCTGCGTGTTGATCTCTGCACCCCCGCTATGCACCTCATGAATTATTGGGAAACAGTTTGCTGTATTATAGTCCTCACCAGGGCTTGCAGGAGAATCACAGTTCCGGCACTTGGAGCACCTCCTTCTTCTCCTTTTTTTTTTCACTGACCTCTGTTAAAAATGAACTAACTTTTAGATAAAATTAAATGGGGACAAAGTCCTCAAAGCAAAAGAAAACTGTTTATTAGTAAGGATTCAGCTGAGCCAGGTGTGTGTCTCCCTCCCCCAGAGCTGAGTACACACACCTGTCATCTAAATGGCTACATTTAACATCCTTTCCTGGACAGGGTGGTCCCTGTCCCCTTTCCCATTAGCTGGGTACTCGGGAACTTACATTCTCTCCTGATGGCCTGCTTTTCTGTCCCCTCCCCTCTCATCCTACTTCCTTTTCAGTCAGGTCTTCAATTGTGCCCCTCTCTGAGCTCACAGCAACACCCAACAAACCAAACAGAACAAATTCAAACCACAAACAACAACACATAGAACCACAACTTTCATTCTTTAACCTAGTAGTATTTTGGCTTCAGCAAAATATCACCTCATCTCTAACACCTCGCTGTCACCGTGTTGGTTTTCTTCATGCGTCCTCACTTTTCCTCTTGCTTGGAAGAAAGTTGGTGTCCGTAAGTTGCAATTGAGAGGTTGATCTCATCTGGGCTCTGCATCGGGAAATTGCTCACCATGCCTCTTGCTGCTGGCCATATGGTCCCTGCCAGCACCGCACAGCCAGCCCCAGCCGTGTGGTTCTCGCTGGCACTGCACGGGCAGCTCAGCCTCAGGAAGGCCCCTGCTGGGATGCGCCCCGGCAGCCGCCCCACCACCCCTTGGCAGAAGAAAGAGAACTTCCTGCGGTTTTTCCTTTCTTAAATATGTCATCATATATGATTATATAGAGGCGTTACCAGCCTGTCTAATTGGGCTAATAAACTGCCCATTGTCAGAGCCTTCAGAGACTGGCTCTGTGTCAGACATAGAAGTTTCAAGCAACTTTTCTCCTGCCCCACAAAAAACAAGGCTGTGTTAAACCAACACAGTAGACTAACTTGATAAATTTTGTAGCGAGTAAGGACTTCTATAGTGTCAGGATCACTACTTTTTCACAAGGTAGCACATACAAGAAAAAAAGATCCTGGCATCTTTCTCAATGTGCTGGTGATCCTCTTCTGTTTTGAGGGAACATATCTGGGAGCTCTGCCTGTTAGCAGAGATCGTGTAGCACTAAAGCTTCAAGTTAGGAAACATCTAAACCTCAAATTTTACCTAGCCTTTAATTCAACTGATTTCTGATTCAGTGAACTCAACTGAATTATTGATTATTTAGTTGGAATAACGTTCATGTGGCTGTCTGTTGGCAGTGATGAGGCGTTAGTGTAAAGTTTGATGTGAATTTATCACGTTTTTAGGCCTTTTGTAATTGCTTATTGTGAGTGTTTTAGTCCTAAATGTCCATGAAAAGTACTTCTTATGTGTTTTTTTCCAAAGCAAATGCAACAGTGTCAAAGTGAGCTGCACCACAGCTGATAGTGCTGATAGTGTTAATGCACAGTTGTGCTCACTACATGTTAATCCTCCTGTTGAGTTAGTCTGTTGTGTTAAACTGCATGTTTGGTATCTAATGAAGAAATATACCAAACAAAAAAGATAAAGCAGCTGGGGAAAGAAGAGGGTTAAGAATAAATTTATTACTTCTAAAATTTTTTAAAAACAAGTTAATCCTTTCCCAGGGTTTGAGAGGCAAAACAAGGGCCATGGAGTATGGAAGCTTGCTTTGATTAAAGCTACTAGCATTTTATGTGGTTAAATAATGTACTCTGCTTTGAAAGATAGACTTTAAACAGTGCTGGGTGTGGCATCTATTTTTTACATGGGTTTGTTTGATAACATAGTCGTTTACAGCACATATAAAAATATTTTTGTAGGACACTAAACAAGTAACAAAGTAGATGGAAATAAAGACTGAAAATGGTTAATACTGACTTTTGAACAGCTCTGCAGGACATCTTTGAGCTTCTTTTTCACAGGAAAGTGCAACAAAGCAAGTATTTATTTTATGTTCTTAAAAATAATTTTCTTTTTATTTTCTTTAAATACTGTGAATATTTTAGTGCTGCTGATACTTGTGGTTAAGTGCACAAATAGCTTGGACTGTCACAGTTTCTCAGAGACTGTGCCCAAATATAGTTCTGCACAGAAGGCTGACTGAGGAATGAGATTACTTTATCAACATTGACAGTGTCCAAGGGATTCAGCAAAGTATTCTTTATAAAGGAAGGCAGGCCACTGCTGTATTTCAGAAGTTAATGGAAGAAATTAAGTGTAAATATCTTTGAGTATTTTTCTGAGAAGCTGGACTTGAGGCAGATAGGAAAGTCTTTAAGGGTCTTATGCTGTAGAGCTGTTTTCAATGAGGAGCTAAAAGCTGAGAAGCTGGACCAGGAAGTGTATGTTCATTGCTGTCTTAGATGTCTGTTTTATTATATGTGCAAATATTCAGTCCTTTCATCACCAACAAACTGCCAAAGCTTCTGTGGGCTTCTAGTCTGATCTGCTAGCATAGATTTTTAATTGTTACATATACCTAAGTTGCAAACTTGTTTTAGAATGCAATTTATTGATTTTTAATGGTCTTGGGAGTTATAAGAGACCAAGTTTTATTGAAAAAGTCTTTTAATGCAAGTAGAAGTATTATAGCATTGGTAAAAATATCTTAGACAACATCAGTAGATATATCAGGGCAAAAGCTAGGTTGTGAATGATCTGGAACACTCAGTAAAATGAAGTACTGTCGGGTCCACTCAATTTTTCTTGCTGCAGGCAAACAAATCAGTTGCAGCCTGATATTTATAAGAGTTTTTTGGACTGCGGGAGCAAAGCAATGTCCATTTCAGTAACTTAAATAGGAAGAGTATATTAAGTAAGTGATAGTCATCAGAAAATGCAGTAGTATCCATGATGGATTCTACTATGATGAGAAAAATTGAATAGCTTTAAAACACCTGAAAATGGAAAAAATATACTGAGATGTTTTATGCTGATCAAGTAAATAAGACCTGTACTTGACTTATATAAAGACATAACCTTATATATAATTACTATTTAGGAAAGGTTATTTTTTAACTTATTTATTTGGGGTATATTTTTCTTTTAAGATCGGAAATGTTCTTTGTTTTCCAGTGGAAAAAAGATATTTTTGTCTAAAAATTCTGGATACTATAAAATATATTACCCTACTTTTGCTTATTACAGTCACATTAAACATCTTAACCTCTGACAATTTCATGGGCTTAAATTCAGAACTTCAGTAAGAAACCATACCTCTCTTCATTCACAGGGAGCATGTGCGATTGTTAAAAAAGATGTGATTCTTTGAAGCCATCTTTGAATATGTGGGGTATAACTTGACATATTTACAGTGTCCAAAATTCTAGCTGAATCTTCTTAAGAGTGAATGTGTCTACACATTTCTTTCATCACTGCATAATTGCATGGTCTGCCTTCAGCAGGTGCACCATGCACCATGTAGATAGGCTGAGCCATTGTTACAGACACTTACATTTATAGACTCGCTTTTACATTTATGCAGTTGCTTAGTACTTTTTCCACATCTCTCCTACAATTTTCACAAGACTGCTACTTTCTACACAATTTGATGGAAAAAGAGAAGGTAGAAATGAGGGGTTTGTTAGAGAAAGAAGAAGCATCCAAATCAGTAACATCGTATTAGGCAAAGCCAGTTGAAGTGTTGTAAGCTGCTCATTTGGAGAGTCAGCTGACAGCTGAGCATGTCTCTGTATGTACGGTGTATGTTGGCCTGCCACTTAGCTTGTGAATGGTTAAAACCAGCCATAACTCATATCCTGTTGTTTATGCAGTCAGAGAGAAAATACGGAGTGAAGTTGAAGCAAAGGCAAAGGTAGAAAAGGATGAGAAAAGGGGCTGGGATTCTAACACTCTGAAGATTGGTGCATTAGCTGACATTATTTTGCTGCTCCCAGACCTCACACTTCCATAGATCATAGCTGAAACTTGAAGTGTCTGTTGTCATACTCAGGTGTTGCAGCCTAGATGGATCTCTACCTTGAATCATTGCCTTTGGTACATGGTTCCTGTCTCTTTTGAAAACTGTTGCATTATCAGAGCAATGAAAAAATATTTTGTAACTGATGTTTGCCACCTTTTTATTTTAGAGAAAAAAATGTGGTCTCTCCTTCTGATAATAAACATCTTAATTGATAATAATTATTTTAAGTATACTCAGATTACGATCCTTTTCTACTTTCTTTTTGCTCTATAAGCCACATAGAAATATTGTCCCCTGAGTATAATGTACTTTCTGTCTTCACACAGTTTGTACCCAGAATACCAGAATAGCCTGAGATGAATAATGTTTCCTTTGAACTGGTGAACTGAGTGCAGGGCTGGAAGCCTAGTAAAAGAATCAGGGTTAAAATTGATTGTTTGTCTAGATGCTCTCTTCAGTTGTAAATTTCTTCATTTGAAAAAATTCTTTCCAAGGAAGTGCTGCCTATGTCTCTACTGATAATTGTCATTATTTCTGATGCCACTATCACCTCTACCTTTCCTTTTTCCCCCTTAATTGAATAGTATTAGCCGTGCTATAATTTTCTTTTTTTGAACATGATTTTTTTTTTTAAAGAAAGATAGAAAGATTAGGTGAAGCCTTCAATATCTCTAGGGGCTATGTATCAGCTAGGCTGATATATCATTCTGAGGATGTAACAGAAAGTAGTCAGAAATTCAGTGATTCATGTGATGGAACTGTATTTATAGAGTCAGATTAAAGGATAAGGTTTTACAAGTATTATTTCAGTGTTTTCCCTCAGACTGACCTACTAACAGGCCATTTTATTTTCTGTTCCTTGTCGTCTTCTTGGCAAAGAAGAGCTAACCAAATCCATAAACTAAGATTTGCCTGTAGCAATTGCAATTTGGTACTGGCATGATAACTGTATCACATCCATGAAATTTAGCTTAAAGAAAACAGGTGGTCATCTTTATTCTGCATTCCTCCAAGTAAGATATGCTTGAATTTGGGGTGTTGTTTTTTTTTTTGTTTTGTTTTTGTTTTTGTTTGGTTTTTTTGTTTGTTTGGTTTGGTTTGTTTTTTTTTTTAAATGTAGAATAGGAAGTCCTTTTCTAGGAAAAAAATTCTTATTGTTTTGTAAAATCATTTCTCATGTATGGACAGGCATAAAAATGGGAAGTTAGTGTTAGAAACACTGATGTTGACAAAATATATTTGGGCTTCCTGGCTTTCTGAATTTGAAAGCTTGAAATTTTTTACTAAACATGTCACAGGATCAGATGATAGCAAGAAAAAGATTGCTTATATGTTTGTGTACATACAAAATTGACCTTTGTGATGCAGCTTGACATCTAAACACTAAAAGCAGTCATTTGTTTTGACAGCAGAATTAATTGAGGCTAAAACAGTCGAAATTCCACTTGTATCAAGCTGTTCATTAGGAACTGCTGTCTGGCTTTAGTGCTGTCAGAAAAATAACCTGTTCTGCTATGATTAAATAGCAGAATGATGGTCGGTCCACTGAATTTGAGAGAGAGGTTGAATAAACTTTCTACTGCGGAAACAATTCAGAAGTGACACGCTGCAAGGGGGGTCAGAATGTGCATTGATATCCAGCTGAGCTGTCAACTGGCACTAAGCCAGGCACGCAAAGCTTTGCCGTTTGAAGCAGCATGTGAAGCATATGCAGTTTAAAAAAATTGTCCTCCTTTCATGCATGATTTAGACTCAGAGACAAACTTTTGTTTTTCTTGAAAACAAGGATATGGTTATTGTATTTGTAACTACAGGTACAGATTTATGGAGTAGTTTTAAAAGCTTTTCCTTGAAACAGATATGTTAATTTTTATATGTGTGCATGCATGTGTGTAAACTGATTCCTCAGGTTGCAGGGAAGGGCAGTTTTCAGGGGGGTTCTGAGTGTCTGAGTGTTTCCAGTTACTGAGAATTACATGCAGTTAATACCAATATCATGTTTCTTTCTGTCATGCATGCCCCCTTTAAACTAGAAAGGAGACAGTTTTCAAAAGCAGATGCAAATGTAAAGCAGTTCTTATTTGATTTGTTGACTTCTTGATTTGTTTACCTTTTTAGCTCTGTGGGATTTTCCAGTTCATTGATATACTTACTGGGGGCACTTTTTCAGGATATGACATAATATGTTTTCGTTACTAGTAATATTGGTTGACTTTTGCATTTGACTTGTTTATTTAAAGAATCCAAACAGTAAAACCTTTTTTTCCTCTCAATTGAGGGAAGTGTGTATTATTTTATTGTTTTGACATTAGCAAAACATTCTCCCAATGTCTCCCTCACAGAGGTTTTGTGTAAAAGTTTTATAGACAGGCTAGTAAACCTATATCTAGGATTTTGTAGAGAGAGGTTTTGTCTGGGTTTTTTTAAGCAGCAGGTATAAAACAGCAGTTTCTGTCGTTGCCTTGAATATACTCTGAAAGTACTGTTCCCATAGATGTGAGCTGAATATGTAGGAGATTCTGTAATGTAATTTACAGTGCAATTACCTTCTTCATTGGTCTGTCAATAAGAACAGTATATCCTTATTGCTAGCTATATACTGTGCCATTTGTGGCATGAAAGCTCACATACTCACATGGTACTTGTAACAAGAAAAACATTACATGTAGTTACTGAGCAGTCTAGGAGGTGCATCCCGAGATGGAGTCTTACTCACTAGTGCTTAATTTATGCAAGTGTCACTTCTTGTAAATTATGAAATTAACTACAATAAAAATTTTCCATTTATACTTATTACTTTTTCTGTTCTAGCAAACCAAAGTTGCTTTATTTTCAAGAGCCTCAGAACTGACCCGGTCCTGGTGTATTTGCTTCAGTTTCTTGTCAATTAGCAGCTGTCCGCCTCCACGTGTTTGTGAAACCATCCTCTGTTTGCCTTTTCTTCTTGTCCTTATCTGTCCCAGCTGGTAGAATATTGTGAGCATTCAGAAACTCATAGCAGTTTGCAGTGATGTTTGGTGGGAATTTTTATGTACAGTTAAAGGAGCTTACTGATTTCTGATGCCTGCTTCCTTTGTAGCATACTACATTCTCATTAGCATCCTGATAGCTAAGTATTTATTGTTAAGTGACTGAAATCCCACTAAATACTCATATCTCTTTCTGTTATAAAGGCTTAACTTCATTTATGCACTGTATTTATTCATTTTTTCTGTTGTGTGCATCTACAGTATCAAATACATCCAAGTCTATGTAGAGGTATTTGAGATGTTAAAAGCCAGCATTACCAATGTATGGATTATTTTAGCAGCAGGCAGAGTAGACTTTGAAGTTGCACTCTCCTTACAACAAAATATTAAATCAGACACCTTTGCAAGGATTGGACTAGATCTCAGCTATAACTTTTTATTTACTCTGAAAAAGTCTTAATGTCTTTTTGATGTTTACAGTACTTCTGTAGTTTTAGAATTTGCTTTTGTGTTCATGTGAAGGCTTGAGAATAGGCTTCTGTCTCAATTCACATTGTTGTCTTGTTTTAAGAAAAAAAAAACCAAAGGAAATTTCAGTGCTTTGATTGCAGTGCTGCCACATAGCAGTGTTATCACCGTTATCACCCGCATTGCAGTATGGCAGCATTTAGATGGTTCTTTCAGTGCCTTAGGCTACCACGTGGCGTGGACTCTAGAGACTGCTTCAGGGAATGCCTTCAGTCCCCAACATCAGCACTACTTCTTAAATGTGAAGCAACTGCTTTTCTTTCTTCGAATATTGCAATGGACAGTGAATCTGTTACTTGCATCAAAAATTTTAGCCATTGTAATCATCCAGATTTTGAGCTGAAGTCCTTGTTGGTGTTAAGCTTTCATCTACACTACAATCATTGGGCTCAATCATTCTGAAAACTTTTAGCCTCATAGAGGTAATGCATCCACCTTAAAAACTTAATGTTGTTGTTACAAAAGTTATTGACATACTAGGATGTAAGTTTGCGTGCTTTGACTTCTATCTGTATATTACATCTGTCTGGCAATATCCATTAATGTCAATCCACTGGTAGTTCTTGACTATAGCAACTAATGATTAGGAATTAGAAAGGAATTAGAAAGACAGACATTACTGTGTTTCAGAGGAGGAAGCTTTTTGAGTTTGGGGTTTTTTAGGGGTTTGGGGGATATTTTTGCTGTGCTAGTGCAGCTGCTTTTGTTTCCATGTTATACAAGGACAGTGGGCAATGCTGGGAAATGTCTTAAGATAACTGTCTGAATTCCTTATTGATGCTATGCTCCCATAAGAATATGTGTGCCTAAGGCCTTCTGGCTGGCTAGGAGACTGCAGCTGGTTCTAGCAGAGGACAGTGTGGTGACAGCACGCAATTCTGGCTGGACAACAGTATTATTACCTCTTTTGATGCAAAGACATCTGTCCGCAGGAGACTACAGCTGTTATGCAGGCTATTGAAAGCTTCTCACAGCTATCCTGTTTTCTAAATAAGAGTGCCACAGGAAACGTCTATTTCTGAAATGTTACTTTGATTTAAAAATACTATGCCCAAGGCAAAATATGGTACTCTTTATGGCAGATACTTAGGAAGCAGAACTGTTGGGAGATCTGATGTTACAGAAAAAAACTTACCAGGAAATTTAAAACTGCTACAAATTTCACTCTGCTCCATTCAAAACAGCAAACTGCATGAATTTGCCCTTGCTATAAGCAAATAATGCAAAATGTGCTATATTGTTGAGGGTGGGTTGAATATAAATTTTACAAGAAGAGGAAAATGCTGAAGTTCATTTATTAATATTTGTGGAGTAATTAGAGACAGCCACTGACGTGAAATTTCTGAAACTCCAAAGGAAGAAGGGCCCTATACAAATTAGAGTTAGGTAGGGAAGGCAAGTTAGAATCAAAATAGGTTTTTGAACTGAAACTGGTTCACACGATATCTCTGTGTTTCTGTAGTAAGGAGGAAATGTGTCTCCAAATAAAAATTTTTACTAAAATTTTTTTTACAAGATAGAAAATTTTTACAAAAGTATACAAAAACCCACCTTTAAAGGCAAGTGGTTTAGGCAAGCCTAATGGAAAAAAATAAAGGAACTTGGACGTGTTGTTAAAGCAAATCTTTCCTTTCTGCTAGTTTTAGAAGTGAAAGTTAAGATACTGATCTGAACTATGAGTAAGCTATACTTGAGCCTTCATTATTTCTTTTAATCATTAGTGTAAAAGTTTTAAAGTTCAGGGTATCAGTCTTAGTAGCTGGAAAGGGTAAAGAAAAAGGTGGAATTCTGACAATGTCAGAGTATTTTATTTCTCTGAAAATATGTTTAAGTCTCAGTGTTTACAGGTTACTTTGTTTTGGGGATGAGTGTTTGTGGTTGTTTTGAATTCTTATTTTATTTTTCCTAGTGAAATGGGAATATATATAGAAGCAAGAAACAGAAGTAGTTGATTCATTAGCAAAGTGATGAAAAATGTGTCGTCTTAAGTGTAGTTCTGAAGAAGTAATGGTTGTGTTCTTCAGCTTCTATATTTTAGGGCATTTTTCTGAATTTTTTGCTTAATATCCTTTGAACAATAGAGTTTAAATTTGTAAACTTATATTTGTAAGATTAAATTGGTGTGGAGATGTAGACCTGTACAGTTCTAAACATCAGTCGTCCTGGGGGTTTTTTTCTGTTCTTTTGTTTTGGGAGATACCCAGGTTTGCTTCTTATTGGAGCACACTGACTTTGTTTTACTGTAAATTTAGTGAGAGCAAAGGAGAAAGGATTGGAAGACCAGCTTAAAATGCACATGTATTTACAATGTGTAAGACATTGAGAGAGCTGTTAGGAATTTGCATCTTGTCTTGCTATATTGAATAATTAAACTTACATTTGAAGTCATTTACTGATTGAAATTTCAAGGGCTGTTAAGACTGCCACTTGTGATTTTTCTGCCTTCAAGAGCATCTTTTGGAGGCCAAACAATTACATTGTGATAAAAGAGATATTGATGGGTTCTAGTCCAAAATTTTCATTCTGCTGTTTTACAAACACTAAGATTTTATTTTACTGACAGGGAAAATTTTGCAGACTCAGTCTTCATTACAATAAATATAAATCAATACTTTGAGCACGCCATAATTTTTTTTTTTAAGTCATTAGAAGTATTTTTCCCTCAGTCCTATCTGTGTATTAACTTGTGTGTATGCTCTCAAAATGGTTGCAGAAAGGTAAGTAATAACCCCTATGGCACAGTGATAGCATGCTAAACTTTTTCTTCTGTGGGTACAGCAATAAGATAATGAAACATGGGCTGGAAGGAAAGGTGCCTGCCTGCACATATTTTCTGTTTTCATTGTACTTCCACAAGGGCTGGTATGATTCTGCCATTCCCTGAACAAGGTCCTACAGAAACTCACACTGTTTTCTGTACACTTGCCCCCTAAAATGGCTCATAGTGGGATTAATAAATTCTGACCTGGCCAGATTGAATAAATGAAAGTTAGGTCATAAATTTACAATGGGAACTGACTGTTAATTTGTGTCAACAGCTAATTCCTTTAGCTCCAGGAACTTAGCTAGTGTTCTCTGCTTTTTTTTTTTTTTTAATCTTGTTGAGTCTTAACAGTTTTTTGAAAAAAAATTATTTTCTTTATTGCTGTGTTTAAGGTTTTACATGCCACTTTTAACTGTGTAAGGAATTGGCTATGGAGAGGAAACACTAGAACTAGCAATGCAGAGTTAGCAAAAGTGTGACTTTCAAAATTACAGCTTCTCCTTTTTATTTTTACTTATCAAATCTTGTTCATTAAAAGAAGATAAATTGATAACCTTACCCTGATGCTGTATAATAGATGCAGTTTTGAATGAGGACGCCATTTAGATGTAGTAGCATAGGCAATTGAACTGTAGTTGTATGATGACTAGTATTTTAATTTTTCAGTATGAAAGTGAATGTACTGCTTTACTTATATGATTTTCCAGTATCTTTGGCCATTGGCAGAGTAGTTGTGCCTTTCAGTTATTACCTACATTTGTAATTAGATTATCTCATATTTTCAGGAAATACTAGTTGCCATTAAAGAAGGTTAAATTTGACCTAACGTTCGTCTTCATTGTCATTTCTTTAAGGCCCTATTGAATTTGAAGAATGTAATGCATCCAGTGTAGCCGAAGGTAAGTTGCCATAGCATAGTTATTTACACAAGAATGCTGTGGGTAAGGACCTGAACGGTGAAGCAAAGGGTACTCAGTGTGTGAATCTGTGTAACTTTAAAGTGCTCCGGTAGACTAAAATGCAGTTTTCATTTTGAGAAACAAACTTCAGTGACAAGAAGACCCATAAAACTTTTATAAGACTAATGCATAAAAGTTAGATAATTTGAGTGTTTCCTACAAGTATACATTGGCTAAGGCTTTGTCTTTGCAGAGGTTTGAATTTGATTCACTTATGAATGTGTTGTAGCTTAATTTACAAGTGTCAAAAAACATGGCCCAGGCTCTTCCCATTGTTACTGTGACAGTTAAACCAAGCATAATGTAGTGTTATGGTTGCTAAGTCTTTCTTTGTTGGGGCAGCTTATTTTGCTTAGGGGATAGTTTTAAGTGGTTAAGAACTGCTTTCTGTCCATAAGCTATGTATTTACTTGTGGGACAGAGGAGTCAATAGTATAACTACAGCATCCAAAAACTTTTAAGTTGCCAAGACTGCAGCTGAGACTTAAAATCTCTTCTGTCTGAAGCAGAGAAGATCCATGTTCAGAAATTATTTTTATGCTCCATTTGCCATTGTTTTGGGCTGCATAAGGCACAGAAAGAAAATAAAGCCCAGACATTTAAAAATAATCTTGGAACAAATTATGTGCCTCAGTATATATGACTGAGTCTACAGCTACCTGATTTTAGACGTTTGGAGTTATTTAAAGTTTCTAGGAGTGGAGAGATTCCTTATGTGCTGTGTAATGTATTTTTGTAAAGGTAAATATAATAAAGTGCTTGAAGTGACAGTGGTTTAATTTTGGAAACCAAATTATTTCTACCACTCTGCTCAAAAGCATGCTGCCAGTAGTATCATGCATCAAAACAAAATTGTAGACTAGTTGGATCAGATGCTTGCATTTAGTCATTTTGTTTGGCAGTCTGCTCTGCCTCAGCAAACATTGTGAGGAAGCAGATGTGGCAGTAAGTCTGAGGGAATATTTAAGTGTATTTTAGTTTTAGTACATTAAATGGGAATGAAAGCAAACTTTTTTCAGTACTGTAGCTATATGTATCCAGTGCTAAAACCAGGGAAGAAACAAAAGGGGAGAAGCATAATTCCAAACTCAGCAAGAACCAGTCTTAGAGCTGGCTAGAGCACTGGGAAATCATGAATTCACATCAGCTAGAAAGCTGGGAATGTGCAGGGAAATAACAACAGGGTGTTGAACTGCAGTAGGTGGAGAAGGCCCCATTCAGTTTCTCATACAAGTGCATTGGCTATTCAGGATTGCCTGGAGCAGTATCTCCTGTTGAGTTTTTGTGAGCAGAGTCCTGTTCCTCAAAACTGTCTGTTAAAAAAACATACCAAACTTGGAGATGCAAATTAGTTTTTTAAGGGTTTTATTACTAATGTGTTGAACCATATTTTGATTTCTTTCTTTTTTAATTGGTATTTTACCTAAAGCAAATTGGAATAATGTTACCTTAATTTGGCTCCATCTATCCACCTATCTCCACTGCATATCTGTGGCAGCGTTTAGAACACTGACATTCATATGCACCTGTTTTTGATATTGCTAAATATGCATTTATCTCTTTGATCTATAAATGTTTGTTCCATAGGAATAAAACCACGGAAAAGGAAGCCTTTTGGTTTATCAGGAATAATGAAAAAAGAAAAAGATACTGAATCAGTGTAAGTACATTTCCACCCTGAAGCTTTGTTTTGTGTGAAACCTAGTAATGGGGATAAAAATTAGCTGACATTTAAAAAAAAAAAAAAGATTTGTAACAGTGGTTTAAAGGAATGCAATGGATATGAAAACATCACAGGTATTTACAATCTTTATGACCAAGAATTTTAACATAAAAAACAAAACAAAAAAAAAAAAAAACCATAAGTGTATTCATAGCAGTCTATGCATGTTTCATTCTTCTGTGTGCATAGGTATGTATTTTTCCATTCTTCTACATTTCAGCATTGTAGATAATATAATTCACATTAGTCCTAATAAAATATTATGTCTGTATATGGTAAAAGTACTGGATGGCTGTGTTTGCAGAATTGAAGCTTCATTTATTCTTCTGTTAGAAGAAATTCTACATTTACTGTTGAAGGACAAAAAAGTCTTTTAATGTTTATGCAGTACATCATGAGCACGCTCCCTTCTCGAACACCATCATTCTAACTCAGGACTGATGTCCCAAATATACCCTTTGCCTTATTCTTTGCATGTGCTCGGTCTCCCAGGAGTTAAAACTCTCCAAAAACTGAGCTTGAATAACAGTTCTGAGGTGAATTAGTCACAGTGTCTGTATTAGTATTTATGATCAATGTATTTTTTTTTGTGATTTCTACATATATTTCAGGAAAACAGCTTACAATTTGACAAACTTAGCAATATAGAAATGTTCCCAGAGCCAACATCTGCATACATGCTTTTTAAAATTACTTTCTGAAGTCATTTTTTAAATTACTTTTTAAAGTAACATTTTACCAGTGTTAGCTTTTTTAACATACTGCTGAAAAATTGATGACCTGGGAACAGTATGTGCTTGTAGTATTTTGTATCTATATTTAGACACTACAAAAGTGACTAGATTCTGAGATCAGAAAGAAAAAAGTATAATGGCATGATACCAATCTCCTATGTAATATGTGCCATAGGCTTTTACAGGGATTCTTGCATTAAACTCTAACTACTAGGTAAACTAGAACTTCACAAATAAATTACAAAGGATTCATTATCTGCATAAAATGTTCTAGTACTTCTTTTATGATCTCTTTAGAGATATAGATTACTAGTCTGTATTTTGTCCGATTTAATCTTCAGCTTGATGATCCTGTTACAGACTGGAAATTATGAAACTGTCATCAGAAACTTCTCTACACAGAGAAGTCATGTCCTTCCTTGGTCTCATTTTTTATTAGTCTGTAAGCTTGTTTAGTTTGCGTAGGGCAGGCTTTCCACATCTAGAAGAACTCTCATGGTTAGTAGGCTTTTCAGTTTGTCAAGACAGTTTTTAAACTGTTGATGCCTGAACTGGTGGTGTGTCTAATAATGGCTTTAATTCAGGGAAATACCATACGTGATGTATTCTGTTACATATTGCTATAGTTTATCCAAGGATTTCAATTCTAACCACTGCTTTGCATAGTTTGGTTGTTCTAGTTTTTATCTACAGTCCTTAAATTCCCTTATAAAATCTCCATTTTCTGAAATAGTTATACTAGAATGAATACCTTATACCAGAAGCATCACCCAGTTCTTCAATTTTAAAAGAATGATCATAAATCTAGTGATTTGAAAATTCCTTTGTCTACAGTCTGATACCCTCTTTTTCCACCTCAACAACATTTGCAAACAGTTGTGTTTTCTTTGCATGTATAGAACAGATCCCAAGAGAAGCTGTTAGTGCTTCTCTGAATGATAATAATTCTGCTGTTCCTGTTTGAGATCTGTTAGCTCACTAATTTTCAAAACCTTCATTGTGGGCTGAATTATATTTATTCATTTGCCTAATATTTCACATATCTCAACTGAGGTCTCAACAGACCTCAGGCTGTCTTGTGTGCGTACAAACACTTTTTGAAACCACATCTTTCAAGGGAAGAATATACTTTGTCTCTTCAAGCAGTAAAATATCTTTCAAAACAGTTCTGTTGCTATGAAAGATGTAAATCAACTAGAAATTTGGTCACATATGTCCTCTTTTGTGTGAGGCCTTTCAGAGAAGTTGGAATCCTCATCTCAATGTCATTTTCTTAACATGCTGTACTGAATTTTATAGTAATGCTTCCATGTTAGCAAGTTTTTTATACCTGTTTTTAAGGCACTGTAGTAAAAACTACATTTTTTACCTTTAACGCATTTGTTTTTTCAGATAAGATGTTTTAGATTGTAATAAATTTGATTTTTTTCCACATTCTTTTTTCTATAAATGCATGTTTAGGATGTTCAGATTAATGATATAAAAACACTGTTCAGTTACACCATCACTATTTGTCAGGGTGCAAATTAGAGAGAACTTGTATGCTACTAAAGTATTTCCACATTCTGTAAATATAATTGCTTCTGCTTTTTGAAGACATCAGAGAGAATTAGTGTCATTCATTATTTTAAGTACTACTGCTCAAATTGATATTGCAGTGGAAAAGTTTAACACTTTTGAATGATGTGCTTGCAACCACTGTCTTTCTGCAGACAACTTTTAAAAAAATTTTAAGTGCTTATTAGAAGGGTACTCAGTTATTTTGTTGAGCCTCTTCTAGTACTTTACTACAACTGTGCTTGACACACATGAATTAAGAATGAAACTCTTTTAAAAGAGGAAGCTCTGAATTCTTCTAAAGAAAATCTTAATTTCTTTGGGAACTGGTTTTTGTCCAAAATGTTTTGCACTTTCATTTGGGCTATTTCATTAGGATTGGTGACTTCTACTTATTGCACACATCAACCATGAAGACCTGAATATTCAAGTTTATTCATCCAGAACACAGTGTGATAGTCCTCACTATCTTGGATTTTTTGGTTATTATTTTTAATTCTTTTCACTAATATGTGAGTTTGATTTTTCACAATTTCTTTTGAGTTTTAACTGTCAGCTGTTATTTAAGTATCGTTCAGTTGAATGTGGATTATTTAAAGAAAAAGTTTCAAGAGTCCAAAATGCAAAAGGGTTAAATGCACTGTTTCAAATGAATTGAAAATATTGAAGGAAAAATTATATTAATAAAATAATGTGTGCATTTTATAATTGTAATTTTTTTTTTTTAATAGGGAGTGTCCAGATGCAGACTCAGTTGTAAGTAGACTTATTTCCAAAATAAATGCATATGCTAATACTACTAAACCCTACAATCTGATGAAACTTAACTTACATACAGTCCTTGCAATACATTATTTATCTGGTAGAGGATTTAGTATTTTCATAGCATACTCGAGGTGTTCATTTTGTGCAGTATATGATCTTCAGCAGTACGTACAAACAAGTGTCAGTAATACATTTTTGTTTCCTAACAATTTTAGGTTTTAAGCAAAGTGTTTTTACTGCAAATATATATTACTTTATTTTTCAGTGTATAGTTTAAATTCTTTGGCTAATAGATTCTAAGAAAGAAAAAGGTTTAGTTTATTGTGGACTCTATTTTGTATCATCAATTCCTCTGCTGACTACTGTTTCTTTTGAGAAATCCTTCTAATATTGGTAAGGTTCTTCTTTACTACTGGCAATAGAGTGTAGGAATATACTTTTTAAAATATGGCTTTAAATACAGTATTTCTACATGCACTTTTTTAATGCTCTGTTTTTTATTACTGTTAGCTAGATCTGTGATATGTTTTACAATTTTTTTTAGTCAATTCAGGTAAGTGGCCACTGCAATTTAATTTGAGTGGCCAGATAAAACAATTAATGCTAATTGTTTTTTGTTTCCTTAATTTAGTCTTTTCTTTTTATGCAAACATGTCTCTTCTCTTGAATTAATACATAACTAAGATTGTAACTCCCTATAGCTATATTTGGGAAAAATTTACAGAATAATCTAAGTGATTTTCTGTAGACTAATTTATTTTTAGTTTATTTAGATGCCAATTATATTACACAAGTTAAGTTTTCAAGTTCACTTATCTGTGGATTTTCTTATTTTTATTTGCTGACTAGGAGGTTTTAGTACTTAATATTAAAACTTGGTTTGAGAAACTTGATTTGAAACATGCAGTAGAACCATCCTTCTAAATGGGGAAAAGTAAGTTTTGCCACATAACAGAACTGTATATGTAAGAACAGATGTGTAGTTCTTGCCAAGACAGTTATTTTATACTGTGCAGTCATCTTGATTTACAGGAAATTTCTTTCCTTGGGTACATTTAAAAGAAAGTAACTATAGAATTATCCTTATAATTTATCAAGCTTCTCATGGAAGTAAAATCAGGTTGAGTCACTGGAGTGAACCACAACTGGATCTGACTTGCAATGTTTATTTTATTTACTTATTTTAGTCTCCATGTTTTCTGAAAACAATTAGTTAAAAAAATTCAGCTATAAATTGGTTTGACATTCTTTCTGGCTGCCATATGATCATCTGGGTTAATTGTTGATACTTTCATTGTATTTTTTTTTTGCCTGCTCAACTTTTTATGACTGCATTTGAAATTTAAAATTATGTTTGTGGGTTTTTTTGCCTGCTCAACTTTTTATGACTGCATTTGAAATTTAAAATTTGGTCTATGATTTCTTCTTGGTTTTCAAGCAACAGTGGTATTCCATAGAGTGATAGAATTCTTTAATAGCAGAAGTCATTACGGTAATTCTAGTAAAAAAATGATTTGAGATTTGAGATTAATTTCACCCCTTACAAACAAGCAATCCATTGTGCTTTTATGGTTTAAGGTTGGAGTCTTCTAAAAGGTCTCATTTCAAAGGTTTTTAATTTTTCTCGGCTTTTACTTTTGAATTTCCTTTCTGTTTAATTTTTCAAACCTGATCTAAATAGTTTAAACCATCTATATTATCTCTAGGAGGATTTGGATTTTTATGGATATTTGCAATAAATTATGCATCTCAGGAAATTGAACCTGGAAAACTATTATTAAATTTTTAAAATTAAAGCAATTATTATTTGTGTTTGATTGCTAGGAAATACTGAGGAACAGACCTCAGAAAATTCAACTTAAGATGTCCCAGTTATTATTTTGTCAGTTTTGGTCACTCACAGAAAACCTGTCTGGCATATATATGATTAATGTGATTGTTTTTTAAATAGTGGCTTTTGTTTATTTGTCAAGAATTTTAATTTTATGAAAGGAATGTAAGAGGTAATCACTCTACAATTATATGCAAACATACATATCAAGGTAAAATATTGAATTTTTTCAAGTTAAGAATCTAGGAAGACCTGACTTCTGTACATTATCTGCTAGTTCTGTGTGCTATTGTGGATCTTTGAAAACACTATGTAGTCAATACCATGAAGGCCTTCTCACTAGTCCAAAATGTATAATGCAGTGTTATCAAACTTGTATTCTCTATTTCCAAAAACAAAACGGTGAGATGGTCCTAAAAAATGTCTTTTATCCCAGAATGGACATTCTCAAATTTATCTATGGTAAAACAGATCTGTTTATGGTCATCCTTTTTGTAGCTGTCAGATTATATATACTGGAAAATAAATTAGGAAAATGTTAATTACTGTAAGTATTTTTTGGTAAGAGGCTTTCATGTGCTCATGAGTAGGTAGCTGTGGACTAAGAACTGGTATTTGTTAAAAGGGTTGACCATTTCAATAAGCAGACTCTGTTTAAATATAGGTGACAGTGTCTCATGAGATTTAAAATTTCTGAGCTTTTTAAATGTCAATCTACAGTGTAACTTTCATTAAGCTAAACCTTGATAATTAAGAAAAGTGGAGAGTTTGTAGTAGGAATTGTGTGCACTGGAAAGAGATAGCAACTGAAGACTGACTCTGTATGGGGATTTTGCCTTAGAAAGTTTTTCTAAAGGCTGAACTAATTGTCTTGTTTCCCAAGAGTTTGCCATGTCTCTAGAGATGTTCCCTAGGAAGATAGGAGTCTAAAAGAAATTTTTTTTTTTGGGGAAGCATTTACAAGATTCCACTTGTGTCCAGCAAGATCTGAATTGGGATTGCAGCCCTTCCCTTGGCTGGGATGCTTGCCGATCTCCTTCTTTCACTTCACTGCCTATTTTCATGAAGACCGTAGTAATGTAATTATCTTTGAGTTCTCTGTTCTGTCTGTCAAATCCATTTGAAATTGTCCAGTAAGTTCAAAAGTAATTAAGAAGGGAGTCACAGATGTACAGAACATAATGCTGAAAGTTTTTTTCTTTTCATGGGAAACTGAAATGCAAACACATATAAAGGCATCCAAAACTTTTCATTAACCTCTTCACATGTGAGTGTAGCATAATTACAGTAATAGGAATTATAGACCATTTTTATTGTTGGGGACCAGTTGCAGATTCTGAGAAGTGGAACAGAGGCATAACCTGATATTTAGTGAAATTCAAATATTTTTCTTTATTTGCATTTTACAGCATTTAATTTCAAAAGCTGCTATTGATACAGAGGACACAGCACAAGACAGGGGCACTTTGAATACCCATTTTTCTTTCTGCATTTCTAACAATAGGAGAAACTGACTGTCTGCTCTCTTCTTCTGTGTCTTTTGCATTAATAGGCACCCTAAGGAGAGGAGGCCAGAATTATGCCTCTGTCTTAACCTAAGGATATGCCAGAGTCAAATTTACATCTCAAGTATGTCAAAAGTGGAGAGGCTTTTTGTTCTCTTGTTCCAGCCTATGAGCTTCAGCTGCTTAGAGTCCTCATCTGGGTTAGAGGAAGTCAGTTGAGTTCTGGCAGAAAAAATAGAGTGAGCTGTTCAGCTGCACTGCATCTTGAAGCCTACCCTCAGGAAAACTTGATAAGGAGCTCTCATAACCACTGTAGTTATCCCAGGAGAAGAGGAAATATGAAGAAATCAAACTGCAGCATAGTAAAGGTTCTTTACTTCTTGACTGATGACCAGCCTGTCAACAGCATGTTGCGAAGGAAGGGCCAAATGAAGTAGCTAGACTGCAGTATGCTCCATATGTTCCTCCCTTGTCCTTTGTATGTAGCCCAGAGACACTAATGACTTGGTAATCGTGTGGCATCTTCCATCACTTTTGGGTGACAGATGGGACAGAGCAAGGAAACCGAAATAAGTTATTCACCAAAACTAAAAAAACGTTTTGTCAATAGAATGCTTGGTCCTCAAGCTTCTTATATAGGAAGTTGTATTTTATTTATCAAGGCCTTATGTTTTACTTCTTCAAAAAAGTATTCACCCCAGAAAGCTTGTAGAATATACCAAGAGAAAAACAAAGGTATATACAACCTAGGTTTCTGGTGTATGTTTAAAGCTATATAAGATCTCAATTAATGTGTTGTATTACATCTGCAAACACAGGGAAAACTCTGTGGCTTTTATAGCTACATGTTTAATTGTTTAACAGAACCTCAGAAAGGCTTCCTTTCTGAGGAAGGAACACTTCCACACTTCCAGTTACTTTTGCAGAGTTCAATTTGCTTGCATAATGAGATTATTGGGATTTTTTTGACTGCAAAGACCACTACACATGTTTGTGTAGGAGACTAAACCAGACCTTCATCCCTATCTTGTTACTATCAGTTAATAATAACTTAATAGTAAGTTAATTGTAAAGTTACTATCAGTTAATAGTAACTTTTCCCAAAGGCCGAATTTTGCAAAGACTATCATCCTGTTGAGAAGTTCAAAACTTATACAGGTTGTGAACTTAACCTCTGATCAGCATGACAGGCAAATCAGGTCTTGTCTGTGTCGTGTGCCTGATACTTAAGATACCTTGTTATCCATGACATAATATATAGTTCTATAACTGTAGGAGTGTGGAGAAGGGAGAAAAAATAGTAAAATAGATGTAAATGCCTTCATTAGCATCAGATTCTAGCTGCTGTGTTATCTACCACTGCTGTTAAATATAGATTTGCAAATAAAATGTTGGTATTTCAGAAAGCAGAACATTCACCAGTTCAACCATTCCTAATATTGAGAATGGTATTTTGAAACTACTACTTAACTTACAAGACTGTAAGGTACTGCTTTGCTTGTCTGTGACACAATTTGCCTTTGTCTATTCAAAGGTATATCAAGTATCTTTTCCATCCTTTTTTTTTTGTTGGTTTACACAAAAATGTAAATTCAATGTTGTGTTAATTAAAGCAGGTATTAAGAATGATCATAAATTGGCACAAGATCGATCTGAATTACTGACAAGGCTGGACATCAAAAGCAAATTATTTATGTCTGTATAAGCTGCTTAGAGTCAGATATTTGAAATTACATGTATTTAAATTTTAGATATAGGAAAAAGCAAATTATGTTTTCTCTACAGGGTTAGAAAAAAAGTAGTAACATAGACCAGCTGAAAAAGAAGGGAGTAATTCTCTTCTCCTGTGTTCAGAACTTAAGCTGTAAAATATCCACCTTATGTACACGAAGCTGTGAAAACAGACTGCATGTTACAGTGCTATTTCTGAGGAACAGATGATTCAAGTATATTAGCAAGATCAAAAATAATTACCATGAAAGTATTAAGAAAGAAAGTAAAATACTTTAAGATTTTATTGCTTTCCAAGGACTTACTTCATCCTAGAGATTATTCAGTAAATTAAAAATAATGCAATGAAAATAACTTCTACAAACTAGGTTCTCTCACAATTTTATATCAAAATAGTCAGTTTTGCCAGCTACATTGCATGTGCTGTGTCAGCCCAGTAATAATATACCTTACATATATGACCCAGCTGTAAGAAAAAATTGAATGTTGTATATTTAAAGATTTTTATTGATTTTCAATTAATCTTAACCATGGATGATCCTGATCTATGGAAAATTACCTAGTGTGACAACTAGAATAATTTCAGAATTCAGACTTTTTAGTATTACAAGAAAATATACTTACCCTGTAGCTGTATGTTTTTGTTCTGTTTACTTTGATGTCAAGTTTCATTAATGGTTTCTGGTATATAAACAAGGTCAGCTTGAGGTCAAGCGTAGCTAAGAACTCTGATTTGAGCAAGTAGAGCTAAAGTATTGGACCGTGTGATTGTACTCTTACTAATTTTTTCTTATTTATTTATTTATTTATTTATCAATCAGATAGAAGTGAAGTCTTGACCCTACAAATATTTCAAGGAATTCCATCTATGTATTCTATATTTTAAGGTTAGAGAGCTTAAATGTTGGGTTTTGGCCTTAGTTTGATGTAGTATTTTATTTGGTACAGTCTTACATCTGTACAGGATTCTATTTCTTATACTTTTTTAGCAAAAAGTTTGAGCCATGTGTAAATTCCATTTATTTCAGAAGTGCTAAATTTAGGGAGCTGTGCAGAGGAGAATCTCTCTTAGTAAATTACCAGACATCCCATTTGTGATATAAGTAAAAGAAACAGAAGGATAACTACATTCTAATAATTTTAATTTTTGTCTTCTGTACTTCAAAAGCTATTGAGAGATATTCTCTTTAAACTTGGCTTCAAATTTTAGCTGAAGTCATGAAGTTCCTTGCTGGTCCACTTGAAATCACCAGCGTAAGTAATTTTGTTGTATCTCATGACTTCTAACAAGTTACATTTTGGCCATACTGTGTATACATATCTGTTGGTCAAATTGCCTCCCAATACCTGCTTTCTGATAGAATAAACTGATTGCTACACTGCAAGAAAACAGTTTTATATTATATTATTTTTATATATATATATACATGTCCGTAGTCTAATTTTTTATAAGATATTAATAACTGCTGAAATCACTGCATTTTGAAGACACCTTGGTTGTGGTTTTTTGTGATAAACACACTGAGATGTTAAGCAGTTCACATACACTGCCTATGCATACAAAGTTGTGAGTGGATTTTTTTCTTCTGAGTGGGGAAAGTATCTATGTATCCATGTTCATCCTGTATATGTAATACATATTATGTGGGGATTTTGCACATTTTTAGAATTTAGATCATCTTGGAGACTTGTTTCTCTCTGCCCCATAGTTTTTTTAATGAAGTTATATGCTTAGCTGAGCATTCTAAGTTATTTTAACATCATTCTTTTCAATTTCTATTTAATTGCTTGCAAGAATGAATAAACAGAACTTGTCTTACATTCCCAGATGCTTATTGGCTTTGAAGATTCAGGATAGTGTTGGAGATGTGTAAAGGAAATTTTTGGAATAAAATTTTGAGCACTTGTGATGTGGATATTATTTTCTGAAGCAACAGCGCAAGCATGCTGCCTTTTCTAGGGGGAGTGGATGTTGCAACCTATGCTTTTGCTTGCCTACTTAAATATTGCCTAATACTTAATAAAGTTTTTGCCCCTGTACCATCAGAACATCTTGTGTCTCAGCTGAGAGCAGTAAAAACTGGGAAAATTTTCTGGGGCCAAGACAGTTGTAGGCTAATCTAACTTAGTCCTAAAGCTAAACTAATGTTAATTTTTGTCCTTTTTGATATAATAATTGATTAGTAGTTAATCAATTGGTAATTAATTAGTGATTGATTAGTAAAAGTTGATGCATTGAAAACTTGCCAGTTTTCACAGGGAATTTAGAGATTCTTTTGTTACATTTAGTGCTGAGGTATCTTGTCACATAATTTCCAAATGGCTGGTCATAACTTCAGATAACTAATAATGTTGAATAAAAATAATTTTCATGAGTTGCTGTAATTTTAATTTGTCAATGATGCAAAATTCAGTCTGATGTAAGAACAATATGGTTTTTCAGTTATTTGTCAATAGCATAATTTTTGTTGTTGTTTTTAGAACTTTCCTGATGTAGATGATGAAGGATACAGCATTAAACCAGAAGCAACACAGGATATCCTTTTTACTATTGTTATGCCGAAGTTATTTGATATTACTACAGTTCTTTGGAGAGAGGAAGTACTGCCTAAAGAGTTAAGGAAGATGAATGACATTTATACCTATGTTGCAACATTGCATTCTTACATTTATAGCTTTTGTAAATTGAACCAAATTTTTTCTTAGATGTTGTGTGTGTGCAAATGTTAAAGATTAGATTAGATCAGATCTCTTTAAAAGGAACAGTAAGAGACAAGGAAGTTCCCTTAAAGTGAACTTTAAAGGGACAGTAAAAATTTTAAAAATAGCCAGAATAAAAGCTTCCATGCAGATCTCTCCTTGAAAAGATCTCAGAGAGTTTATAAAGTAAGTTTTGTAAATTTTTTAAAGCATATGGAGTGGTTATCTGTTTATTCCTGCACTCTTCCATTCTTTTGTAGCACTATAAAGATGACTGGGAGCTCCAGCAGTGTAGAAATAGAATTTCTGGTACTTAATGAAGTCATTACACCACAAACGGTTTACAATTACTTTTAGCTTTTACTGTCTTTTTAATAATAGCTTTCATATACAGAATAGATTTTGTTCTGAATCACCTTTATGGAGACTCAAGATTTTTCTCTGCCATTCCCTAGTTGCTTTGGAGGAAAATTCTTGTCCACTTTTTTTCCTACTATCACAGAGAAACGCTCTACTTAAGAGCTGGGTGTAATTACCATAGATCTAAGTAAGCCTAGTATATTAGCAAGATAACTAATTTTTGGTAATGTATTTGCTGAATTTTCTGGGTACTTCCGATCAAAGGTGTATTTAGGCTATGAAATTACCTTAAACTGCAAAAACTTTTAATCAGTTTACAGCTCACTACAGTGGGCCAGTTCATCATAATAACTTCTTTGTTTTCATCAACTTTGCAGAATATGCCTCTAATGCCCACATGGAAGAGTACTGCAGCAATAAAGGCAGTTGGTGTTATCTCCTATTTACAAAAGTGAAGAAGAGTGACAGACTTTTATCCAGTTCTGGGAGGAGTATTATTTCATACTTTGCATGTATTCTGAGAGTGAGAGAGAAGTAAACAACATTCATACTTGTAATGAATGATTCATCTGGACATCATTTTTTTTAATTATCTCTTTTGCTGTAAAACAAGAGAAAAGGCAATACATTCAGTGAAAAATATCAGTGATTTGCAATCTGTAATGAGATAGTGCTTCAGCTTCTGAAAATCTTGACCAGATTCAGGAACTTACAGCTCCCTTCCTCTTTTCCTGCCTTAGCCTCCAGAAATTTATTCTATTGATGGGAACTCTTGAGATAATTTGCTGGAGGATATTGTTTTATTATAATGACAGTCAATAAGGCTGACTTAAATCTGTATTGGCAAAGCACTTTACAAGAACTGTCTTATTTATAGGAAATGAATCTTCATGTTCAGTGATAATTTTCAAGACAAGAAATCTTTTGATGAAATAAAAATTACTTGTCTTTGCAACTTTTTCTATATATGCTTCATTCTGAAGGAACAGATAGTCTGTAAGACGAATATGGCTTTTTCCTCACCACCAATTTCAGATCCTTTCAGCTGAAGTAGATTTGGAATGTCTTTAAGGTTCAGGTTTAAAACTTTATTAGGGAATAGCTTGAAGGAATTTAATGCAAATGTCTGTCATAATTTCTGGTGAAAATAACAGAAGCAACTTAGAGAATATGTACACTCCTTCCAGATGGTACAAAACTTTTGTGTTTCTGTAGAGGGAAATTTTGACATTTTTCTTGCCAAAACAAATGCAGTTTTCTTCAGTGTGGCTCCTGTGCATATAAAGGGCTGTTATATTTTCCTTATTTTGAAGGCTGAGGTGTCATTGTGATTCCTTTTTTTCCAAAGATGGCAGTGGACATTGTTCCATTTACTGTGCAGCCTTCTGGCATCCTTTCTTGTAAAATTTTCAATGCCATACTGTAAAAGCAGCAGGTAACAGTGGCTCCTGCTCTTGCCTTCTCTGTTTATGTTAGGTACAGCTATCATGGGCATTTCACTGCTCATTAAAGAATCTAGGGTTTTCCTCACTTGATTTAAAAGATTTCTACATTTTTCACACGTCTGTTAGAATTGCTGTTGGAGTCTTGCAAATTATAATTTGAACATGCAGAAGTGTTGCTACTCTAGAATCTTAAATTTAAACTCTTGCCTTCAAATACGCAGTTGTTCAGTTATATAACAAATACTGCCATTCTTCAGTTATGACATCATGTTTTTCTGAACAGAATCATCACTATGAAGATAAATGGAATAAACCCCTAAATTTTAACTCTGAGTGAATTTTGGACTGTGGATGTATACGAGTGCACAAAAAGGTCACTTAATATGAGCATTTTGTGGAGCATAATTATGAAGAAGATTAAGCAGATGACTTTGTGGTATTTCCACCTTAACTGAGAAAAACATACCAAAGAGAACCATTTCTATTCATCCAGTGATTCTGACTCTGAAGATGATGAACCCAGGAGGTTCCATGTGGAGATAAAACCTGTCCAGCCAAATAACAGTTCTCAATACACTATGCCTTCTTTGGATGAATTAAAAGTATCTATAGGGAACATCACTCTTTCTCCAGCAATATCTGTAAGTTTTGTTCCTTGTATTTTTAATGTGTTGGAAAGTGGTAAAGAAACTGTAGTATAAACATATATTATAGTGTTCAGAATTTATTCTAGGTTCAATGATCCTTTGTTCTTGTGCACTAGGTCATTTTTGGTACACTTTATATTCCAGTGTATTTGTAGTGCACTTTTTTATTGTAATATAATATTTAGTTCTTTTCTCATATTTAAACTTTCCTGTGAGTCTTTTGAGTGCTTAGTTCTTGTCTTTGTGCTGTTGGCGCCACAAGGCATTCAATTACACCTTAGAGTTAGCCAAGCATGGCTTTTAACATAATTTGCTAATTCATTTTCAATAACATACAGGTCTTTAGAACAGATCTTATAATGAAGATACATATAATATTTGCAGTGCAGCTTTATTGATGTATCCTGCCAATTCACCAGATGATAAATAATATTAGGGTATGCTAGTACAAGATTCAGATCAGAATAAGACTGGATCTGATTTTAAGGAAAATAGTGCTCATAACATATTAAAATAATAATTTTTCTTTTTTTTCTCTTACCACATTTTGAAAGCAGAGACCCAGTCCTGTAAGTAGAGAATGGCTTTTTATTCACATTTGTAGTTAAAACCAAGTAAGTGTAGTACGTGAGGGGAGTTGTTGGGAAAACATGAGGAATGTTTTGTTTCATCTATACTGTTTGATAGATATATAAGCCATTTTACTGTCCCAGCCATTAAAGGGATTTTAAAATACTGCTCCCTTTGTCAGCTCTATAGTATTTATTCCTGCATTTTCATACTGGTATGGCAGATGTGAACTGGTTTCTCTGTCCAAGCTCGTGTTCCATGGTCTTCCACAAGTTCATAATGTTTTTACCTGGCATTGAAAGCAAAATACCTCATAGGAAGTTGAGTGGAAATAAGAACTCTGGGACTATTAAGTGCTTTATTTCACAGTAGAAGAACTTATTCCTAATCTTTTTTTCCTGTTTCAGGCACAGATGAATCAAAATTCATCCAGTAAGTGTGAATCTTTTAGTCTTCTAGTTTTTTAACACAGAATGAAAGCAAATACTTTTTTTTTAATTGTTGGAGACATAAACTTCTTAAACATCTGTATTTTAAAGGGAACAAATTGTTTCTCTTGTTAGTTTTATATACCTCTTCCTTATCTATGTACTTGGTTGTTCTCTGTTGTGGGGACCAGATGAACCTGTCTCTGACAGTAATGAGGAACACATCCAGATGCCAAAGGGGGTTACCCCATGGAAAAAAACCCAGTGCAAGCTCCTGAAACCGTTCCACCTGCTCATCTTTAGTATGACCCACAAACCAGCAAAGCACACTGTGTGTATGATGTAAAATAATGACATAGAGATAGAGGATAGAGCATTAGCTTCTATTATGTGGGGGCAGGGGTGGCATTCAGTATGAAACCAAGCCAGATTTGCTGAAGAACAGTATTGATGTAAACAGTATAATTCAAGGAGGAAATTTCAAGTAAACAACACTTCCTTGTGAAATGCACTGCTCTGCGTAGTCTTCTTGTATTTCAGGAATATCTAAACTTAAGTTATACAGAAATAATACATTTTCTTTTTTCAATTTTAATAGTAATTTGTTTTGAACTGCCAACCTTAACTATCTTTTTATAATGAAAATGAATTTTTTATTTTATATATCACTCTTTTAGTGATAATACTGTATCTTTTTCTTAGGTGAAGAGTTAACAAAAGCAAAACTTTCTGCTCCAATTAATGAGTAAGTTCAAATTTAAAATTCTATCAAATGCAGTTTTGCAAGAATTTGTTCTTATTTTTCTAATACTCAGAAACTCTTTGGAAATGACAGCTGAGTCCTATTTTAAGTTGTAATTCTATTGCATTATCAGACTAAGTGTATGGATAGATGTTTCCATTCATTTGTTTACCCCTACATTTGATTTATTGTGATCTGTCTCAGTTGATACTTATAATTACATGTCTACACAATATTTCTAAATCAGACGGATTTAATTTCTGCCCAAGAGTGTTCCATGGTAAAGTGTTTTAGATTGCAAGCCCCATATTTACATAGATCTGCACACATTGCTTGTGTGTATATACAATGAAAAAAATTAATTTGAAGATGTAGGTCTCAAAAATCACAGTTACTTAATTGACATTATGAAGTATGTCCATACACAAATTTGCACCTGGGTGTTGGCTGAGATAGTCTCCTTATGTGCAAATCAGTTCTTCGACCTGCAACTTTTAACTAATTCTTTTCTTTTTAGATCCAAAGACTAATATAGACTAATATGTCAATTTTTTTATCATATTATTGAGGGACTTTTTACAAGGGTCATGTAGTGATAGGACTAGGAGGAATGGCTTTAAGCAGAGAGTAGGTTTAGATTAAATATGTGGAAGAAATTCTTTACTGTGAGGGTGGTGAGACATGGAAACAAATCTCCCAGAGAAGTTCGGATGCCCTGTCTCTGGAAGTGTTCAAGGCCAGTCTGGAAGGGGTTTTGAACAACCTGGTCTAGTGGATGTCAGCATGATTTGAACAGGATTTTTAAAGATCCTTACAAACGCAAACTATTAGAAGATTATTATAATTATTACATTATCAAACTACTATGGAAGATTATGATTTTTATGACATTTTCTATTTCATATATATTTCATTTCTATTCCAATTGTAACTCCTAATATAGAAAGGGGAACAGTGACTTCCTGGCATGGGATCCACTCTTCAGCACTTCTCTTGAATCTTCCTCTTCAGCGTCCTTGGCATCCTCATCCTCCTCAGGTAAAATATTTGATGGTAGAAAATGTTTTCTCCATATATTTCAGGATGTTCTGGTGTCATTTTTTCAGTTATTGCAAGGGGACGTGTTTTGGCACATAAATGATAGAATTTTATACAGCAGTATACTGTCTTAGAAGTATTACACAACTGAGAATGCAGTATATAAGTCTTTCAAGCTAGAGAGCAAGAGGGAAGAGGGAGTGCTAGACACTTTAGGAAAATTCAATCTTGTATCTGCCTTTTTTAATTGCCTTCTCATACTTACTGAAAAAATTGCTCACTATCAAGAATGTAATCCTTTTTTTTTTTTTGCTGGTAAGGCTGGGAGATTAAATGGAGGTTTTTGCAGCAACCATGAGACTAGCTGAACTTGCACAATGAATAGGGATGGATTTCTTCTTTCCAGGAAAGTCGATTGGGCTACGTAGTATAAAGGCATTGCAGAGCTTTGCTGCGAGAAGCTTGTTTTCTGTAGGAAAGCATGATTCTGTTAGGAGATGTGAAGGCATAATCTAAGGGGAGATGGATAAAAATGGCATGACTGAGACGTGAACTAAGCTGAGATCCTGAAAACAGGGATATTGCAAGGAAAAGTGTGGTGTATGGAGTATGGGAGATGGAGGGAGAGAGCATATGTTGCATGGGAATTTTGGGTTGCAGGATGTTAGTGTTGGTAGGACACTGGCAGGTTTTCCTGAAACCCTGTCTTTGCAGAAGATAGTTCCATAGTTCTTTTCAGTCTACCTGCTGTGTATCTGTACTCCAGAATCTTAATTTTCTTTTAATGTAGACATTTTTCTCCTCCCACACACCTGAGAAAGGAAGTATGTCCACTACTTTATTTTAACAATGTACTTGTATTCCAAAAATAGTCCTCACTTCTTTTTTCATGATCATGGCTTTCTAGAGGTTTTCTTCTGTGCTTGATCATGCAGACTGAAGAACAGTAAGGAGGATTACATATATCAGTAGGAGAATTCTGAAAAAGTCATGTTACTTCTTGGCTTTAGTAATGTTCTTTTAGCAACAATTAGCATTGCTTTGTAACACTTCAGATTCTAAGTAAAACTTAATCTTTCTCTACAAATTCGTGTTCCTTAAAGATTATGGTTTTAACAAATCTGGCTTACAGAATTCAACAAAACTTTCTCATCCTGACTTACGTAATCAGTCAGTAGTATTGGCTAGTGAATCCAACATGTGTGTGGTAATACATTTAAGACTAAATTCTAGAGAGAGAGATATTACTGGAATATTCTGAAAAGACATGGTGCTTTCTTAAAATATTTTGTGTTGATAGCTTTGGTCTGGAGTTGGAGTCTGCAGAGAAAGGCAGAGGATACTTAATTTGTGTTGGTGGCTATAGCTGTATTCAGGTGTTTATGGCTGTGCGTGGATGGGAATTGAAAACACATTAGGAAATTTTCATACAGTTCCTCCTGGCAGCAGAACTGTGGAGAAAGTAGTCTCTGGTGGATGAATAATGACAGAGATCCATAATATCCTCTGTAGCTTTATCTGGTAGGAAGTCATCTACTCTAGTCCTCGTGCCCATGAGGATTATGCATAGAGCCCTGCAGTTCACTGAAATTGGTGCAATAGAAGGTCTTGTGGGCATAAATTAAATTTAGATACATCTGTGCCTTGGCAAACTTTGTCTGATAAATAATTATTTCAAGGATTGTTGTTCTAGGTGTTAACTAAAATATTTACATTTGTGAAATAATCTGTGGAGTTAAATATAAAGTAAATGTTCAGAAGTATAACAAATTTCTAATGCATTTGGGGCAAAAAAACCCAATTGGGTCAATATAGGTCATATTGTGGTTTAAACTGAGTTCTAATGCTTGCTAACTTTCAACTTAGTTCTGTAGTTTTTTAAAAAATATTCAGCTGATCAGATTGTATTTTCCTTGAAATCAATGTTTTATCTTCAGCTTGAAGGTTTGTAGTAATATGGTACTTAAAGTTTTTTAAAATCTCAATCCAAAAACTTAAATGGCATACATTTGTTGTTTGGAATACAGTACATGTCCTTTATTGTTTAAACATTTGTTTAACTATTGTTTTGTAATTGTGTTAATCATTGAACACTTAAACTACCTTGGTATTTGAGCAGACAAGGTTTATGCAGCACAGAAGTAATCTTTGGTCATCCATGAATAATCCTGCTTTATTAGAAGTTTAAGCTAACTTTGTTATCTTGAACAAACACAACAGATTTTTTAGGTAGTTCTTGATACTGTAAGAATGCTTCTATTTAGTTGTCTTCCTTTTTTTCATCTGTGTACTTTTAAAATTGTTCTTAACATCTCCACATTGTTTTTCAATTGGATTTGTAGTAATATTTTGAAGTCTTTGAATGACAGTTAAAATACCTGCTAGAAAGGGAAAGCTGTGTTAAAATTTTTACGTTTAGATGGACTTGGAGAATATATTTGTTTATGGCAAAAGGACCACTGCAGAGAGGACGCCTGTACTTTTGATTTGAACTTTTAAATGTGTTTCTCCCTTTTTTTGATTTCGGTTGTCACTGCTGTTGCTCCTAGCTCTGCCAACCTGCAAGTTGTTGAGAATTGACTAACCTTGCATTTTCTGCTTCTAGAGCAACAGCAACAGCAAGTGCAGGGAATACTTGTGGAAAAGTCCTTTTTCCAGCAGTCTGAAGACTATAGGATGAGAGAGGAAATAAAACTGAGGTGGATGATGCCTCATCCATAATGTTACTCACTAGACACAGGTTGATATAGACAGAATAAATATCAGACTGGATCTCGTGATTGCATTTTCTTCATTCACTCACCTGAAAGCCAAATCTTGGACCTTCCTGTTACAAATGTTAGGACTAAGAGGATCAAAGTCTTTGGAAGGAACAGGATAGGTTTGATTAAATACCTTTGAAGGAAATTAAAAGCAGAAAGCTGTGGAGAGGAACCAAAAATGGAGTAGAATGCAAGAAGGAAAAGACAAAGATGAGAGAAAATTAAGTCACAACAGGTAGGAAGTTAGAGGAATAAGGAAAACCGTTAGAAGTAGAGCCTTGAGTGGAGAGATATACAAGAAATTATTTTTTATGTACTAAAAATGGAAAGTGAGGTGGTTGGCAGTATGAATGAAGTACATATGATATGTTACTGGCTTTTTTCTTTCTTTTATTTGTAAGTGGCGGGGGGTAGCTTAGTAGAGCAGTTATTTTTCATGATGGCTAGTAATCCTTGTGCAGTGGATATTAAATTCTTTTTTGAATATTGGAATTTTAATCTTTTCATTGTCAGTCCTAGTTTCAATTCTTCCGTTTTCCTTCAGCTACCCTAACAGAGCACAATAGGAGCTCCTCCTCCTCTACCACTGATTTGCCTGGGTGTAGAGTATCTCAGTCTTTGCTTGGACACCAGACAGATTCTGGGTCTACAAGCCCGTCCTCACCAGACTTTACCATTAGCACTTTGTGCAAATCTGGTGTTACAGCAGCGCCATCAGGGAGTACCAGTACTTTATCCTGTTTTTCACGGTCTCAGAGTCAGTGGATTTCCTTTGCTGATGAACTTCTTACAATTAGACACACAAGCACAGACAAGAAGGAGCCCCAAAGATTGCATTTTAAAACTGAAAATGCCTGCCTTGCCTCTTCTGCTTTGCTTGGGAATTCTTCCAACAGCTGTGCTTCTGAGGATCAAAGTGACCTTTTCAATAACTCTATATGCCATGAACAATTATTCATTGAAGAAACTGGCACTGCTGCTGAAATATCTTCTGCATCATCTTCAGCACTACTGGACTATAGTTTAGTGTCTTCTTGTGCTCATACAAATAAGGGTATGCCAAGCATGCATTCTGTACTGCTCTTTGCTAATAACTGACTCCAAAAAGCAAGCTTCGGACTCATTTTTCTTTTTGTTATTATTGCTCAACTGATGTTAAAATTAACTCATCTTCTTACTTTGAATGTACTAAACTGCTTGTTAATACCAGTTGGAACAGTGAAGTAAATATTCAGATTGAAATACAAAGAAAATTCAAATTATTCATTTAAAGGCATTGCTTTCTCTTAAGTATGCAGTGTTGCTTTTCTAGAAATGGGAATGTATTTTTGCGGGATGTCAGACAGCAATGAGATTGCAAAGTTAAATAATTGCATTTGCAAAAACAATTATTTTTTCATACAAGCTTCCAAGAGTGGTTGGTATAAAATAACTTGAGAGCAATGAGAAAGCCCATTTTGCTATTTTTAGAGTCACTTTTCAGGTTATCACATGGCACTATTTTAAAAGCACTTTTGATTTGTGGTAACTCTTATTAAAACATGGCACTTGTAAAATAGGAACTTCTAGTAGAAACATCACCTCCAGATATTCTACTCAAGTAAATAAATATTTATGTTCAGTGTGATCTTTATAATATTTATTTTGTTAAATTTGCTTTCTTTCAGCGAGGCCTACCACTCCTCTTTCGGTGGGCACCATTGTACCCCCTCCAAGGCCTGCTTCAAGACCAAAGCTGTCTACTGGGAAACTTAGTGGGATTAATGAAATAGTATGTATTGATTTTTATTTTTTTTTAATTTGCCATTTTGACTTGCTTTCAGATACACCATTCATTTACACTGTTACGGTGAAGTTACTTTCCAGCCTACATTCAAGGAATCGTATAAGCAGATTTTCAACATTGCCAGATAGGCGTGATAATAGTTCATGATAACAATCTTATTACTACAGGTAGTTACTAATACAAGTAAAAAGGTCCAAACCATAATTTTTGCATCCGTTGAGTGTTTTTAATTGAGCAAATCAGTAATTTGATAATGAAAGATTGCGCATGCATAAGATAGACGTTTTCAAAATATGAAATACTATTGAAGTATATACTATTAACAAACCTCCTTTGCTTTAGGGATATCACCAAATCTCTGGGAAATGAGTGGGGTTTTTTCAGTCATATATTGACAAAAGAAGCCCTGTTGTGACTTCTCCCTCCCTTGCTGGTTTGTGGAGAAGGGAGGTGGTAGATCACAGCAGTTGCCCATGAGGATAGTGAGAGGTTACACACTGCCTGCATATGCCTGCAGAGCAGGTTCACCTGCCGATAAGGAATGTGGTAAAGAATGCAAGTACCCAAACAGCCTATCAGTCTTGGCCATGCTTAATTGCCTCTGTAAATATTAGTATTCTGCAGATTTCACTTGACTTATTGACTTGGAAAAATGTTTCTGTAGTAAAATCCTCTTATTTTCTTTCAAAGTAGCAAGATATTTTCACCATATTCTTGTTATAAACAAAATTCTCATTGTATGCTTTGACAAAACTGACAAAACATTTTCACACTGTTTCGCTTTTCTGTAGGATCAGAACAGAGTTGATTTTGAAATTCTTTTCTCTTTTCAATACAGAATTGTAATCATTGCTCTTAGCCCAAGGAATCTGTTCTTCATGTCATCCTAATTAAATAGAAATTATCTGGTACTGTTCTGCTACAAAGTATGATCCTGAACAAAGCTGTATTAATTTTATACTGTTGCATAGAAATTGGCTATTATGTGGACACAAGTAGAAGGTTGTCAGTTGTCTTCATTATGTCAACTCCTCTTACAATTCTCATACTCTCCATCAAAGCCAACTAGTGCAATAGAATGGGGGAAAAAAAAGTTACTGTGACTTCCCATCCTTAGGGGGAAGGAAACACCCAAGATTCACAAATGCTAGTGGTTGAAAGGAATGACTGAAGTCAGAGGGTCTGCAAAACGCACAAAGCTTTATTATTAAATTATGCACTTGGCATGGATATTGGTACATTAGTTCCTGACCTACAATATATGCATATGACAGTGGGTTTTGGATAAAAACGCAGAATATATAAGGAAGAAACAAAGAACATATTAATTAAACAGGAAGAGAGAAAGAGAAAGGGAGAAGAGATCACCAATCCTGGTTCCAGTGTCGATTCAGGTGATGGGGTGTTCTGGGGGTATCACCCAGGCTTGTGGGGATACCTTTTTTTAGACAGGTTTTCCTCACTCTGGAGCTAAGTTTCTCACTTTCTATGCAAATCAGTTATGCACAGTTCATTCTTTCAGACCTTTCTGGAACCGGGTCAGAGGGCTTTGGGAGTCTTGGGTGATCTTGATCCCCCCTCCACCCAGTCCATGCCCACTTCTCTGTCTCATTCCTGCACTTGAGCTGTACCTGTACTTGTGTCTATCTGCAGAAGCCATAACAGGATGTTCGTCACGGAAAAGTGCTGCCATATGTCTGCATGGCCCCTTCTCCAGCCACATCTTGTTATTTCTCAGTTTGTTATTACCAACAATCCTTGGTTGTTACCAGCAGACCTCATCTGTTAGTACCAACAATCCTTGGTTATTAACAACGATCTTTGGTTATTACTAGCAGTCCTTGATAATTATCAATAGTCCTTGATCATTATCAACAGTCTTTGTCTGTTATTACCAGAAATCCTCGGTTGGCTCCACAGCCATCCAGCCATCAATGTTTCAGACATACACATTAGCCCCTTATCTTCTGGGATTCTACAGTCATCCTGCCAAAATTATGCTTAGGGTGTTTCAGTACATTTCAGGTAGGTTTACCCCAGCATGATCATTAGTTAAATACCTAACAGTAACATGTATCCTAAAGCCATCCAGAGATTTAACATGGAAGAGACTTTTAAGTTCTCTAGGCCAACCTGGTCAAAAAAGGGCTGACTTCAAAATTTTATCAGGTTGCTCAGGCAGATGCTAAGTTTGGAATATCTCCAGAGTGGGAGATTGTACAATTTGCCAGTCTGGTAACCTGTTTCAGGATTTCACCACAAGATTGCAAGAAGGAATATTTCCCAAAGTCCAGCGGAAATTTCTTCACTGTACATCTTTCATCTCTTAAAAGAGCCTGACTCAGACTTATTTGTGTGCCCCTAGTAAGAGACTGCTAATAAATCCCTGCTTAGGCTTCTGTTCTCGGGGCTGAAAAAAACCTGGTCCTACAGCCCGTTCCTCTCTCACTCCTATATACAAGTCACAACTATTTTAGTTGCCCTGTGCTGCTCTCACTTCTAATTCATTAGCAGCTCTGCTTTAGCTCTCTAAATCCATGTTTGCCACACATAGACAGGGCTGTAGTCTTAGTTTCTGATACTTTGTTTTATTACTACTATTGACAGGCTGCTGCATAATCAAATATATTAGACTTGACTACTCTTTCAAAAAAAAATATGATTGATGAAATAATGGAATTTACTCCAAGGGACAATGTGAGTTCTCTGTTCTACACTAAAAACTAGGGTAGATAAAACATTATAGAAACGATGTTGAGAAACATAAAATTGATTGGGGCACGAAATAAGAACTTTTCTATTTCCAATATGTTTTTTCATCTCTTTAAAATCACATTGTGTTATATTCTTGTAATCTCTTTTGTTCAGCCTAGGCCATTCAGCCCTCCATTGACCTCTAACTCAAGTCCACCTCCAGCAGCTCCTTTGGCACGTGCAGAGAGCATTTCTTCTATATCTTCTTCTGCTTCCCTTAGTGCAGCAAACACACCTACAGTTGGTAAGTTTAATTAACCATTTTATCTTACTCTAGGAATAGGATAACTCAGCCACCAGGTTGCACCCATTACAAGAACCATTTGTTGGAGTTAGCTGTTTCATATGTGAGTCCAGGTACTTCAAACATCCTTTTCAGTATCTGCTTCTAAATGACACTGAGACACAGGTCAGTGTCTAAGTCTAAGGATGTGTCTAAGATTAAATTAGATTAGACCAATTAGATCCAATTACGGCATGTTCTTTAGGTAAATATTATTCACAATTAACATTCCATGAATTCTTATTTGGTATTCTTGTATATCCATCAAGTGCAGTGTTTTATTATATATTTGTTCAGAAGATGTTATTGCATAGGTGCAGAAATACTTAGGGATACTAAAACTTTGAATGAATACAAACGTTCACAAATTTGAGTTCTTTTACATTCTTTTATTTTTGTTTGTTGTTCTCTAATTGCAGTTTCCAAAAAATAAATCTAATGCATCTTTTTCTTCAAGTTAGTTAAGAATGTAGGCTAACCATGTGTTCAGTTAGAGCAAAACAGTTAAACAAGAAATATAAAGATGAAAAGCAAATTAGTCTTCCTGTGTGTCCCGTTATATCAGGTTTTTTCTTGTTTTTAAAGGAAGGTCCTTCAGTTTTGATATTTGACTCTAACAAATCAAAAGGAGACATTGGAGTTTTTTTAATTAGTTGGGGGGTTTTGTTAGTTTGGGGAGGGCAGGGCTTGAGACGTTTTAACTTGTTTATTTAGCAGAGTTGGACTGTTTAATTCCTGAACACTGTTATACCTTTCGTCACAAGTCAAATTAAGTTGTCAAGTTATCATTCAGTTTCTGCAAATGTTATTGATGCCAAGGATTCCTCACTCAGGCTCAGCAGCTCAGAAGAGCATCTCTGCAGCACCTAGTGGGAGTTCTGCAGTGGAGTTGTTTCCACCCTGTGCAAAGCTACTGAGCTTTGCCCAACCTTAGCTCTTACAGTTCAATATCCACCAGTTTCACAAATGCTGAGAGGCATCACAGAAATACAACTGATATTTTGGTTGCCAGAGTCTATCCAGGCTGACATCTTCAGGTCTCAGCTCTGGTGTCGAGGAACCAAAAATTGGTGGCAAGAGCATCAATATCCCCATCTCTGGGGATATGTGTCTATGTTGTTGGAAACAGTGGCAGAGTGAAATCATGAGGTGAGGCAGGAGGTAAGGAGGTGTGTGCTGACACTGAGGTTTGATGTGGTTATTATTGCAGCCTAGGAAAAACAAATAAGGCCAGTTTCATCTGCATTGACTGTATGAATTAAATAGTACTGGGAAAATGGGAAGGACAGTGCACAAAGCTGAAATACTTTGGGGCATGAGGATTTAGTCTGCAATGCTATGGTCTGCAATGTATTCTTTTGACATTCGCACAATCCAGTCTTCCCCTTACCCCATTTTTTCTGAGTAATGGAGAACTGACTCTATAATTATATTTTTCCAAGTGAACTTTAAGGCATGCATAACTGAGTGTTTCTTTTATGCTTTAGCCGTAATTTAATTTGCAAAGTATTTTTTAAATATTAATTTTTAACATATATTTTTGCTTGAAATATTTTGTTTTCTTGCAATGTTTTGTTTCATTTAAATGTAATAGACGATGATCTTTTGATTCGAAATCTGCCTACAATTGAAAAGCTTTGTGAGACTCCACCAGGTATTGTACTCAAAGCACATTTATGTCTTCACTAATCATCCTAATATATGATATCTAATAAAACTGTATTTCTTTTTAAACAAGTTTCTCCAGATATTTCTGGTATCTGGCACATACAAGTTTCTCAAAATCTCAACTACATAACAAGTTGTATGTTGCTGAAATCACCAAAACTTGATATAACTACTTTTATATAACGTTATCTTCTGTCTGTGCACTTCACTGCTCCATAAACAAGCTGGAACTTGGTCTTGCTTCTTCAGTTTGTCATTATTACTTTCTTTCAAGTGAAGTGAAAATATTTTTACTTTGAGAATCCTTTTTCTCCTAACACAAGTAGGTAAAAATGTCCCTAGATTTACATATAATACAAATCTTAGAAGACAGACATAATAAAGGCAGTACCTTTTAAAATAAATTTTATTTTCATGACAGCTGTTTAGCCAATATTAAAATTGTCTGGGTCTTTGTTCCAAAACTGAACTAAAACCATTTGATCAGCTTTATTCATCTGCCCTTTTTATGACCAATGATGCAGTCTTTTGTTCTGCAGTTTTGGTCTGCATCTTGAATGTGTCAATGCAGCCATTTGCATGGTTATGTCACTAGCTCTTCTGTCAGCACAGCTCAGGGGCAGTTAGTAGTGGTCAGGCTGAGGCAGGTGGCAGGGCATTTAAGCCAGTTTTGCCATTCCTGCTGAAGGTGCTAGAACTGGAGCCTTGATCTGGGCTGCATCCTGAGATGAAGTGAGGACACCTTCATGCAGCTCTGTTATGTCCCTTCCGTCTGAGACCTCACAGCAGATGTAGAAAGTCATGAAGCTGAATGTTGCTGCATTGAACTGTACTTTCAGCAGCAAGCAACAAAACTGTGACTTTCAGTGTAAGGATAAGTAGTTATCTTTGGTTCATATGATAGAATGATGGAATCATGAAGGTTGGGAAAAGACCTCCAAGATTATCAAGTCCAGCTATTGACCGATCACCACCTTGTCAACTAAACCATGGCACTAAGCAGTCCAGTCATTTCTTGAACACTTCCAGGGATGTTGACTCCACCACCTCCCTGGGTAGCCTATTCTAAGTGAAGAAATTCTTCCTATTGTCCAGCCTGAATCTCCCCTGGCACAGCTTGAGGACATTTCCTCTTTTCCTGTTGCTGATTGTCTGAGAGAAGAGACTGTCCCCTACCTTCTACACCCTCCTATCAGGTAGTTGGAGAGGGTGATAAGGCCCTCCCTGAGCCTCCTTTTCTCCAGGCTAAATGTCCTGAGCTCCTTCAGCTGTTTCTCATATGACTTAATCTCCAGACCTTTCCCTTGCTCCACTGCCCTTCTCTGGAGACGCTCCAGCACCTCAGTGTCTTCCCTGAACTGAGGGGCCCAGCACTGAACACAGGATTTGAGGTGTGGCCTCACCAGGGGGACAATCCCTGCCCTGGTCCTGCTGGCCACACTGGTGCTGGTACAGGCCAGGATGCCATTGGCCTTCTTGGCCACCTGGGCACTGCTGGCTCATGTCCAGCTGCTGTCAGCAGCACCCCCAGCTCCTTTTCCTGTGGGCAGCTCTGCAGCCACTCTGCCCCAGCCTGTGGAGCTGCCTGGGGTTGTTGTGACCCAAGGGCAGGACCCGGCACTGAGCCTTGTTGAATATATAGCAATATTTTTTTTTTTACATTTAGTGGTTTCTAGTAGAATACATAGCTTTTTAAGTCAAAGGGTGATGAAGAGTGGGAGCAGAGCAAACAAAGAGAGATCTCATTTGTAGTTCCCCAAATAGGTCTCAATGAAATATCTATACATATGTATTTGCTGTGGTGTTCTCTAAAATAAAGTAAAAATAGTGTTACTATTTCTAATAAATTTCATTCTTCAGTCAAGAAAAAAGTATCTGTCTTTTACCAATGGGAATACAATGAATATATGTCCATTACTCTGCAAAATTTTTCAAATACTGCTATAAAAATGTACATAAGGCCATTAAGTAGAAGATTTTAAAATTATTTATACACCTGTATATAAACTAACCCTATCTGCTCTAAAGCTGTTTATTGTTCCTTAGTAAATTGGCAGAAAAAGACATTAAACAGCTCAGCAACCATGCTGCCACAAAGTGTTCGCATTGACTGTACACTTTGGCTTTAGTGAAGAATAATTCTGGAGTTCAGTATTTCACCAAACAGAATTTCTACTAATTGATAAGTCATTATTTTATTGCACATTTGCCTCTTGAAATAATGATTTATAGAATCCTGAGACTATTGAGAATCACAGCTTTTGTTGCTAGTTTTAAAGGAGAGAAAAAACTTTGTAATCATGATCTATTGTCTGAAAGAATAAAGAAAAACAACCTACTATTCATATTGGAAAAAAATTAATAAATCAGTGGTCTGTAGCCAGAATCATAATAATGAGTTCATTTAAGAATTTTTGGTTTTCAACACTTGCGACTAGATCTTTTGCATCTAAGGAAGCCTAAGTGTTGCACAAATGTTTTTATGGTACTGAGAAGCATTCTGAACATTTATTACCTCATGTGAAAAATTGTAATGGAGAGTGAGGTATGAGGTAGCAGAATTATACCAGTTCATGTCTTTTGCTATGTCACTACTTCATTCACTTATCTCTTAATTTAAGGTCTAATATGAGGTATTAGGTGCTCTGTGAAGAACAAGGCCCCAACTTCCTTTTTTGCTTCTGAAAGAGCTCAGAAAGGACAGTCTCTTAGAGTAAATAGGTTTAATTTGACATGAGCAATATTATACACAAGCATTTTGTCTCTGCTTTACAGTATAAAAGAGAATTTTTCAATTTGCTTATGAAAAGATGAAGATTGTGCTTCCTTTGTGATAGATAATGCTATGTAATACAGACCATTTCTGCATGGTACAAAAAAAAATAGTAAGATGCTATATTTACTACATTGCTGCACTAAGAAAAAAAGAAGAAACTTCCCGTGTTGTCTTTTATATTCCATACACATGTAGAAAATTTGTGAAAAATGAAATCCCATGACAACCTGTTTAGTCAATCGAATATGCGTCTTTTGGAAAGCCTTAGCATGAGGTCTTAGTTGATTTTTATAGCTCCATATTGGAATTGTGTTGTGTTGGCACAAGCAACAAGCTGAAAACTTCTCCACCAATTTCTGTTTGGGAATTGCAGTGTCTGTTGGCTGAAAAAGTTAAAATAATGTTTAACAGTGCACTTAATGTGGGGTAATATTGATGAATTTGCATTTGAGTTCTTTTTTACTGTAAGTGAATTCTTTGTATTTCTGTGACCATTTTATCATACATTTTTTCATACAAAAAGCATACAGTAGGGATTTTTTTTTAAAGCATTCTAGTCAATTTGCTTTGGGTCCTTTGACTTCACCCCCAGCAGTAGCCATTTTAATGTAGTGTTCTTCTGTCTCATGTATTTCCTTGTGTCTGTTTACATAATGTCATACCAATAGGCCTGTGTTATTAGGCTGCTAAAGCAGCATTTTGGTAGGATTGTACATACTATGTTTACGTATTTCTACACACTTTTCAAGTAATAAGATGGTACTGTGACCTTGCTGTAAACTCTTGTGAAAATTTCAAATGTAGTCAACCATTCTGAAATCTACTAAGCTTTTTTAAAATTAAATCTATACACTATATGTATTCTAGGTGTTTCACGTGGTCCCAGCCCCGTCAGCCTTGGAAACCAGGACACCTTGCCTGTTGCAGTAGCCCTTACTGAATCTGTTAACGCCTACTTTAAAGGAGCAGATCCCACAAAGTTAGTTAAATAGTGAATTGTATTAACTGTAATGAGTTACAATAAGAAAAGGCACTGGGTCTACATTTCATACTGTGGAGGGGTGGGGGGGAATGCATATGCATTAGAAGGGGAATTCAAAGGGGTTTTTTCCCCCGGGTGTAAATGACAACACTGGCTTATTGCTCTGTAATGGCCTGCATCCTGCCAGGAGTTCAGATATACCTGCTTTACAAAAATGTGTTCAGTGAGAGCACTGAGAATGACAAGGATTTTTATCATTGTCAGGTAGGTGTTAATGTAATTTTATGCCTCTAAAAGCACTTCATTCACTCCAGTGCTATGCTACTTAGGCCTTGCCTAGGCATAGCTGTACCATGTTTTCAAAGCCTGAAAAATATCCAAGACTACTGTATGCTTAATAAGTTAAAGCTTTTTGTTTCTTATTTCATCTTACTTCCAAGTTGAAAGTGACAGTACACAGTCACATTACCTTCATTTGATTTTCTGTTTTTAATTCAGTTCATCAGACTGTGAAAATACAGTGACTGCTTTAAAATTAGTATTATAACTAGGCAGTTAATGAGTTGCAATGAAGCTGATCTTTGTATTCTCTTCTAGATGTATTGTGAAGATTACTGGGGATATGACAATATCATTCCCAAGCGGGATTATTAAAGTCTTCACCAGCAACCCATCTCCTGCTGTGCTCTGCTTCAGGGTGAAAAACACAAGCAAACTAGAGCAGATTCTTCCAAATGCACAACTTGTATACAGGTTTTGTATTTCTTTTTAATGTAATTGTAAACTACATAATTTGTAAATTATGAGTTGTTGTGTATGTAAATCAGAATTCTTTGCAGTCTGGTTGATTTAGTTATATATAATTTAATTTTCTGAATTAATCTTGTTCAGCTTAGTTCTCTCCATTGTCACTATTAAAAATCTCAGTGATTACTGGACTTAAAACTTGTGCTGAGTATAACAGGAGTCATAAAAAAATGTGTAAATGTGTCTATGTATTCATATGCACTTTATAAATAATTTCTTTATATTGTAGTAATAATGGTAAAACTAAATTATGAAACAGTAGGCTTAAATGGAAAACAAGTAGTAGGAAATTAATGTACTCTCATTTACCATCTACTAGTGCATTTTAAAGCTGACTCATTACACTAATCAGATTTTTCACGTAACTATTTCTCAGATGTGTAACAGCATGCATGGAAAAACATGTAAGAAAAAAAGGTTGCTGATTGAGTACGATAATTGTTGAAATTGTGCTTGGAGATACTTTTTGAAAAAAAACAGAAAAGTTGGAATTTTTTAGCAGAAATCCATTTCAGCTGAGCAGTTTCTGTTTCATTGATCGGAGAAATAATTTGAACACTAAGTTAAATGGTTTTAAGTGCTGTATTTTTTAAATTACTAAAATGATGAATCAAACCATGTGCACATATTCTTTTGTATTTAATTTCATTTTGTAAATTCATATTTAAAGTAATGAATGATTCACACAAAATTAAATTTAATGACTGTTTGACATGACAGTTTATATCTGAAAAGTTAGCAGAGCTGTATCTGACAAAGTGAATTATACTGAAAAAGCATATTTTTCAAAAAAAGGTTAAAATGTCTAGTGTTCTTGTATGAGTGGTGTAGTATTTCACCCCTAATTAGTGATCTTTCTTTGTAGTGATCAGTCACAAAGTGACTCCAGTACTAAGGACTTTTGGATGAACATGCAAGCTATAACTGTCTACCTCAAGAAATTATCAGAGCAGAATCCATCTGCATCCTACTACAATGTGGATGTTTTAAAGTATCAGGTAAACACTTTTTTCATTTGGGAATTTTTAAGGAATTCCAGCAGATCTGATATCTACCCAGAAATTAAAACAACTATTCTTTGTCTAACATCATGGAGATGAACTGTCATCCCTCATCTACACCAATTCTGTGTATGTCTCTACTTACAATACATAGACTCTGCCCAGGCTTAGCACATTCCTGCTATGCTTTGTGTCATTCCCTGAGATACAGGGCTTGTTTCAGCTTGCTAATGCAGCTGCCCAATCCCACAAGCAAGCTTCAAACACTGCTCTTTTTTTTGGTATTTGTCAGCAATGTCAAATTTTCCTTTAAGAGATTTGGTGGGGACTTGCTGTAGTTAGTACTTGTACTGTCTTTGATATTGCAATTGTCTTAAGTTTTGGATGCTGTAGCTGATGAATTTTAATGCATGGTTATGGCTTGCAGTTGAAAGAGAGTAGGTTTAGATTAGATATAAAGAAAAAATTCTGTAGTTAGAGAGTAGTGACTCACTTGCACAGGTTGCCCGGAGAAGTTGTGGATGCCCCATCTATCCCTGGCAGTGTTCAAGGCCAGACTGGGTAGGACTATGAGCAACCTGGTCTCGTGAAAGTTGTCTGTGCCCATGATGAGGGTGGGTTGGAACTATATGATCTCTAAGGTCCCTCCCAACACAAACCATTCTGTGATTCTCTCTGAGAATGTATGATGTTCTGATTTTTCACAATGTAAAAAAATGGGAGCAGTCAGAATGGATTTACTGAGGGACAGTCATGCTTGACCAAGTTGACAAACTTCTTTGATGACATGATTTCCCCTGCAGATGAGGGCAGAGCAGTAGATATTGTCTGCTCAGACTTCATGAGGCCTTTCAACACCACCTACCACAGAATCCATATAGAGAAGCTGGTGAAGAACCAGCTGGATGAGCAGACACTGAGGTGAACTGACTCCCAGGCAGCATATTAATTTTACAGTTTAATAGTTTCATTAATGATCTGAATGATGGGACAGAGTATACCCTTGGCAAGTTTGCTGATGATACCAGATGGGGATGGCCCTCTGGATAAACCAGAAGGTCATTTTGCCTTCCTAAGGGAATTCAACAGGCTGCAGAAATGGACTGAGAGAAACCTTATGAAGTTCAACAAGAAGTGCACTTGGGAGTCACCAGCTGGAAATGAGCTTGGCAGAAAAGGACCTGAGGGTTCTGTGGGTTATCATGTTGAACATAAGCCAAACAACTTGCTGCTTGTGCTGCAAAGGCAACAGATTGTCTTGTCTCCTGAGCTGCATTAGACAAAGTATTACTAAGTGAAGAGAGGGGATCCTTCCCCTCAACACCACACCTGGAGTGTTGTGTTCAGTTCTGGGTTGTTCATTGCAAGTGAGACTGGATAGAGACCAGCAAAGGGCCATGAAGATGATGGTGGGACTGGAGTATCTGTCCCATGAAGAAAGGCTGAGACTTGGGACTTCTAAGCCTGGAGAAGGAAATTTCAGGGAAATCTCATTAATACATATAAATACCTGAGAGAGAGCATAGAGAGGGCAGAGCCAGGCTGTTTTCAGTGGTGCCCAGGGACAGAATCAGAGGCAATGGACACAGGCTGAATCACAGGAGATTCCCTCTGAATCAGCCTGAACAGCCAGAAACACTTTTTTCCTGTGACAGTGGCTGAGCTCTGGGCACAGGTTGCCTAGAGGGGCAGTGGAGTCTCAAGTTGTCTGGAGCTTAGGCAGCCTGCTAGAGGTGGCTCTGAATGAGCTCGAGGGTTGGACCAGACAGCCTCCAGGAGGTCTCTGTCAACTTCAGCCATTCTGTGAATCAGTGAGATGATGTTCTGGCTGTTAATAAAAAGTCTTCATGAATATTCAAGACAAACTCACCTCAAAGGGAGAACAGGGATTTTCTAGGCCTGCATTGAAATGTCTGAACATCTTAGACAACTGTCTACACACAAAAAACCCCTGAAAATTATTTGTCAGTCCAGCTGTTCATCCCTATAGCTTCCACATCTGCCTAGTATGGTTTACTGAACTTGCATAAAGGTTGGCATACTGAACCTGCAAAAAGCATGTTAGGCACACAGATTTAATAAGATGGAAGGAGAAAAACATTTGGTTTGCTGAAATGAGTACTGTGTATTCTTCTGTAAACAGTGAGGCATTGGCATGTGGAAGACCAGACAGATAAAAAAGGTCTTAGGCTGACAAAGAAAGGCAAGAGTGTGCACCAGGACACAGGAGGTTCCTCAAGTATATTGAGAAGATGGCTGGGATGCATCAGGGCAGTAGAATGAGCTCAGCTACAGAAGCAGCATTCAACCCTCCTGCAGCAGGAAAATGATGCTTTGAAGAGGTAAAAACTCTTCTGCTGGCTGCCTGTCCCATAATGACAGGTGTTGTTCTCTGCTGCTGGCTGGTTGAGCAGCTGAATTGGCACGGCACACAACTGCTAAGGATGAAGTCATCTAGCTGCAAGCATGCACATTGCATAACATAAAACACAACAAAAACAAAGCTTACAAAATGTTATAAAAGAAGAGGAAGGAGCCTCATAGGCCAGAGAGAGCTTAAACCTTTTCTTTAAGTATTTTATTTTGAAATTAAAATAACAGGAATTCCTCTTGGCAGCAGTCTTCCGAATTCTGTGATTAAGACTCAGGGGTCAATTGTTCTCTTGATATTTTGTCAGCACTGAGACTTATATTAGTTACCATCATCCCCAAATTCTGCCCAAAAGATGGATATTTTAATTAAGTTGTTTTTAATGGTTTCTTCTTTTACAGGTATCTTCAAATGGCATACAGTCCACTCCCTTGAATCTTGCAACTTACTGGAAATGTGATGCTAGCACTACTGATCTGAGAGTGGATTATAAATATAATCCAGAGTCTATGAATGTGCCTAGTATGCTGTCTAATGTCCAGATTGTGGTACCTGTAGATGGAGGAGTAATAAACATGCAGTCACTTCCACCTGCAAAATGGTAATATCAATACTTTCCAGTATTTCTTCAGATTCATTTCAGTGTATTCTTTAGTGTCATAGACTGAAAAATTTCACAGGAAGAAGTAGCAAAATGTGTAGTATCACATGTCTAGACTTTTTGTGGTTTAAACAGAACATGTGCAGCCAATTCACATAAACTGAGACAGTAAGTACCCATCCCAGCTGTGTAATAATACAAGCCTTTATGAATTTTCCAATGTTTGCTTTCTTTCGAGCAATAGATTGAATAGACAATTTTAATACAGTAATTGGAAATGGTTAAAAAACATTTTCTCTGTGTGTGTATAAATGTATTCATATAAGGGGATTATATAGAAAAAGCAGAAACAAGATTTCCCGATTGTTCTAGCTTAAAAATTAGCTTCTAATGGAAATAATTTTAAAACAAACCTCAGGAACTGAGGACCTCTCCACAAACCAGGTAGAACTGTCTCTCAATTCAAGTGTCATGCAGATTATTAGACTAGCAGCTGCCTGACACCACATTCTGAGCCTGCATTTACAGTAGCACTTCAAAGTGTGACTTAGATATCAGGAAATTATGTTACTACAAGCAAAAGGTAGTGGGATTGGTAGTACAGCCCTGGAGCAAAAAGGGTAGCAGAAGTCAATCACTGTGCCTGTGCAGCATGTACATACTTTCCCAGCTGTAAATAAATCCATTTTTATTCCCAAAATGGTCTTTCTAACATGAAGAGGGCAAAGAATACTACCCTGAAGGAAGTTAGGCTTTGTTAACCTTATTTGCTATAGATCAGGTTACCTTAAAAACACAAGATTTAAAAGAAAAAGAAACATGATGCATTTGATCTGATGGATTTGGTAGATTCTGATGGTTTTGGAGGCAATACAGTTACAGGTGTTTATTGGGCAATGTAGTAATAGACTATCATTTGAAGTGGAAATAAATCTGTACAGGACTGAATCTTTCTTGACTTGGTATTCAAGAAACAATACTTTTAACCAAATCTTAAGTTTATTCTGAATAAGAACATATCCAGTGTCCTATCTGAACGACACAACTACACCGTGGTGAAGCCAATCTTCAGCCCTCTGTAATGAAGCCAGAGTGAAAGTAGGAACACCTATACAGAATACCAAGTGTTAGCTGGGGAGACTTAGGGATACTTGTATTAGTGAATTCACCCAGGCAACTTCCAAAACCCAGAATTTTGAGCCTGGCAAGCTGACAAAAAAAAAAAAAAAAAAAAAATTCAGTC
>VXAC01008072.1:77272-98410 GCA_013399225.1 Rhipidura dahli
AAAAAAAAATTCAGTCATGTCCCAGGCAGGTGACCTTTGTGATCTACTACCTGTTCAGTCTAGTGGATTGGGTGGTGGGCTTTTGGTCCTTTTTTAGGGAAAAAAGTGCTTTATAGCTTGACTTCCTGTGGGTCAATGCTATCATATGGGCTACTTATGTATGCGTTTCAGTCCTGCTACCTGAATGCCAAGAGCAACTTCAAACCTATCAGCACTTCATGCTGCTCACAGCTTTAAGTTGTTTACTTTCCTTTGATGCAAGTGTTAGAAAATCCTTCAGGAGTTAAAATGCCCTGTCAGCTTAGACACTCTTGGTACCCTTTTCTGCCCCTTTACAGTGCCTGAAGTTAGCTTGAGCAGTGCCAAGCTAACTTACACCAATTAGTTTTACTAGAATGGAAATGGAATAAAATTCATGCTCTCAGGACTCTCACTTAGGGGAGAACAATCAACATTGCTCCCCATTCTACCATCATCATTAAGCATCAAGGCATAGCTTCCAGACTGCTTCCAAAGTAACTTACCCTTTAAGACTGCAGAGGGTTTTGAAGTTTGGAGCCATATGTGGGAACATAGGACAGTGTTAAATGTGTAAAAAATTGTACGAAATCTGTAAGCAAGTGTGTTCTTCTGAGCTTGCTGCTCTGGAGTGATGCAGACAACACCCTTCTCATTTCCTCTTTTCCTCCTGTAGTTTTCCACAGACTTACCTTAAATGTGCAAATATTTTTATAGACTTCCATTTAGAGATGTCTGTACCAGTGTAAATCAAGGGAAATAATGTTCTAAAACCAATGCTTATAATTAACCTACCATTCTCTTACAGGAATGCAGACCAGATGAAAGCATATTGGAAAATATCTAGCATTTCAGAGAAGTCTGAGAATGGAGGTAAGTTGAACTCTTTTGTTTTGCTTTCTTGTACAGAAAAATTTTAACAGTAAACAGTTGATCATCATAGACTCTATACCCTCTAATTCCTTTTTACACATTTTCTCATGCTGTATCCCACTTACTAGTTCACATTTTTCACAATTAATTGCTTCCTGAGAGATTCCATTATGAGTGAGATGTCAGAATATAAATTTAATTATTAGCTATACAAGGGAAAATAATGAAGTACCCTGAAAGCAGTTACCACTTCTAAAATAGAGTTTAGATGGGATAGGAAATTATTGCATTCATGCTATTTGGAAGTGAGCAGTTACTCAAATGAAAATGGGTTTAATATCTGTGTCTTTCTATGCCTGGATAATTTAAAGACATTAGAAGGAGATAGGAAGAACTGGGAGTTTAAAAAAAATCCATAAGTCCTGTGCTTAGATAGATTATTCTTGACCAACATTTTGAATCTTGGTTTTGACCATAATGACTCCAGGAAAAAATTAATCTATGCACAGCTGCTCAGAGTGGTAATTTATACAATACTGTGTAAGGTACCAGTAGTTGTCCTCTGCCCAGTGCTTTTCTCTTAGCTATAGTCGATCTCATGACCCTTGCAGTCTCTGCAGGTGCAATATTTTTTGACATAGGACAGGAGCCAGAGTGAAACATCTCATCCTCAAAGCCTCTGTGTAGAAAGGAACTGCTAATATAAAGGAAAGGCCTTTAGTCCTGTTAAGAATTTAGTGAAGGGGATTGTGAAATCACAGATTTGCCTGTAAATATGACTGGTTTCATATAGAAACCACAAGCATGAAAAGAGAAGACAACTTGTATTCCTGCAAAGGCTGCAAAGTTGTGGCTATCATTCAAACAAAATTAGAGAGAATTTTATTGGACAGAGGTTATTACTCTGTGTTATTACTCTTACTAAGTCTGGTGTACTTTGTCCTTCACTAACCTCACAGTTGTTTGCTGTCTTCCATTACACTGGAATAGCCCTCTCTTTTTTTACCCCTTTTCCAAACTCTGTGGATTCTTTTAAAAGAAAAAATCATACTGAAACATAAATGCAGCCAGATGAAGAACTGTACACCTGCAGAGCAGCACAGAATTTGCTGCTAGTGATTCAGGTTGCATTTGTGTGTTGATAGCAGACTTGCACATATCCCACTGCTTCTTCTGTATTCCTTGTCTTCCCACTATCTTTTTCTCCCTTTTCTTTGAGTATAAACACATAGTACTCTCACTTCAGGAGGAAGTTATATAGTGTAAGTGCTGATCCTGCACTTACAGAAGCAAAGGGAGAAGTTGCACAAACATTGTCCATGTCAGGACAAGTGTCTTCAAGTTTTCTTTCCTGGCGGACGGAATGATAAAATATTTTGGAGGTCTTTATGGTCCAACACATTATATGATCTGTCAGCTGGAGAGAGATAAAACACAGAACAAACTTATAAAAAACTTGAATGTATGAGTTTCCATACTTAGAGTAGAAAGAATTTCCAGTTTACAGAAATAAGGCAGACCTACTGAAGAAACTAAATTGATCTTAAGCTAAATTTATCAAGAACAAGACACTGTATGAAACAATTTCTTTTAGTTCCTGCTTTTACCTCAGTAACACTTCAGTTACTAACCTTCCTTGTCATTTATCAGTTCTTATTGATAGGAATAGCAAGTTGTTTTAAAGTAAAAATTATTCCATTATCAATTATTTAAATCTCATTTTCCCAGCACACTTTACAAAAACAAGAAAAGACCTGTTATAAAACTAGAAACTAGTGGCAATGTGGGGATTTTTAAAATGCCATTCATTGCCTACAGAGATGTACTTAAAGTAATTTTGAACAATCATTGCTTTTTAATAGTATCAAAGTGATGCCACTTCACCACTGTCTCTGAAAAAAATCAACTGAAATTTTTAAGAAGTATTTAATGAGACCTTGTCTTTAATAGAAACATAGTAATTTCTTTCCTCTGGGTCCATTACTGTAGAACTGCATTTCTTCCAATGTTTTTGTTCATGTACTTTCACCTAGACAGATCATGACAACTCTTAAGTGTTCTGATGTAGTTTAAAATCTGCTAATAAAAAGCAGATAGTATCTACCTATCTGTCAGGTGGATACCATCTACCACGAGATAGATGATACTAAGTACTTAAGAGACCAGCAAGCATAATTATAGGGACCAATCAGATAAGTAGTAAGTGATTGCCAGGCTGTCTGATACCCACATTTTGTGTAATCTTGCAGAAATGTATATTGTTTCTCTGTAAATCATTCACTAGTCATTGTCTTAAACAGAGTATTGGAAAAAATAGACTTGTACTCTTACCTCTTTTGAAACTGTATGTAGGTCAGCCACTGGGAATAGATCTCAAAGCTCACCATGTTAGTTTCACTTCTTGCTACTAAAAATTTGGAGAGATCATTTTATTCTTGCAAAACAATCAGCTTTCAGTTTTGTTGTTTTTATAGGTTCTGGATCCCTCAGGGCAAAATTTGAGCTTTCAGGAGGACCCAGTAAACCAGCAACACTTGCAGTGCAATTCATCAGTGAAGGAAGCACGCTTTCAGGAGTAGATGTGGAACTTGTAGGCACTGGCTATCGGCTTTCCCTTCTTAAGAAGAGATTTGCCACGGGTAAGACACTGACATGCTTATATATTCAAATTAATATTATATATTCACTAGTGTTAAATTCTAAAATATGAAACTGATAAATGAGTGATGTATAGTTACTCTTTACTGAAACATGTCTGACAAGTCAGTTTGGTTTTCCATAGTTATCCAAACTGCTCCGCGGAAAATACTGACAAAGTCTGGTTTATCTATTGACTGTAAAAAAAACTTACCTTTTTTTTCAGGACGGTATATGGCCGACTGTTGAGGTACCTGTGAAAGTCATCAGATCAGGAGTGCAAGAAACCCACTCTGCCCTCTCTACTTTTCAAACACTATTTTAACATGCATTAATTTTTTCAAAATGTTGACGTACTTTGAGGCTAAACTACAGAAAGTAAATGCACTTTCAAGAGTCATTTTGAAAACTTTTTATTACTTTACAATAGCACTGAAGTTAACTTCAACACTGTCTGTAAATGATCAACTGCAATACTTGGAAAAATTTGTTGAAAAATTAGTAACTTTATATAGGTGAAGTCAAAATAGTAATCTGCAGTTGTAATGAAAGTATGAAATTTTATGTTGTACTGTAAACATTAAACCTAAAGTGTAGGGGAGCTAGTAAGAAATATTTGAGCTTTTAATAAGTAATACTCATTTTTCAGATTCTTTAATTGCCAGCTTTTAATTGACAGTTTATAAAGATAGCAGAGTCTAAGTCTCGTGCAGTTCTTATATCCATTCATGCCACAAGACCAGCTGAGTTAGAGATGTATAAAAGTAACTTGATGCCCATGTATCATTTATTATTAAAATGTAAGTTGTCTTATATAGGGTTTTTTTTAAACTAAGTGCAATGGTTACAAATTGCAAAACATAGCAGAGATTTACTTCTGCAGTTAGTAAATTTTTTGGGCCTTATGATTATTTGAGGTAATGCGGTAGATTTAATTTATTTTTATATTAATTGCATAACATTTGTGCCTTTCAAAAAAAGCCTGTGCCTATCCAATTTGATACTCATGTGCCTCAAAGTTTGGCCCTTCATCAAGAAAGCATGGTGTTTGTATTATAGACACAACTGTATAAAAATTATTTTTACTGCAATTTATTTAGAAGGAAGGTTTGCAAAAACTGTAGTTTGTTTTAAAAGAAATTTTAAATACTGAATTATTTCCTCGTGGAACAATTGCAATAAAATGTTGTTTTAGTAAAGGGAGATGCATCATGCAGGACTCAGAAACTTTTTCATTAAGTAATTTTAATGTCACCAAAGAGGAGAATCTGAAAAATCAGTGAAGATAGGAAAAACAAACTTATAAAAGCAAACAGCATTACTCTTTGCTTTGGCAATAAGTCTTCAGACTTCGAGTGCTTTTGGGGATGTGATGTGAATGTACATATAGTACTTCAGGAGGCATTTTAAAAGGATATTTTATGGCCACAGGATGACAAATCCTGCCATGTGTTCATTTTTTTTTTATAACTACTAGTTTTAATATTTGTATTGTTATCTAATCTGCTTGCTACAGCCTAAGCATGGGGATGTGACACATTAGTAACAATTTTTTAAAGCAAGTCACTAATTTAGAAAATCTTCTAGATATTTGTATTACCAAGTTGGCTTTTTTTTTTAATGTTGAAATCATAAGCATAAGGGCAAAATAATTCAATAAGCTGCATATGGAAATTTCCAATGAACATTTAGCATATTAGTATCTATTTCAAATTCTCTATTAAAACAGTAAAACATGCTTGAGTTAATTCATGCAAAGCCAGTAATGAATTGGACTGCTGAGGCTATACAAGAAATTATGCCTTTGCAGAGGCTGCATAAATTGTAGTGTACACTAGACATTTTTGCAGGTGAGAGTTTCATTGTTAGTACTAAGAACATATTGTACTGTAGATTTGATTGGAAGAGTATAATTGGCTCCTAATTCGCTAATCTTATTGATGATAAATTTATAACTCATAAAATGGTACAGTCTTTTTGTTGGAATTTTAATTGTAACCTGCTTTACAATCAAACTGATTAACACAACAATACTTTTTTAATGAAAAACCAAACCTATTATTGCTATTTTTAATCAAGTATTACATTAATTTCTAAGTTAAATGAAGTAGTTAATGTTTCAGCACTTTTAAACTAGCCTTCATTCAGGTGTTTTTCATACATTTGCATTGGGTGCAGGTTACAATTTTGAAGCCATACAAGTTTATATACACATTTTGTAAAGAAACTCAAAAACAATGTAAAAAGTGCGTGTAGCTATCTGATATTAAAAAAAAAAAAGTATGTAGCAAGCTGGTTCTTGCTTTACAATATCCCTTGTAGCTGCCTCCTAAGAAAATTAATTTGTAAACACAACTCTAAAGGATCTGAATTGTTATGATTTGTTACTACATTAGACTGTAAATTAGAGCATACAAGTTTATCTTACAAAAATTGTAAATACTTCTGAATTTTCATAAAATGTAAATTTTAAAAATTTGCACCCATAATAAACATGTAATATATAAATTAAATACTGACTTATGTTGCCTGTACTTTTGCAGTTCCACAGATCTTCTAAGCAATAAGGTAATAGAGCAAAACCACACCCGTATTAAACATTTTTAAAGTGTTGATTGATTTTAAAGTGATAAAGGGTAGAGATCATTATGAACTCTTTTGTATATTGAAAAACATCACAGAGAAGGTGGATGGAAAGATGACTTTTCTAAAACATCTCATCTTAACTAAACTGGAGTGTCTGAGATGTCTATACCTGTGCCTTTACTAAACTGATGCACCTCACTAATAAAATAGATTAGGTACAACTGTGGATATGTTTATGAGAAAAATCTTAACTTGCTGTCTGTAAATAGTGCTATCAAATGCTGTACTTTCCCTGTCTTCCATGATAAGAAAGATATCTTGTTGCCTATATCTTGTGTGTGCAGAAGAAATAGTGACAAGATTAAAGTAATTCTTTCTGATTTCTAGTGTTCCACCAGTCACAAAGAGTAGACAATTTAGTACTTCTTCAGTAGTCTGTATGGTATAGTCCTTGAAAATTTTGAGCACAGAACAGAAGTTGCAACTGAACAAATGTTTTTGAATCTGCTGGTTGGTTTCCCTCTAATCCCAATGCCTGTAAGTAATGACTTACTAAAGTCACTTTCCCAACTGGTTGGATATCACTGCTATAGAGGTACCATTCTTGTCATGCAGGAGAGCAATAGTCCAAGGCCTTGATTCTTATCTTCTGCTGGCAGGCAGGAATGAAGAATGCAAGTGGTCAGACTGAATGGTCCATCTAACGCAGTATTCTGTCTTCAACACTGTCCAAAGAACAGGCTAGAGCCTTGGAGGGCTCATGTGTCATTTGCTTTCTGCTCCCCCAGAACCTCAGTTATTGGTTAGGGATGTAAAAAGGTCCTGCTCAGTTCTTCTAGTGTTCATTGAACTTAAAGTGTAACAGATCTGAAAGAGGCTGCTCTGGCACGTCTGTTAACACTTGACTTGCACCCAGGTACTGTTCACAACTGCTGCAAACTGGATCACCACTGTTGAAGCAGGTTTGTGATTATCTAAGTACATGATCAGGTAGTTTTTCAGAGAAACCTATCTCTACCACTGCCAAATAACATTTATGCATGGTATTTGAAGGCGCTAAGGTTTTTGATTATGAACTGGAACAGTATGCGAGTTACAGCTGTGGTAAGTTTTGCTATCTAACTAAAAAGAAAGATCTTGCATCATGCCAAAAATGATTACATTTCATGTCTTGTATGTTTGCAAAGCTTAAGATACACAAATGTTAAGATGCCTATCTTTTGTTTTGCAATTTCTTGATAATTGGTTTCCATTTCAGTTGTTATGAAAGGGAAATTATACTTAAGAGCATGCAAGAAAAAAGTCAGGAACTCCTCCAAGCATAGCATAAGCTAAAAACAGTTCAAAGTACTAAAGCAGCAGATAACATATCTACTGTTGAGGTGCCCTTGATTGGACTGATTACCAAGTCTCTCAACTGAAAATTTAATGTTTATCTTTAACTCTACATATTATTACACCAGTAAGTATTCCTCCTCAGCTCACTTTGACCTCCATGTTTACTGACATGTTGATTTTTGGGTTCTCCCCTAGTTCATTCAATAACCAATATAAGGCATACAGTCTTAAAAGAATAAAATAATCCTAAAACAGAAGAGGCCTCTTCCAGATTCTGTTCAATTACTTATTGAATATATAAAATTCTAATTCTGCATTTTCTGTAACTGTATTTTTCACTTCCTTTGGAATCCATTCTTTTGTTGTTAAATCTGGGATGGCTAAAATAACCTAAAATATTTTTGTTTGCCATTTATTTAAACTATTTTTTAAAATTCATTTAAAATTAATTTATTTTTAAAAATCTTGTTCTGTAACTTAGTTATTATTATTTTTACTCAGCAGGTTTTTTTAAAAGATTAATGATCATAAGCCATGAATCTGTCAATTTCACTACTCTGATTATTCAGCTTTTCCTCTTATCATGTCCCAATCTGCCTTATTAAAGTTCTCATTTCTTAAGTCATGTTTTCTGCACCTGAAAGTTAGCAGTGGTAATGTGTTCAGTGATGACTCAAATCTTTCTCCATCCTGGTTAAGGAAGCAGCCCATTTTTACAACAATTGCTGACTCTTCCCCTCCAGATGTTCCCTCCTGCTTTGCTGTTTGATAAGAGCCTTACATAATATCCACAGCCTTTGCTTCTGCTTCCCACTCTTGTCATTGGTAGGTTATACAAATAGTCATCACTAATACAGAAATGCTAAGGCTGCCCCAGTGTTAGTACTGATGACATTGCATCCAGGTAGGATGCACCAGTGCAACTTGGGAAGGAAAAAAATCAAAATCCAACAGCCTAAGCTCAAAAGCTGCTATTTATCTTCCACCTGTGTTGAACTATCTTTCTCTGGCACCTTACAGGACCATGGATTTAGACAGAGAACACACAGAACTTTCAGCCTCTAAGCACCTGACCTCATTCTTCAACGCAAGTTTCTCTTTCACAGGTGAGAATCCTTTGGCCTATGTGCACGAGACCCTTCTCACTTCTGAGCAGTTCCTAGATTGACAGCACACACTAAGTGCTTGAGTATGTGAGCACAGGAAGAGTGTTGTAGTCTGTGATCTGCCATCTCTGCAGCTGACATCCATCTGAAGTCTCACCAGTCTTTTTCCATGGGTGGGCCAAGTGCTACCACACCTTTTCCCCTGCTGAAATCACTGTTCTATGCTCTGAGTCACTTGATTGGATGTCTGCTTCTAGTGAGATTACAGAATAAATTAAGTTTTCTTTCAGGACTAAAATGCAGATTTCTCAATTTAAAAACTTCATCTTGTACATCTAGCACAAGAAACTCAGCCCTCAGATGACCACTGCTAGTCTGGCATAATTTCTCTAGATAGTATAGAGGTAGTATAGAGCAAACACTCACAGGAGAGAGAATAAGGAAATTACAGGGAAAAATGAACGTGGGCATCAGTGTTCCCTTTGGATTAAGGAGAAGAATATGTATTTGACACAACTTTCCCATAGAGAAGTTGAAAAGTTCAGGATGATGGGCTGTTAGAGCCACTTCTTTGGCATTTTGCAAGATACTTGAGAAGACCATCAGACCTCTCAGAATGGAAGCTGTATCTTTAATACGATGGAGAACATGGAGGATATCTTCTCTGTTCACCTAGCTATGAACAAGAACTTGTCACTACTGCACTCACTAAGTACCAGCCTTTGGTTACAGGAAACAGTAGGTTTCCCAGCAGGAGAAATAGGGAACCTGTACCCCCATTTTCCTCAGCTATGACCTTTCCAGATTGTTCAAGGTGGCAGTGCTTTTGCCAGCTGCTCCCCAAGAAATGCCACAAAAACATGCATTAGAATTCAGAGGTTTTTTGTGGTGGCTGGTTAGCCCGTGGTACAAGGGCCAAAGTGTTCTCTGGTAAGACAGTCCCTGGTACCAGAGACTTATGCCTGGTCACGGTGAGAAGAGAAGCCTCTCCTAGAACGCTTTGTTCTGTTATGGTAATCTACCCCAGTTCTGCGTTCCTGGCTGGCTGTTGGCTGCCCACCCCCTTGCTACCTTATATGTTTCATGTCCTAGAACGTTCTCCACTCCAGGTTCCCCCCATTGGCCCTTGCCCTTCCCCACTCCCCCAGAGCTTCCCCACTGGCTCCCATTCCCTGGTCCCGCCTTTGCACCACTCTGTGCCCTCAGACCATTGGTCTCTGGTGCTCCCTCTGCTCCCATACAAAGTTGAGCTCGCTATTGTTCTTGGTCTTCACCTCTGGAACATTTCACAGGGTGGATGCATTAGGGACCCCTCCTGCCTCTTTGCTGCCAGCCCATGTTACTGAAGCTATCCACGCGTTTGTGCGTGCTCGCGTGTGTGTGTGTGTGGCTGATCCCGCTGGGCAGCTTCGCTACGGAGATGCTCTTGGAAGCTCGCTGCACCCCACACCACGGCACAGAAGCCACAGAGAGCCTGGGCTAGCGATAGTTTTTGGCAAATAGCATCTTCTAGTCATTCCTCCAAGTGATTGTCCAGCTTAAAACAGTCATACAGTAACGTGGTTTTGGTAAAGAACAGTGAAACCATAATTTGTGTGTCAGGACACAGTTCATCCCATGTGTAGGCAGCAACAGTGCAGTGTGGCTTTTCATGCTACCCAGGGTTAGGAAAAAAAAGCAGTTGTCACAAGTAGTAAAAGAAGCTTTCAAAGAAGTGTTACACTGTTCTTGAAGTGGTGACTGTTATCTCAGCATCAGTTTATAAGCAAAAAATGTGCTGAGTTTTACCCCTTAAGAGTCCTTCTGGGCCCAGGAACATAGACTCAGCAATACCTTCTATCCAGGTATCAGTAAAGGTGTTTGTACCAACACACAACAGGAGCAGTAGTATCCAGAAGACATGTTCACTATTGCAACTACTGACAACAGTCTACAAGCCATTACTTTGGTGTGTGGAGCAAAAAGACCTTGCTTTTATGACAAGCAGCACCAGTGTCCTGCTATGTCCTCTTACCAGAAGCTGTAAAGTATTCACAGCATATGATGCCATCCACAGCAGAATCTGAACAGAAGACAGATTCCTGCATCAACCCTGCAAAAGCTAAGAGGTAACTTGCAACCTCCTGCTATTCCATTCAGCAATCCTTTCAGTTGTTTTTTAGTAGAATTATAAAACCAGTAGAATATTATTAAGACATTGTTTAGGATTTGTAGGGTACAATACCTTACTCATCTGTTCACTCGAAGATTGGTGATACAATTATTTTAAAATTCTTGTTAAGTCTCTTTTGGACACTTGCCTTTAGTTAAAGGATTTTCTATCCTCTTCAACATTTAAAAGTGTTCCATAATTGCTCTGTATCTCCATTAAAGTTTAGGAAACCCTTCTTTGCCTCTCTCCCAGCAAGGTAAATGTTTTAATGGTTATTGCTGCCACTGTCTATATTTAAAGACACATTAACTGTATGTTTACAACAGATACACAATCTGATCTAACCAGATGTTTGCAAGTAGTGATTCAAATGAGTATTAGATCACATCAGGTATGTCTTTCATTGTTCTCTGCAGATGTTACTGGCTCTACAGAGAATACTGTTAGCATATGCTCCACTGTCATCTCTATAACCCAGCTATGGTAATAGTAGCAATCGGGTCAAAGTGAGCAACATGTTAAAAATAGTGTGGGGTTATTTCTGTGGTGCAGAAACTGATGTCAGCCTCACAAAATACTGTGCACTGCATGAGACCTCCTTGCTGTAATCAGTATTTACTTTTAAATCAGAAAAATACATGGTTGCTGGTAACGATCACATTGGAACTACTTACAGTCTGCTTATACCTTGATTTACAGAGATACTGTTAGCTTTCAAGTGGTCTCCTGCCAGCCATGTCTGATCTTGGAGACCCCCTTTGGAACAATTGTCTGAGTTAAGGAATTTAGTGCTCTTGTACAGCAGCTGTTTTCTTCTAGGAAGGTCCTAGACTGCAAAAGCTGCCACACTTGCTGGCTGTGTGCCCGTTATAGGCAATTTGCTTGTAGTGCCAAAATTAGCTCAAAAGTGGGGGTGAGAGCACAGCAGTTGTGGAAATTAACATAAATGAAATGCTCTCTGATGCAGCTGACAAACACGGAATCATAAATGACACTTAATCTTAAGTTGCCTATGTGGACTGCACAACCAAACATTGGTGACAACCAAGTCACCATTACTTGATTGCATTTGTTGTTAGTAATCAGGTTCAAGTAGTATGGCCAGGTGCTACTAAAAATAGTCAAATTTTAGATTTTTGGATATGCTCATAAAACAATAACCCCTTGATTGAGATGCCTACAGTAACTGAACACAACCCAACTGGTTTCAGCTACAGCTTCATGATGAGCCAGTTTGCTCAATAGTTCAGTATTGTCAAAAGGCAAGGGCCAGGCTGTCCATCTTCACTCAAAACCAGCTCCGTACCAGCCCTGTACCTATCTGCTTGTGATTGAACTTACTAACCAAACATAAGTCAAATCCAGGAAGCAAAAAAAAAAAAATTCTGTTTTAAGTTAAGCCAACTGAACCAACTTGCAGGAGGATCTGGCAAACAGAAATTCCCAACCTAGGGGTAGAGATGGGGTAGGGAATGACATCTCCCACTTTAGACAACAACACATCACCAGCTCAGGCCACCTATTCACTAAATCACAGTCAGAGAGGGGAACTAAAAACAGCTGTCTCAAATGACATAAAGAAAGGCTTCTCTTACTAGTGGCTTTAAATCCTGAAATTATTACAAGATTGATAAGAAAAGCAAATTAAACATAGGGGGTAGGAAAGTCCACAGAGACAGTTCGACTCAGGGTGATAAATAGGTGTTTGCTCCAAAAAACAACAAAAATGTTTAACTTCCACTGTTTTATGGGATCCATACTAGATGGAAATGTCAGAATCAGTAAAAACAAAAGGCATGAGTGAGAAAGAAAATTATTCAGTAAATATTTTGCCACATTTCATAAAGGCTATCTAGATCATTTAGTCATATGGTGAAAATGCTTTGCAATCCAAGAGTATCTAAAGAGAGATATTAATACATCATCTACTAAAGCTAAATATTTTTAAACCACCATATCAGATAAACAGCATCTGAGAATTTAGAAAGTTGAATAAACCATACTATGGATCATTAATTTTTATTTCAGTGATTCTCAAATACTGGAAAAGATTAGAAGATTAAAAGAAAGATAACACCATTACAGAAAACAGGGGAAAAAAAAAGAAAGAAAAAAAAAAGAAAAGGTGTCAATCCAAATAACTGTAATATAGAAGTTGGTGAGAAAATTAAAAAAAAAATTTAAGATAATTAGTGTCAATCATGGATGTACCAAATAGAGGTCTTAAACTAATTTAGGATTAGGTTGAAAATCTGGATCATAAGAATAATAGGGTCAAAGGAAAAAAAGGATTTATGTAAGATGCCTGATTTAGAAGTACACAACATTTGGTTTATAACTAGAGCAATGCAAGAACATAACAGATTAAAAAATTCATCCTAAGATGTAACTGAAGAGGGAATCAACTTTAAACGCCAGTCTGGTGGACTCCTGCAGACTTCATAGTATCTAATATATTTCCACTTACTGGTTTAACTTCAGGTTAAGAAACCTGAAGCTTTGCAGATGACAAAAGGTTGGAGTAGAAAAAAGTAAGTTAGGTCTCAAATGCAAGTTTTAACCACTTAATCATCATCCAAAATGGCAGGAAGATGCTATAGTATAAAATTACTAGGGACAAAATAACATCACTTTGGGATAACTAAGGACTTTCCTGATCTATTCTGAAAAAGCCAGGTCTAGATCTTATGAAAAGTCTGCAGATCTTCATAGGATCACAGAAGATCTGAGGCTAGATGGAACTCTGAACACCTAGCTAGTTCCCCTGCTCGCAGCAGGGACAAAGACCTGAAGTTTTACTAATCTTCCTGCACTCTCCGCCCATGTTTTCCTGCATCCATGTCAGATCATATGAAACCCTTAGAGACAATTAAGATGTCTCATATGATTCAGGCACATATTATGGACCAAGTCAAGTGTTATCCCTTAAATAAGAGCTCTACCACAAAGCTGAATTCTACACACTACGGTATAGTTGCATACTATGCAGAGAAGATACAAACCTTGGTGGAGCAGTCTCCTAGGCACCTTCTTCTTATGTTTCTGTAATCTTTCCTCAGATAATCCAAGATGTATCAGTGATTCCCTGATTGGAGTATAATATAAAATGAGAAATGGACCGTTTGTCAGAAAAAAGATATGATCAATATTCAGAAATTCTTCATGGCACACAGACCAATCCTCTCCCTTTCTCTCTGTCTCAAGGCTTTCAGAAATTACTTCTGTCTACAAGTTTCCTGAATAAGTAAGAAAAATCTGAGTTTGAGAGAATTCAACAACCTGTGGTGCCACATAGACATTTAATATCTTTTAACATTGGGAAGCAGGTGTGTGGCAGTAGGATGCCATAGGTACTGTGAGTTAAAGAAAGGCCTTCAGCTCCAGTGCCTGGATACATCCATGCACAGACATGCACCTGCAACACTCAGAAGAAACAATAACCTGCCTTACTTCTGTGATGATGAATTACTCAATATGGGAAAACAAACTCTGAGATTGCATGGAAATTAATTATCATCATCTATAACAGCAAAATAAATAGACAAAGTAAGGAAAATATCTCCAAAAAATCAGTTTAGACAAGCCCCCTCCGCCCCCAAAAAAATCTAAAAGCAATCCAACCAAAGAAACTTATAGTTTATATTCACACATTTATAATCATGCATGAAAGTACTGGTTATGAATAAGATAAAAATCCTTGTTTCTTTTCTTAATTTTTAAACAAGATGCACTAACATGTAAAATGCAGAGGTAGAGACATTAATCTTAATATTTTTCATTTACTTTCCTTTAAAATCAATATGGAGGGTATTGAGAAAAAAGTCATAGGACTTGGCCATAAACAAGCCAGAACAAGTGGAATAGAACACCAATGATTTGAGTCTATTTTATATTGTCAAAGCCTAAGAAGTTACTTCATCTCAGCTGATATGAACCTAGGTAGAAAAACAGTACTCCATGTGTGGCAACAGCACTGTACAGGAAAAGTTGTCAGAAGCTTTTCCTATGTCCAGTTGAGCCAATGCCAGCCAGCTCCAAGATGGACCTGCTGCTGGGCAAGGCCAAAGCCACCATTGACTATGGCAGAACCTCTAGGGTAATGTATTTGAAGAAAAAATAAAAGTTATTGCACAGCTATAGCTGCAGCTATGGAAGAGCAGAGGATCTCAAGATCGTTAGCCCTGGTAGGACTTGTGACCCTGTGGAGAATCCACACTGGAGCAGCCTGTCCTTGAAGCATTTCACCCTGTGGAAGAGTGGCCCACACTGCGCCAGTCCCAGAGAGCTGTTGCCCGTAGGATGGAATCACATTGGATAAATTCATGGAGAACTGTCTCCCGTGGGAGGGTGGAGGAGGAGAAAGACTCCTCTGCCTGAGGGACAGGAATAAAGCGTGACTGTAACCCTCATCCCCCATTTCTCTGCATTGGTGTGGGGAGGAGGTAGAGCATGAGGGGAAAGTGGTTTTAAGATTTGGTTTACTTCTCATTATTCTGCTCTGATTTTGAGCAGTAATAAATTCAGTTAAGATCCCCAATCAAGTACGTTTTGCCCATGATCGTAATAAATAATCTCTCCCAGTCCTTATTTCAACCCGTGAGACTAGTTATATTCTCTCTTCCCTGTCCAGCTGAAGAGGGAAATTACAGAGCAGCTTTGGTGGGTGCATGGCTTCCAGCTACAATCAACAATCACAGGAGTGAACAAAACATTTAACAAGCCAATAATGTTCGGCGCACAATCTTGTAAAGTTCTGCTCTGTATCTTTAATAGAGTAACTAGATTCTATTCAACATGTATCAATCCAAGAGGGCCAAGTACAGGATCCTTAGCTCTGATATAGCACACTGATGGTAGAGGATGACAATATCTCTTCCATAACTTTGATCCTTTCACTAAGATAAATGCAAACCAGCACATTTTGACCACTCAACTCAATCATTTTAAGTAGTGCAAAAATCAAAACAATAGATCTCATTGTATACTTCCAAACAAATCCTCACCAGGATTGGGACCCCGTCTGAGTCTGAGAAATCAAGGTCTTGCTTTTATTTAAACTGTGCTGTAATTTGGGCAAGCATAAAACCAGCATCTACAGCCACATAAAACAGATTTGGGTGGAAGCACAAAAACATCTGGACTCAGCTTTCTAGCAAACCAAAATACAAATCTCTCAGGTCACACAAAGAAAGCAGTATGACCTTATAGCCTAGAAATGAACAATCAGTCCCTGGACACATAACTGTTTAGACTGGAAAAGACTTAATGTCACAGAGTCCAACTACTAGTCCAGCACTGCCATGTCCGTAATTAAACCATGTTACAAGTGCCATGGTTGCATATCTTTAAATTTCCTGCAGGGGTGGTTTCTCCACCATTTCCCTGAGCAGACCGGTCCAATGCTTAGCAACCCTTTCGGTGAAGAAATATTTCTTGATATCTAACCTAAATTTCCCCTGTAACAACTTGAGGCTGTTTCCTCTTGTCACTTGGAGAAGAGCCCAACCCCCACCTGGCTACACCTTGCTTTCAGGCAGTTCTAGAGAGTGATAAGGTCCCTCCGAGCCTCCTTTTCTCCAGGCTAAACAACCCCAGCTCTCTCAGCTGCTCATAATAGGAGTTGTGCTCCAGACCCTTCATCAGCTTTGTTGTCCTTCCTTGGACATGCTCCAGCACCTCAATGTCCTTCTTGTACTTTCTCCTGAACTGGTGCCACTTACTCATTTGCATTTAAAAGCTAAGTGAACTCAGTCAATGTCACACAATCGATGTGCGTTTTTTTCCTGGTTAAGTGTATATCCTACCTGTCTTGTATTCCTTTTAAATAAGGGCACCAATGACAAAATCTTGAACAGAAAATTACATATGTTTTAAGATTGCAAAACTGCCCTCCTAATAGGTGGACAGATTTCCTCAAGTCTGGACTGGGTCTCTATATGCACTGGATGAGAACTAATAGAAGAGCTTTGCATTCCTCTTTCCTACCATCCTCAGCATGACCAAGCAGCCCTTCTGCAGGATTCAATTCCTAACTGTGAGAAGCAGCACAGCCTTCAGCCAGGGAAGGTTGTTTGCCTCAGAACCCTGTTCTGACAGGTGCAGCATGTTGTCTCAGGCTCAATACCTCATCCCAGTGTCATCACAGCACAGTGCAACAGGTTATGGGTTTCCAGTGCCACCAGCTGAAATAGCTTGTCATACCATGCTCTTAAAAATCAAATGCAATCAGAATATGCAAACCAAACAAATTAAGATACAGATTTGAGATATGGATCTACCTCTCCTGGCCAAACAAAGCTATTTGATTTTCATGAGGGTTAATGCATAACCTCTCTGAAGTTCATTAATTTTTAATCACTTCTCTCTTACTTCCTTTCAATACTTACAGGGGGCTTATAAGAAAAATGGGTATAGACCTTCCAGCAGGGCCTGTTGCAGTAGGACAAAGGGTTTTAACCTGAACTAAGGGTAGATGTAGAGTAGATATGAGGAAGAGATATTTCACGATGATGGTGATGCAGCACTGTAACAGGCTGCCCAGAGTGGTGGTAGCTGCCCCATCCCTTAAACCATTCACAGTCAGATGAGACAGGGCTTTGAGCAACCTGATCTAGTTGGAGATGCCCTTGCTTATTGCAGGTAGGCTGGGATAGATGACCTTAAAAGGGCCCTTCCAACCCAAACCATTCTGATTCTGTGATTTACTAACAGAAATAATGAGTCTGTTACATTCACACACCTTTTAGATGGGTGAAGCAAAGATTCTGGAAAAGAAGATTTATTAAAAGGAGATGGTGACCATCAGCCAAGTCATGGGCACTCCTGGCATGCCCAGGCTCTGAGAGCAGACAACCTGATCTTCTTATTGGATCTTTCTTGGTTGCTCCTGAGTAGGGATCATCATGTGTCACTAGGATGCACTGCACGAGTGTACAAATGCCACCGACCCAGCTGGCTGCTGTTTTGTGGGGAGAGGGTCAGTTATCCTCCCTTCTAGTATAGCCAGCAACATACTCCTGTCTGTGGTTCTTTCGTAGTTATTTGCTGAACTACAAAGCAGAACTATTTCAGGATTAATTAAGTTTGGTTCCAAAGCTTACTGAATGCTGGCAGCTATGCTTTTGTCATTTCCAAGCCTATAAACGGACAAATTTAATAAAATAAACATTTTATAGACTTGTATTTCTAAGTATAGATTTTTTAAGTCTACCAGAACCTAGATGAACCAAAACACACAGTTCTTAACTATTCAGTTGAGCTTTGCACTTTCTATGCACACCAACATCTTGATGTGAACTGGCTGCACAGAACTTACTGGGAGCAGGAGAGATGAGTGACTCCTGACTTCTGCATCATAATCTCATTTGGTCCATACCATCACAGTGAGCAAGTAGCAATTATAAAGTGAAATGTACCATGTGTTTCCTCCATGCATTCTTCAGCAACTTGTGTGTCAAAGTATACCAACAAAAGGTCAGCTGTCATTGAAACAAAGTGAGTAGCATCAGCATTGATCTAACGGTCTTCCACAAAGCTTCAATGTGTGCTGTGAATTATAAACACTAGGTATTTCTATGATGGTTACATTTTTACCAGGACAGTTTAGGACAATCTGGATTCTCACTGGGCTTTCAAACATCTGAAAACATTCTGCAGATTATACTAAATGTTTTGAGCTGAAGCACAACCTCAGCACATCCCGTATTTCACGTCCATTTGCAACAGCTGTGGTTTTATTGACCCATCTCATATTACACACAACATATTAATATCTCCTCTGCACAGTGGAATTTTAATCCAGAAGTGACCAGCATTTAGTTTTACTTTACTTAAGGGCATTTGTGCCCTTGTTTCTAGAGACCATCATCTTTAAGCAAAAAATTCAAACCAACTATCTTAGACATTTATAAGCATGTTTGCTAAATTAAAAAAAAAAAAAAAAAGCAAGCAAAGTTAGTAATTTTTCATTTATATTTCATCAGATTATTGCCATAAGTAGTGTGTTCCATCAGAATAGCCTCAACTAATTCCCAGTCACTAAATCATGAGCAGCTATATTTCTCTGTTCATCATCCCAAATGATAATCTTCTTGTCAGTGTGTTCATGAGTGTTACTGACTGTAACCCCAGAAATAATTTCAAAAGCAGCGACTTTCTGGTAACTCTGGGTTCCTTGTCATACTCCAGCTGTGAATGCACTGCATTTTTTCACAGCTCTAGCACTGCTTTCCATGCCAGTCAAAAACAGTTTATTTTCTCTACCAGTACTAACATCCGAAAACTATTGTCATATAACTATGTCCAGCCTTAATATAAAAAACTCTCTCAGTACCTTCCTGTATGGTAAAAACCAATAAGGCTTTGTTTTTGCCATTTATGGTGTGAACTTAAAATATGCATTACTTGTAGTTCAACAGTTACTACATTAAAAGCTTAAAAAATATAGTTTAAAAATAATTCTTATCTTAAATCACAGTTTATGACTCAAGATTACAGTTTTATGACTGCAGTCCCATGGCAAGAACCAACAGCCACTTTACCCTGAAAACTCATACCAGGCTGAGTCAGAATCTCAAGAACTGAAGAATGATATTCCTGAAATCCCTTCTTTCATCATGGGGGTCAATTCCTTAAGCCCAAGACTACAAGAAACCCAAGTGGTGGATGGAGGGGAAAAGCTGATGACAGGCCTTGCAGACAGAAATAATTTTTAGGTAGATGCTAGCCAACAAGCCTTTTAACTGTTATGACTGACTTTTTTTTTAAGTGAAATTCTTGACATGTTAGGTTTGGTACAAGAAGTATTTACATAAAATAAAAAACTATTTATGTAACAGGAAAAGAGACAGAACATTTATCACAGCAGTGGTCCAATAATTTAATAGTGTCAGAGAACCAAAGAAAGCTTAGCCTGACAAAATACTTCATAGAGAAATGTGCACCACAGAAGTGCTGTTATTAATTATTTAAATTCTATGTTGAAAAAACAAAGTAACAAGAATCAGGCATTAGAAAACTGACATTGAAACATAACTAAATCTCCTTGTGTCACTGCTGTCAGACGTCATAAAACAGTCTGATTCTACCTTTTGATGCTGTCTCACTCTTCACAAGAATTAATCTTCAGCTTGAGTTTTTAAACATGCACAGGTCATTTTCTTTTGTGGTCTTCAGACTTTTTTTTTTTTTTTAATCCTTCACTGAAATATTTCCTTCATCACAGAACACAGGAATTGTTACTTCCCAGTCTCTCCTTACCACAAGCCCCTTCACAGTAGTATCATGAGTGTTACACAACTGAAGCCTCTCCAGTCAAGGGTAGCTGAGTCAGGACATGAAACAGTTGAGACAGCAAAGGGTCATTAACACTCAGGAACCTACAGTTCTGGAAAGCTTGAAGCCTTCTACACCATGACAAGCTCCTTCCTGCACCCAACATGTTTTTTCATACACTCTTTAGTTATCAATTCAATTCCAATTTTCCCTTGCTCTCTACCCAAACGCAGATTGCCTACAAAAAGCTAGACATAGAATTTTCACCCAATTTTACTGTCTAACCAAATTATCTGTCAAGCAAGACTTGAATCTCTCTCTTTTCCTCCTGCCATATATTTTCCCAGCATCACCCCACCACTGTTCTGGCTCATCTTGTTTTGACTTTCATAAACCCATACTGGTTCCCCCACACCTCACTGGCTACCAGGCTGCTGTTAACCACCTTGGCAAACTTTAGTCACATTGTCTTGGTCCTGACACTGTTCCAGCAGTTACAAATGGCCCATCTTGATCTTCCTTCCTTGGCTCCTTTGCCGCTTGCACAGCTGCTTCTTGAATGTCACAGCTCTCTCATCTCAGCCACCAAAGCCAGCTTCTTCCTACTTCCACTGCCTCTACCTGGCAAGAAAGCATCTTCTTCCATTTCCACCAGCTAAAGCGACTCACCACTGAAGGAAATCTGTCACTTTTAGGCTCAGCCTATCTTTAAGTTGCCTAACAATTTCCCAAGTGTGTGGAGTAAGGCAAGTGTTGTTAGAGGACTACAACACGAAGGGCTCCTGAAATAGAGCGTGGTTCTACTAATGCCAAGACTGTAGGTTCCACCCCTCTATGCGACATTCACTGGAGAGTTGCACCCGATGATTCTTACGGGTTCCTTTCACCTCAGAATACTCTGTGATTCTGTGAAACGGGAGAGGTGGCACTAGCATCCTTAGGGGGCTGTTCACCGGCCGCACCTCGAAGCCACTGGTATTTCAGGGGCACGCTTGACGTCGGCCCCACACACCCGACTCCAGAACTGCGTGCCGCAGCCCTGCCCCTCGAGCAGCACCCGCACTCGGCCCACCGGCTCGGAGGTCCCCCAGCCGGGCAGCCCCGCCCCGGGGCCGGGGGGAGCCGCGGGCAGGCCCTGTCGGGGCTTCCGCCGGG
>VXAC01008072.1:98429-108997 GCA_013399225.1 Rhipidura dahli
GGGCCGGGTCGCGCCTCGTGCCTCGTCTCCCCGCAGCCGCCGTCATTCCTGTGTTTTCGCCATTCTCCAGGGTGCGTGAGAATTATCCGGGGCGTAAGTGTTCTGTCTCTGCCTGGAGAGCCCACCGTCCGCCACATTGCTTCCCCGCTGCGACCTCTGCGCCCTGAGGGGGGATGGAGTATCTCTGAAGGGGCTTCTGCATTTCTTCGGCATGCAGTGCTCTCGTGGCTGATGCTGGCGTACAGCTGCGAAGGCACAGGTGAGGAGGGTCAGGTGCTGCTCCATCACGGAGAGGTGGTGGAGAGGTTGTCCTCCATCGCTCCTTGCTCCGGCGTCATGCATGGCAGCTTTTGGGACATGGTCCATCCTCTTGAAGACCTTATTGTGACTTAGAAGACTGAGTGACTTAGAATGGAGCATGCATGATGGGCTGGTGCATTAGGAGGGGTGTGCCGTAGAATGCTGCTTTTCCTAGATGGAGTAGAGCTTAGTTGCTTGTCCATTAAATTGTCTGGCATAATGCCCCAGGCCAGCTTCAGGAAACTGGGACAGGATGGCTTTAGGTAGCTTTTGGAGCCCTGCATCTCCCTGATGGTCACCATGGTCTGTCCCGTGGTCAAAGATCTGTAAGTCTTTTTGTCTTGTGCCTTTTGCTGTTTTGAGATTTATCAGCCTCCTGGGACAGACCTTCCTGTGAATTTCCAGAAATTGATTTCTCACGTGTTACCTGTTTGAAAAACATCAGTTCTGGTATTAACTGTATTTGTCTGCTTTCTCCCCAGTCTCCCTGCAGGTACTCCAGAATATAGGAGCTACTTGGCCACAGCTCTTGTGTGCCACTAGCATGTTGTGTAAAAAGCATCCTGCCAACAAGCAGGACACCCTTCAGAGCTCATTTTTGAATCTAGGTGCTGTCCTACTTGCCTGCATGGCATCCAGTCAATGGGTTACCAAGTTTTGCTTTGCAGGCTCCTCACTGTTCAGGCAGACTTTTGGGGTCCTCTTGTCCAGCTGTGCTGTCAGTGTTCTACCTGGTGAAGTGAGTGAGGAACATTTGTGGATCATCTTTTACTGTAGCTTTTCTCTTGTAGCCTGCAGGGACAGGAATTGGCAGCTTTGCAGAATGCAGTTCTGTCTGGCAGTCAGAATCCCTGACAGTGCTGATTTGTGGTGAGAAAGATCCCTGGTGCACATGCCTCTGGAGACTGGCTGGATTCACCCCACTTTCTGAAATTTCCTACTGCAGCTGCTTTCCAGCACTTCTCCAGGTGGCTCAGGCCCCACCTGCAATGATCATAAATAACAGCACAGCATTACCCTTCCTATACTGTGAGCTGAAACAATAATTTTGTCAACCCATATGGACAGAGTTCCTGAGGCATCCACTCCCACCTTAGGAATCTTTACACACAATTTCTAAGTCTTGAAGTCTTTAGGGTATCAGAGTTTTACATTCTAGGAGATAAGAGCACTGTCAGGCACAAATTAGTGACTGCATACATAAGAGGTCAAGTTGCATGTATTTGGCATTTCAGAACTTGTTACTGCTTTTAGTCTTGTTTCTTAAAAGTAGAAAACTGAAAGTACATCCTGTTGGGCATTTCCCACTAGCTCTTCAAGTAAATGGTTAAAAACACGATGGGGAGGGAAGAGTGTGGTGATGAAGGTTGCACATTACAATTTAGTTTAACCAACTGTACTCATGGATGAGTGTTTTGAATGCCACGTTGAGAGTCCAATCCAGGGCAAATCTGGGATTTAATGAAGAACAGAACATGGGGTGGGTACAGAAGCAGATATGAACAAAGAAGGCAATTTAGACATAGGGAACTATTAATGTTCTAATATGGAAGTTAAACTGAATGAAGTTGAGAGCATTTTTCCTTACAAGTAACTTGACCAGTAAGGAGTCATGTTTTAATTTGAAACCTAGGAAAAAAAGAAAATAAAATATCACAAAAATAATCACACAATGGCAGTGGCAAGTTCCTAGTAGCAGTTCAAAATTTGGAAACATACGTGAAAAAATGGAAAAAAAAGTCCTTGAAAAGGATGGTTTATAAATTCTAACAGGATTTCCATTGTGGACTACAACTGACAGGGTATTACAGTGTTTGAAAGAACACAGACTAGAGCTGAAGCTTCTGCTTGAAACTGTGTGCTTTTGCAAGCAAAAAGAGGGGGAATGGTCCTACTCTGGGAAGGGTAAAACAGAGGGACAGCAGTGTTTTAATTCTTCCAGTGCTTTTCTTTTAGTTTTCTGTTCCTGAATTTGTAACGTCTGCATGAAGCAATCAAATTTCATATGAGTAAGAGGGAGTAAATTTGTAGCCCTGGTGTTTGCAGGGGCAGTCTTGGAAAATATGACTCTGAAGGCTCAAGAAGAATTGTAGTAGAAGTATTTTTAAATCGTTGGAGTTGTCCATAATATAAAAGTTGTAATACAAGTGTTGCGCAGAAAAATGACAAGAAATTGTGAAGTTATTTCCTGTTCTGTATACCTGGCATAGGCCTGACTTACAAAAAAGTTAAGCACTATATCATTTAGGTTAAGCGTGTAACTAGACTGCTTTTACAAACTATGTTTCCAGTTCCCTCTTCCCATCATACTTAACAGCCTCTGCACTACTGGATTATGTTCTAATGGTTTCTGACGTGTTATTTCCATGTCTGCTTTCAGGCTTGAATTTGAAGGGAAAATTCCTTTACATCAGTATGCTTGTGGAGATACCAGATCTAGTGGACGTATTTTAAGCACACAGACAATAAAAGGCTTGCTTCTTTGTTAAAGTATTTTTTCTTGAAACAAGGAAGTAGATTTAATCTTGCATTGGTTTTCTGTTAAAATTTCATGGTAGTGTAAATGGAAATTAGTCCTCCCTGATTTTCCAGCAAAATATCTATGGCTTTCATCTTCAAAGCCACAATGTTCCTTCTTTTGTGGCCTGCAAGAATGAAGAAAATATGTACATGCTTAATTTCTAATGTGTGTTTTAACTTTAAGTTAATGTGTGCAATCTCATAGCAAAAAGATTGGTGGAAAAGAAGCAGGCAATGTGTAGGAGAAATAAGGACTAATCTCTAGACTTTTCTTTGTAACAGAAATATATTTGAATTTACTTTTTTTTGCCTTCACACTATTTTGTTTTGTCCTAATTTGCTTGTATTTAAGTCTGTATTTTCTTCCCTCCAGGGAACTGCAAAGAAAAGATTCAGAGTTCCCTCAGATTATGGATTGTTGGTATTATAATGGTTAATGTGCCTCAGCAGAAAAATGTCTTGAGACAGTTGGATCTGAAACTGGGCTTTGCTGGGATTTATTTATTTATATTTGTGTGTGTGTTTCAGAGGCCTTTTACTCAGCTTTGTACGTTTGTTGGTAAGTCAGGAAGTCTGAGCCAGCTCAGATAATTTATGAGAATGGGGCATATGCAGTTATCAGAAAGAATTTTATTAACTTAGCAAAGACCACTGAAATCAAAGAAGTAAGCAGCCCAATCCATTTTTATCTGCGTGGAAGTAGAGCCTTCAGACTGACTCTAGCTCATGCCATATTGAAAGTGTGTTGAGCTAAAAGTCTTCAGTTTGAAATCAATCCAGATATTTTTAATTTTTTTTTTTTTTTGTGACATGCTGTCCTCTCTTTAGTGCTCCTTATAACCTTTTTTCCCCCAGAGTGAATCTGACTCTTCTACCAAGGCATCCTCAGTCAGCAGTTTTTCAAACTGATCTTAGTAGAGGGGTCTCAGTAGACTGAATTCAAAACATTGAAGAAACACTTAGCAGACACAGTTTACAAGTTAACTGCTCACAGTAATGGAATGCATTAGGAGGCAGTCCCTCAGTTTTGCTGTTGGAGATGACCAGCTAGGTAGGAGACTTGGTTGCTTTCTGCAGTGGCCTTCTTGCTGTGTTTCCTTGCCTCTCAGATGTTGTGCTTATTGTGCCTTTTACCTGCTTGATGTACTGTGCTTTCTCCTGTGCTCTTGGGGGGCGTGGTTTGATGTTCAGCAGTAAAATACATAAGAACTTCATCATTCATGTATCTGCTCAGCCTGTTCTTTAATTGGCTTCTACTCTTAAAAGTGGCTAAGTAGTGACTCAATAGATTGCCTTGCATTGCAGATAAATAATTATGTGTTTTAGTGACTAGTGGGTTCTGTGATTCTGTTTTGTTTTCCTCCCAGTGGGGCGCTGCAGTTACTGGAGAGTGCTTGTTGTGGCTGACACATGTTCAACAGTTTGCTTCCAGAAATCACATAATACCTTGTTTTTCTTGTGGAATAAGTGTACTTGGGGCATATGTAAGCAGGATCCAATCTGATTTGATATTTTAGCTTCCAGTCATCTGAATTAGTAGCAGGGCAGTAGAAGTTGGTGGAGAAAAGGCTGAAGGTTAACTAACAAACAGCAGTAACTAAGCTGATTCCCTGCTTCCATCTGTGACAAACTCCACCAGTCCCTATATATTGGTCCTCATACATCCAAGACATAGCTGGAACTGTCTGTCACAGGGGACTGCCGATGAGGGGAAGAGGGCAGTGTCAAAACACTGCAGCACAAGCATGCTTAAGTACTTCCTACACTTGGTAGGGAATGGCTTTCTTGTGGTCTGTCCATGAGACTTATTTTCCATAGCCTGAACTTCCTTTGCGTTTCAGGTTGGATTTTGATGGATGTTAGCCAAGATCTCCATGGTTGCTAATCACCATGGAGTGTAGTACTGGTATCCATCTGGCTCTGTAGGCTGGAGTGTCAGAGTAGCAGAAACTTCCTTGTAGGTAACAGCAGAGTTTTGGTTTGTTTTTTTCAATAGAGCTCGCTGACTGGTATTCTGTCCTAACTTTCAGTCAGGCTTCCCTTGCCCTAGTAAATCCACATCCAGCAGATTTATTATCTGTACTACCATGTGGGCCATTACTGGCCTCAACACTGTTTTCTGTTTTCTTCTATTTTACTTCTGAATCTAGAATCATGTGAGCTCAGAAGCCTTCTGGGAGCCACCTTTGTTAATTTATTTTAAAGATCTTTGGAGCACAGACAAAGTATTCAGAAGTAGGGGAAGTGGAAAGGAAATGTAGGATCACTATGCTTACCAACTCTTAACTATGGAATCAGTGAGACTTGAACTGGTCTGTAGAATGGGGTTTTTATTTTATTTTTTTGTTTTCTTATTTCAGAACAGAACCAAAAATCATCTCAGTACTTGCTTTTGCAGCAGCATAGGACAGGAAGCTCATTTAAAGAGAGAAACAGAAAGGTCTTTACTGCCTGTGGAAAGAGAAGCAAGATATATATGCTTTGAGAAGGTATGTAATAGAAGTTTTACTTGGTTAAAAAGTCCAGTAGTCATTGCTCATTTCCATTAAGGTACTATCTCTAACAAGTTGTTACTTCCTGCAGTTCACCATAGAAATTTCCTGTAGCTTTCTCTTTTCAAGGGGAAAGCTAACCTGTCCTTGTTATAAATATTCAACCTTTGAAAATAATGTCCCCTTAATCATAAGATCATTTCTCTAAAGAAAGAATTCATTTAGCTGTGCAACAACAATTACAGTTGGTTTAAGTCTAACTTTAAAGTAAGTTCTGTCTTTTCATCGGCATTTAACATCAACAAACTTGATTAGGCCTTGTAATCCAAAGTGGAGGTACTGCAAAACAGAAAATACAGGAGAGTATACAATAAAGGCTGAGTAGTAAATCTGAAAGTGAGAAATATAATGTAGCTATTCTATGCTGGGTTTTTTTCTTCTTTTAGTTTGTGTATTTTCATGTTCACAGATCTACTGTAGTTGCTGCCATTTAATGCTGACGACTCATCTGCTTGAGGAGATTCTGTTGTAATGTATCCAGTGGCTGTTCCTGCACCAGGAGGTGAAGGAAGTAATGGACAACATGGGAAACTTATTTTCTTCCTTTTTGTTTTTGGAGCTGTGTTGCTCTGTGCTGGATTCCTTCTTTCAGTCTTTATACTCCAGTCATGTCCATCTGGAAGCTTCAGTGACTGTAACGAGGTCCTTAAGGCTGCTGGGCCAGTGCTGGCTGTAACTGGACTGGTTTGTGTTTTACTGGCACGATCGAGGGCCAGGATGTATATAAGACAAAGACAATTGCAAAATGAGCAGGTGTACAGCCTTGTTTTTTGTCGTGGGAACTGTCAGTTTGCCCAGTTTCTCATATTTGGATTCCTGTTTTTAACTAGTGGAATGCTAATTAGCATCCTGGGCATTTGGGTTCCTGGTTGCAGCCCTGGCTGGCATACGATACAGCTCAACCACACTGGCACTTCTGACATGGACCTCCAGGGCTGTGGATTCCTGTCACTTCAAATCATGGGACCTTTGATTGTGCTCACTGGGTTGTGTTTCTTCGTGATAGCTCATGTTAAAAAGAAGCAAAACTTAAATCTCAACCAAGAATCCTGTGAAAGTGAAGAGCATCCTCAGAGCCCCGAGTCTTTTCAGGTTACAGTAGGTGGGTAAAAAAGGTTGGAACTTTACACTGGGAATTACTAGGGGTTTTCTTCCACTAATAATTTACTTCTGGATATTACTTATTTGAGCTCTAAGCATGTCAGTTCTGCTGTGTCAAGAGAGCCAAAACAGAATGTTGTTTCTTTGTCTTGTATGCTTTTTATATGGTCAGTTCAGTTACCTTTCTCAAAAAGGCAGAATCTCTCTTTCAGTATAAAAGGAAAGGTCTGACTGTGTAAAGCAACATAATCTGACACAAATTAGTCTAACCCCAATTCTGTCCTCAAATGGTGTAATTGACACTGCAGATCATAGACTTCTATGACTGTATTTAAGGTTTATTTTAGCCTTGAGCTCTGACCCCTTAAACAGAAGATTCTGATTCATAACCAGTGTATTGTATTTTTTGAATTGTGGCCACATCCTCAATCAGTCAGAGATGTAATTGCAAGATGCCTCTGTTAATCTCACACTATTTGAGCAAATGTGGTGTGTTAGCAGGGTGTAACACCCTGCATATGGCCCTGGTTTTAATGCCCAACAACTACACTGTGTGCATAGGTTGTTCTGATAACTTTTGATTACTCTGATAAATTAATTGATGGATGAGTTGGTCATAGTATTGTTTCACTGCCATCTGACTGACTGGACTTGAAATGCGTTACAAAATTCAAGGAAGTGTGCAGACCTGGTGATACTCAAGAAACAGAAGGGTTTGAAGTCAGTTTTTAAGCCACCTAGATAAATCAATAGGAGGGAATTCAGATTGTCTTTAAATGCAAGAAAGCAAAATTAGTAGATTCCCTTTACACTTTTAGACTTCCAGGAAAAATGAAACTGAAAGGCTTCTGAAGGCTGAGGTTTGGTTGACATAATGTTGTTCTGGAACAGTGCTGACTTAGCTAGAAAACACCCCCCACCTCACAATTCAACTGTTTTGTTCTCTGAACTGTCCCAGCACACAAATTACAAAGGAGGAAAAGGTACCAGGCAGTTGTGAATGTGTGTGTAAATTATGCCAACTCACTGAATGATACAAACTTTCTCTTAAAAAAAAAAGTTGTAAACTGTTCAATTACAGAGTGAAAATTGGTAGATTTTTTCCTGCACAATATACTGAAGTAGTGAATTATGTATCTAGTCATGGTTAGTGTGCCTTGAAGTACAAATAACTTAGTAGGGAAACTGTCATGGCACACAAAGTAAGTCCTCAGAACCATTTATGACTGTCATTATAGCATTGCAGTACATACAGAGAAACTTAAAATGACCTATTTCGGGTGTGAGAGGGAAACTAAATACTTTCCTACCCTTAGTGATCCAACAGTAACTGTGTGCTATGCACTTCTGCTTTTTGTAGACAGCCAGCCATGTTTGTGTCTCTTAGCTAGACAGAGGACTCCCCTTCCTCAGCCATATTGTCTAAGTGAAATCCTTCATTTATAAATAAGTTGCATTTTTATTTTGGGATTATTTAGGTTTTGAATGTACCTCCAACTTACTCTGACAGCCCAGAATGTAACAATTCTGTATGTGGGATCATTGTACTTTATCTTAAAAGCTAGGCAAGTAAAAATTGTAGGATACTGTTAGTATAAACAGAGGGGCTCAGTTTTTCAGAGCTAGTAATTGGTGTTTTTCTCCTAGGTGATGCTGTGATGGTATTCCCATCCCCGCCACCTCCTTATTTTGCTGACCCTATGTCACCATCTGTGACACATTGTCTTATGTCAAGTGTTTTGCCTACAAGTGAAAGTCCTCCACCATACCACTCTATCTTCAGTGATGGGTAAGATTGTGTTCATCTCTAACTTTAGATTCTTTAGGTATTGAAGACCCTGTTCTTATATAACACTGTAAATTAACTACTAGGCATGACAGAGTTTTCTAGTACATAACTTACTTCAGATACTTTTCTTGAATTGGCATTAAAATACTGTAGTATACCAGGGGAACTACAAACTGCAGAATGTCCTTTATGAGGATTAAATTATTATTGTGACTGGAAAGAACTTCTAAAGTGAAAACCAAGTCTTAAATCATTGGTCTGTAGTATATTTCTTCCACAGATTGTCCAAGAGAAGGTGCTGGTGATAGAAGTGCAGCAGTGACATGATATCCATATTGTTTGGTTTTAGGAGCCTCTGTTAGAAACAGAGCAGCAGTGTATTATGACCCCTATCCACAGACCCTGGGAATGTTACTTCATCTGCCAATGTATTCAGTTCTCCTGTGTCCCCTATCTCTCTCTGCCTTGAGGAAGTGAGACCTCCTGTGCTGATCTGCCTTGGTCCTGCTGTGGCCATGTGTCAAGATGAAAGGATACCTTGATACCACTGGAGGATCCAGAGTGCTCCAGGGAGGCTGCAGAGCCAGTTTCATTCTAAGATGTTGTACCTTATCCTCGCAGCCATTCCTTACATATGTGGATTATAACTGAATTGCCCAATGTTGAAACCACCAGGCTCAGGCAGCAGTAGCTGCCAGCTCACCAAAGACTTGCCTGTGCCACAAGAACTTGCAGGGTTATTTATCCCCTGTGGGCTACCACCAGGGGGCTGCTAACTTGAGGGTGAAAGAGGTCACTGCAAGGGCCACATACTAGAAATTAGAGTTAGATCTGGCCAAAAGAGCTGGGTGTCACATGTCTAGAGTCCCCAACTTACTTTCAGGCCCTTAATGATGCAGAATTGACTTGATTTAGTACCTTTAGAATGGGCCTACATCAGCTTGGGTTTGAGCTGTGTGTCAATAAGTTATGTGGGAGTGCCATTTGATGACTATCATTTACAAGACTGTATGTGCAATATTGTGTCACTGAAAACTGGTAAGAGAACTCTCCAGCCAATTCGTTAGGTTACAAAGCCAGCATTACTTTATTAGCAGTGCTGCAGGCATGGGGACTTCTCCTCAAAGCATGTATGCTCAGTAACCTAACAGACCAGGTTATATTCCTGAAACTATACATATTTCCATGGACTTGCTTGGATATAGTTCCAGATCTTCTGATTCACCTTTTTTTCTTGAGAGTATCTCAAATAAGTCATCAGGTCATAATGTACTTCTCTTATCATTCTTTTCTCTGACACACTATCCTTGTTCTCAAAACTAAGATACCAGCTACTATGTATTAATCACTGATATAAGGAAGCATTAGCTGGAACGAGACTTATTTGTCACAGATGCAGGGAATTAACACAAAGCCACATTAATCTCTGGTATTTGTACTAAGTACTGGATGGGACAAAACTAAGCATTAACCATGAATATAGGGATAATACACTATTATGCTAGAGTTAAAAGAATTTTCTAACATCATCCCCTACTACTGCATAGACTTCTTCTTACAGAAATATAACCTGTTTGGTTACAGTTGGAGGCACCATCACTGCTACTGGTGATGAGTGTCTGGAAAGTTGTCTGGTAGGAAAGGACATGGGGATCGTGGTCGTCAACACCTAAACATGAGCCATCAGTGTGCCCAGGTGGCCAAGGCAGCCAGTTGCATCCAGCCTTGTAGCAACAATAGTGTGACTAGCAGGACCAGGAGACCTAAATCCTCTGTTCAAGGGGAGGGGGCAATAACTGGCTTGTTCCTGGCAAACTGTGGAATGAGAGGCAAAGTTTAGAAGGACAAGATGCTTGCAAGGGTACTCTGCCACTGACTCTGAAGTATGCTGGCCACACAGGAACACACTTGTAGTCTTACAGAGTTGAGCCAAGGGCTCCTGAGGTAACAGAAGCTAAGAGGGAAACACTGGAGAATTATCTCAAAGGAATTAAGTGATGTTTCTCTAGGAAGGCAACATGGCCAGCATCTCAGCTGAGGTGCCTTTCCACCAATGCACACAGCATGGGCAACAAACAGGAACAATTGGAAGCCACTGTGCTGCTGGAAAGCTGTGACCTTCTTGTCACAATTCCTGAAACTTGGTGAGATGAATCCTGTTTCTGGAGTGTGATTTTTTTAGTGGCTACAGGGTGTTAGAAGAGATGGGGAAGAAAGGAGAGACGGTGGTTGCTCTTTATATCAAGAGGTGGGTTGAGTGTGAAGAGCTGTCCTTGAAGAATTCCCATGAGCAGGTGGAAAGCCTG
>VXAC01008073.1:14428-35223 GCA_013399225.1 Rhipidura dahli
CCCCCCCCCCCCGCCGCTACACGGGGGGAGCCTGACCCCGGTGCGCCCCCTCCCCCCATCCCCCGAGGCACCTCGGCCGCCCGCGTTATGCAACGGGGAGCACCGGAGAGGGCACCGGGGGTGCACCGGTGGGTCCCATCGCCCCCCCACCCCTTCCCCAGCTCCTTACCCGGGCAGGCCAGTGCGGGTAACCCTTCATCTTGGCGAAGACCAGGTCCCCGCATTTGTATTCCTTCTGCCGGTTGGACCGGGACATCTTGGCNCAGTCTTCTTCCCATGGTCCAACACAAAGTTACGTTTGGAGCAGCAATTTTATAGTGGGGAGGATTAGGGTGTCTAGAGATCTCTCCTCCTCTTCCTCCTCCTCCTCCTCTTCTCCTCCTCCTCCTCCTCCTCCTCCTCCCGGTGGATGCGCTCGGAGCTCGCACGCTCGGCAGCGCTGCCTGGGCGCGCACACCCACCGCCCGCCCACGGGGCCGCGTGCGCGCTGCGCGGAGCCGGCCCCCAAAAAACGCGAGTGGCTCCCAAAATGTGCCCGGCTGCAGGTGGCCCCGGAGGGGGTGCGAATGCTGCCAGCCGCGATGTGTCACGGGGAAGCGGGGACGCGCCCGGGTTGACACCGGAGAGGGACGCCCGCCCGTGGGCTCGGCGTGGAGATGGTGTAGAACCGGGGCGAGTTTGGTGTAAGGGCTTGAGAAATTGATGTAAAACAGCGGAAAACGGGCGTGAACCCGCGCAGAACCAGTGTAAGACAGTGCAAAAGCACTGTAAAGCAGAACCAAAATGGTGTAAAAACATGTACAATGGTGCAAAACTGATGCGAAACCGTGAAGAACAGGTGTAAAACAGTGCAAAAGCCGTGTACAACAGCACCAAAATGGTGCAAAACCCTGTAAAGCAGTGCAAAACTGGCATAAAATCGTGTAAAACAGTGCAAAAATGTCATAAAGCTATATAAAACTGCAAAACTGGTTTTAAACCAATGCAAAACAGGGCAAAGGCTGTGTGAGACACTACAAAACCAGTGTAAAGCTATGTAAAAAGGGTGTACAATTGCTGTAAAACAACATACATGGAGAAACCATGTAAAACAGTTCAAAACGTGCAAACCGGTGCAAAAATGTTGTAAAACTGTGTGTAACTGTAAAACTGGTGCAAACTAGTGCAAAACCAGTGTAAATCCCTGTGTACCAGTGCAAAACTGATGTAAACGAATGCAAAACCAGTGTAAACCCAGTGTAAGATGATGCAAACCTGGTGTAGCAGCATCCCTAAAATCCCACATCCTGGCTGCAGCTGAATATGTGATGGGACAGGGGCATCAGCCTTTGAAAAGAAAGAAAATCAAGGACTGGGAGCGGTTGGTGCCCACCCAGGGTCCCCTCGGCCGAGCTGCCACATTCACCCCCAGCAGAACAAAGAATTTTTCCTTAGGTGTGGAGAGGTAGGGACATGTGTGCAGAAGATATCGGGCTGTAATGGTCAGCCAGGGCCCCCTCCCCTCTCAACCCCTGTCCGGGCACACCCAGCCGGACGTGAGCAGGAGGAAATGACACCGACTGCCCAAGCCATAAAAACCCCTTGTGACCCCTCAATAAACGCCATTTGCTGTCCACCACATTGGTGTCCAGGAGCACATGGACCGAGTGGCCCGGGGGTAGGGCCGCCGTGCCGGGCCTGAGCCAGGTCGCCACAACACTTAGGAAACCCCCAGTGCTGGAGAGCCTGGGCTGGAGCTCCCGGGGTTGCTCAGGGCGCAGGGGAAATCTCTGGATGCCTGGGTAGGAGGTTTGGGCCCTAGCCAGCCTCGGCGTGGGGTTCCAGGGCGACAAAGTCACCAGGGGAGTAAATAAATCGTCACCTTGGTCCCAGCTTCAGACCAAACCTGGGTGCTGCTGTCCCTTTTGGGGTGAGGGGCTGCAAGCTGGGCCCAGCCAAATACCTGGGATTAAATTAAACACAGATTAAGTCGTTTGCAAGAGCAGAACCTCCACCCTGACCTGGCAGTCGGGGTTCCTGGGCTGGGCTCTTTTCTTTCCATCCTTGTGTGCTTTCCTTGGCTTAATTTCTGCTAGCAAGCTGCAAAGCAACACAAATAAATAATCTGCAGGGTCACAGCTGACAGCAGGATCCTGCTGCTTCGGGGTGAGAGCAGTCTCAAGGAACCTCCACCTGCAATGGAAAAATGGACAAAGGCCGAGGGAAACAAGGATTCCTCCCTCCTTCTGCACAGCAGGAGCCAGACCTTGTCTAAACTGGGTCCCTCCTCTCCCTGCCAGAGGCCTTGTTGATTTTCCTCGGCAGAGGATGAGGGCTGCCTCATATTGGAGCTTTGGGTGGTTGAACCACTCTGTGCTCCCCAGGGAATCACCCCTTTCCTAAATCCTAAAAATTTACAAAGCTGGTCACTTAGGAAGGGGTGAAAAAAATCAGCCAGGAAGATCCAAACCAATTCCCGGGATGATCTTTATGGTCACTTCCAGCCCAAACTATGGCTCTGTTTGAGCCCAAGGAGTGTTTTGCTGGGGAAGCAACAGCAACAGTGGGCCTGATCCACAAAAATCCCCATCTCCATTTTGGTTTCCTTGGGGCTTGTAGAGCTGTTTGGTGGAGCTGTGAGAGGAGAGGGCTTTGACACGCTCTGGGGCTCAGCCCCTGTGATGGGGGTTCACTGGCCGCACTCGTGTGCGTCGCAGCAAAGATAAACTCTTGCTGTTTCTGGTGGATATGGAACCCACATCCTCAGGGAAAGGGGGTTCCTGAAGAGAGGCTGGTACAGACGGGACTTTCTGCGAGCCAGACCGGTCCCGTGGCCACAGGGACACCTTCCTTCTCCTTGTCCTCCTCCTCAGTGTCCTTGTGCTGGGATCGCTTGGCTTTGCCCTCAGAGGTCGCAGCCGTGTAAGGAGTGGGGGAAAACGTAACTCGTGTGTCCCAGCTCCTGGAATCCTCCCGTGCCTGTCCTTCCCGCTCCCCAAGGCCTCAATGCCTATTTTTAATACTGTATTTTTAACACTCCTCAGCCCTCCAGAACAGGCCAGGAGGGGTGGGACGGGGCACGTTGGCTGGATTTCACACCGTTCCAAACGACAGAGGGTTCGGGATACACTCCTCATTTATCTCCACTTTGCTTTAATTACTTGTGCTGGTACATCACAACAGCTCTGCAAATCGCTTCCCTGGGTGTTGGGGACCCAAATACGAGCCCAGCTCGCTGCTTATTAAGGCCAGAACGACCCAGAAGGAGGTCAAAGGCATCAAACCGAGAATCAGGAAAGTGCCAGAGGGATAAACCAGGTCCTGGCCAGGCCTCCTGCAACCCAGCCCAGCAGCTTCTGCTAGGGCTTGCAACACTGATCCTACCCCATATTACCCCGGGATGAAAGGATGGAGGGCAGGGAGAGCCCCCGCAGACCCCCGGTCTGTGTCCCACAATGACGCCGCACCGGGCGCCGGGGACACACCGGGAGCCTCAGTCCCAGCTCAGGGCTTGGTTTGGCAATGAATCGAGTGGCCAGGCGCAGGTGGGTTGGGCCCTCCCGCCTCCTCATCCTCGTCTTCGGCCTCATCCTTGTCCCCATACCCATCTCCGTCCCGTTCCGTCCCCCGGAGCCTTCCCGCATCCCCCCTGTGCCCGGGCCTTGTCCCGGTCCCACCCGGGGGTCCCGCCGCGTGGCAACACAGACTACATTTCCCACGGTGCCTCGCGGCGGGGCACATCGGAAGGCGGGCTCGTCACTGCTCGCGCGGCACGACGGGAGTTGTAGTCCGGCGTCGTTGCAGCGCGGGCAGCGGGGCGCTGCCGGCAGCCATTACCGGGAGCGCGGAGCCGCCGCCGTCGCCTCGCCTCGCTCCGCGGCCCCGCCGCCGCACGGGGAGGGGCCGCCATGGCGGCNAGCCCCCCCGGCCGAGGGGGCTCCTCCTGCCGCCCCCCAGGAACGCGGCCACCGCCGCCTCCCCCCTCAGCCCGCCCCCCGCTGCCTCCCCCGGGGCGGGGTTGGGCCTCCCCAAGCCAAAGAAGAGGACGGAGCCGGTGCGGATCGCGGCGCCTGAGCTGCACAAGGGGGATGTGAGTATGGAACAAACCCCGTGCTCGAGCCCTTCGGGGGTGAGACGTACCCCCGCGGGTCTCTTCCCTCGCTCCCTCACACCGAGGTACCGGGATCTGTTATTGTGTCATCCACGGGGCGATTTGTCCTGGCTGCCTGCCCTAATCCTAAAGAGCTTTGCAGAATTAAACTGATATAGAAACCTTATTTATAATCATAATGCAGCCAAACCCAGATTATCTGCACCCTTCTTTATTCGTGGAGTTAACGAGTTGGTGATGTGGAACTGCAGGGCTTTGCAGCCCAAAAAAGTCTTTTGTCTGCTGTGCAGGTGATAGATTATTTGGTCAATTTATTGCTTGTTTGTCTAAAGGCTTTAGGTGTCTTCCAAATTTCTAGGTGACCATTTCCCTCTCATTTTGTGGTGGTTTTTTTTTTTTTTTTTGTTGTATTTACTATGCCTTTCAGGGCTTGTGAACCCAGACAGTGAGAACAGGGAAAGGCAGGCTCCTGTCCACCCGGTTTTTAACTCTGGATCCCCACTGATCAGGTTTCATCCTCTTCCCACTGCTTATTTCCTCTGGGACAGCACTGTCACAGAATCATGAAATGGTTTGAGTTGGAAGGGACCTTAAACTTCATCTTGTCCCCCTCCCCTGCCATGGCAGGGACACCTTCCACTGTCCCAGGTTGCTCCAAGCCCTGTCCAACCTGGCCTTGGACACTGCCCGGGATGGGGTGGTCACAGCTTCTCTGAGCACCCTGTGCCAGGGCTTCAGCACCCTCACAGAAGAAGTTCTTCCCAATATCCAATCTAACCAGCACCTGGAATCCTGGAGTGGTTTGGGTTGGAAAAGACCCTTAAAACTCATCCTTTTCCACACTGCCCACAGGCAGGGACACCTTCCACTAGGCCAGGTCGCCCCAGCCTGGCCTGTTGTCATGTGGAGGTGATGGTCATGTCGCCGGTTTTGGTGTGACAGGAGGAATGCCTGTGGCTGTAGGAAGAGCTGAACTGGAAGCTTGGGGTCATTTCCATGGGGATGGGTGGCTCAAGGAAGGATTTATAAACAGCGTCCATTAATAGTGGCCTGGCAGCACTTTGGGGCAGCCCAGAGGAAGTCAGAGCTGCTGCTTTGATGGAAGAGTCTGGGGGGGGTCAGGGGAAGAGGGGGAGAGGACACAGGTTCCCCATCCCTTCCTGAACCACCGGAGTTCTGAAGGTTCAGCCTTCGGGACAGAGGGATGAGGGATATCCCAGCCCATCACAACCACTTGTGGCTGACCCCCTTGCAGCAGTGTGCTGCGATTCCAGGCAGCTGGAACAAACAGGGGTTTGCTCCTGCTTTACCCCTCTCCGTGCTCTGCTGCTGTGTGGGCTCTGACCACACATCCCGAATGTTGTCAGTGTTGAGCAAGTGAACGTTGAAGGGACAAAAAGTACCTTAAACTGGAACTGCTCTGAGCAGTTCCCACTTGGGATTCCTGGAAGTCCCTTGGCCTGTGACTGACATTCTCAGTTGTTTCCTTTTTCTCCTTAAAATCCCTCCCACCACTGTAGTTCATCCCCTGGAGATGCTCCAGGGCAGCTGCAGTGTCTCCTCTCTCCCAAACCAACACATGGGTTTACAGTCACTCCCAGCTCTCTTTATTTACGCACATTCCTTGTCTTTCCCTGGTTAATGGGTTGGAGGTAAACTGCCACAAGCCCTCAACCCCTGTTGCCTCTTCCAAGTTCTCTGAGGAGTCATGAAATTATAAAGATACTTAGGGCCTTTTCTGATGCCAGCCAGGCTTTCCACTTGAATTTTAACTGGATATTTGGCAATTCCAAATTATTGTATTATTATTAATGCAAGATATTAATTTATTATATATTATATATTAATTAATATATAATTCCAAATTCCAGCATTATTAGGAACAATTTTCTGTATCCCTGCAGGGAACTTTATACCCTTTGTGTAGTTTGTGCTTCCCCTCCTGTAACTCTGTCGTTGTCTGTCCCTCTGAAGGAGAGCCCTGACTTGCTGCTGTGCACCTGGAGTTCTTCCATCCCTTTGGGTTTATTTTCCTGGGATTTATTCACACAACTTTTTTAGTTTAGCATCTCAGGTTGTGCTGAGCTCTGGTTTTCTCTCTCAGTCAGATTCAGAGGAAGATGAACCAGCAAAGAAGAAGAATACTCTTCAGGTAGGTAACAAGGGCACTCAGTTAAACAGTTGTCATGGGAAAAAGTGTTGGAATGTGACCAGTCTTGGGCTTCCACCTGTGTAAATCATCCACTCTGATCACTTTGTGCCTTTAGGGATATTCCTGAAATCCCATGGGGTATTTTTTGGGCAATTTCACCAATTTAAATCTTAGCAAAAGAGGCATTAATTTGGGAATTGGGCAGCTATTTGCAAGTACCCCATTTCCCTTCAGAAACCCTGTGGCTTTTTGTGCAGTATGTTCAGAGTGACCAAGCAGCACAAAACCCACAAGTGGTGTTAGAACTGGGGGGATGATTTGCAGAAAGTCAGGAGAAGTGAATAATCTCACTCCTTTCTTTCTGTGGTGCATTTGTCCTGCGTGGATCTCACCAGGGACGCAGTGAGGGCTCCGGCTTGTCCGCTTTGCTTCCTCAGCCCAAAAATATGACAGTGAAAGAGACCAATCGGTTACTCCTGCCCTACGCCTTCTCGAGGAAAGCAGGAGAAAACACTTCCGACTCCAAGCCTGCCAAGGCCCCGAGCTCTTCCTCCAAAGCTAAACCTGTGGCCAAGCCGGCCGTGCCCACGACTCCGTCCCCGTCGGCCATCAAAGCCGCGGCCAAGAGCGCGGCGCTGCAGGTAACCAAACAGATCACCCAGGAGGAGGAGGACAGCGACGAGGAGGTGCAGCCAGAGAACTACTTCTCCTTGTCTGACAGGAGCGAGCCCAGCGCCCCGGGCGCCGAGCCTTACCTGTACCCCGGCACGGGGGGGTCGGAGGACCCTCCGCCCGGGACAGAGCCGGAGCCCCAGTTCCAGGACGCGGCTGCTAACGCCCCTCTGGAGTTCAAGACGGGCGCGGGCTCCAGCGGAGTTCAGCACAGCTGGACACCCAAACCCGGCGAGGACTACGGCAGCCATCCCTATGGCCAGTTCCCCCCAGCCTACAGCGAGCCCGGGGGCTACTACCAGGTGGGTTCACTGGCCAGAGGTGGAGTGAGGGACTCAAGTTAGTTACTGGCTGCTCCTGGGAATCCGGCCCTTGGGAGCTACTTGGGACATGGGGCAGGAAATCCAGCCCAAGATACCTGGGACAGGGAGCCACAGCACTGGGCACAAGTGGATTCCAATGGCGTGAGAGCTCCAGATGTTCTTTGCCAGACAGATGTTTCACAGCTGCACTCCTGTGAAAATGCCCTGAATGTGAGCATGCAGAGTCAAGGCTCGCTGGAGCTCATGTCTGAGCCCAGGTTGTTTTTAATAATTCATAGAATCTCAGACTGGTTTGGGTTGGAAGGGGCCTTAAAGCCCATCCAGTTTCACCCCCTGCCATGGGCAGGGACACCTTCGATGATCCCAGGCTGCTCCAAGCCCCGTCCAGCCTGACCTGGAACATTTCCAGGGATCCAGGGGCAGTCACAGCTTCTCTGGGCACCCTGTGCCAGGGCCTCCCCACCCTCACAGGGAACAATTCCTTCCCAATATCTCATTTATCCCTGCACTGTGGCAGTGGGAAGTCATTCCCCCTTGTCCTGTCTCTCTAGAGCCTTGTGAAAAGTCTCTCAAGGCATTTGTTGGTTCGTCCCTCTGATGGAATCAGCGCATGGGGCAGCTCCGTGGCTCAGTGATGCTCTGGGATTGCTCTGGTGATAAACTGGTTTCCCTTTCCCTGCCAGGACTACTACAGCAGCGGGTACTACCCAGAGGTGGAACCAGCCCAGGCCCCACCACAGGACACGAGCGCTGACTCCTCCTTCATCGACGACGAAGCGGTTGGCACTTCATTGTCTGTCCCCCTTGTGGAATTTGGCTCTGAGCTCTGCCAGAACACAGGACCCGCTCGGCAGCCACCGGCCCCCCCAGCACATCCTGTGTTTCCAGTGGCTTGGGCTGGGTGGTTTTTCTTGGGGGGGGCGGTCTCATGCTGTGTTGTGGAGTCCTCCCCACAGTCTGCTGAGCTCCTGCTCCAGCTGGGTCTGCAGGCCTGATAAGGATAGAATAGAACCAGTTGTTGAGGTTGGAAAAGGCCTCCAACAATCTCTTTCTTGTCATGAGGGACCCCAAACTGACCCCAGGACCGGAGGTGCCTCGGCAGTGCTGGCACAGGGGATGGGCACTGCCCTGGTCCTGTGGCCACACTGTGGCTGGTACAGACCAGGTGAATGTGCTGGCAGCAAAACTTGAGGTTTTTCTGTGGCTGTTAAAATGAGAGACTCAGGACTCCAAGGGTCTCCTGAGCAAGCCTGGAAGCAGGAGTAAATGCTGTAGGAAAATGAGATGATGACCTTCATTCTAAGTAGTTTTAGATACTCTGATGTACAGCTGAACAGAATTCTCTGAAAGATCAAAACTCTGGCTGGAAAAGCCTTGCTGTGCCTTGTGTCAGGTCAGTGTTTGGTATAATTCCAGCTGTTCTGTTCTTCCTTTAGTTCAAGCGTCTGCAAGGCAAGCGGAATCGTGGGAGGGAAGAGATCAACTTTGTGGACATCAAAGGTGATGACCAGCTGAGTGGGGCCCAGCAGTGGCTGACCAAATCCTTGACAGAGGAGAAGACCATGAAGTCGTTCAGCAAGGTGGGGTGGAGGGCGAGGGCTGGGGTTGGAGCCTCTGCTCAGTGCCCACATCGGCCCCAGCTGGAGCTGTGTTGAATGCTGGGCAGTCACCAGGGAGGGGAATAGGGACATATGGGAGACCAGCAGAGTTACCCAGAACACGGCATGTGGGTGGGGAGGGCCAGCCAGGAAGTGCTTCAGCCGAAGGAATCTGCAGTTTAATAGGGAACAAATGCTGCTTGGGATGGCTGCGTGCAGGCCCTTGTCTTGGTTTGCTGTCCAGGGAAGCGTCTCTCCAGGCTGAACACTTCACCTCTTTCTGCTTTCCAGAAAAAAGGAGATCAGCCCACAGGGCAGCAAAGAAGAAAACACCAGATCACGTACCTGATCCATCAGGTGAGTGGCCTCCCTGTGACTGTGTGCGAGTTGAGCCAGGCAGAGCTGCAGGGTTCGATGCTCGGCAACGCGAGCCTGGGCTGGTGGAGCTGCTCCTCCAGCAGCTGGGGACCAGGGGCTGTCCCCGAGTCCCAGTGAGACCCAGTGGTGCCAGAGCTGAGCCCCGGCCCTGAGGGGGTCCCAGTCCCGAGCTTTCAGCTTTGCTTTGCCCTTCCTGCATGATCCGAGGCTCTGGGATCGTTCCTGGATTCTGCCCCGGGGTTGGCGAGCGGCTGCTGAGCCCGTCCCCACGAGAAGCTGCTTTTCAGCATGAATGAAATGCCTGTGCATCCCAATTAATTCAGGCCTCTGTCAGGATGATTGTGCTAACTCTTGTAACGAGGCTTCTGGCTGAAGGGCTTCGTAATCTGCATGAGCGGGGCCGGAGGAGGCCAGAATGCTGCTGAGTCACTGAAACGCGGAGGGTAACAGCATCCTCTCCATCTCTGCAGGCCAAGGAGAGGGAACTGGAACTGAAAAACACGTGGTCTGAAAACAAGCTCAGCAGACGGCAGACTCAAGCCAAATACGGATTCTGACACATCTGTCCTGCTTTTTGGCTGGCGTCCTGGCTGACCTGCTGTCTCCGGCGTCTCCTGGCCTCCGGGAGGTCAGCCAGGCCCCCAGGACGGGGCTGCTCAGCAGGAGGGAGGACACTGCACTCCCTGGCCTGGCAGGAAGAAGGGTCATTGCAAGCCACCTGTAATCCTTCCCCTCCCTCCTTGTAAACAATAACGTGGAAGGTTCTGATCAGCCAAGGACGGTCCCAAGGCACCGCAGGGAACGTGCCAGGTGTGAGGCTCCAGCTCCTGTCTCGGAACAGACTGTTCCTCCTGACACCAGACCCTTCAGCAGAGGCTCAATAAACTCCCAATTCCCACTTTGTTCCTCTCTTGGACTTGCTGTGCATTGAGAGTGTCATTTTCCTTTCTAGGACACGGTGAGTTCCAAGAGCAAGCCTGGCTTTGGAATTTTTATTTTGTCCTTACCTTTGAGGTGTCCTCACAGTTGCTTCCTCATGTCCGGGCTGCTCCAGCACTCTGATATCCTGGTTTTTAAGTTGGTGTTTTTGCTCTGGGCTCCATAGCCTGAGCCGAGCTGAGGAGACACCCTTGTGCAGGTCAGAGCCTGTGCCAGGGGAAGCGCCGCACATGGAGGGGAGGTTCCCCTGCCCGGCACACTCGGAGCTTTGGGATACCCTGAGCCATGTGTGCATGTATATTGTCCTTCCTTTTTCCCCCTCTTTCCTTCTCCCCCCACCCAAGGCCTACTGTCCTGCCTCAGGCTGTTCCCAGGCTCATCAAACTGAGTGTCCCAGTGTCCCACGTGTGGCTGGCTGGGAGTGAGCTCGGCAGTTTCCTCTGGGCAGATGCAGAGGAGAGCTGCCAACTGTACTTTTTATTTTCCAGCTTGTTTGTATCAGTTCTGTTTCAATTAAGTGTTGACTTTACCTTCCCGGCTGGGAAGAGGAGACTGCCCAGCCCTAACTTCTTCAAATTAAACCTTTTTTTTTATTTAAGGAATTCCATCAAGGTGATGCGACTGCAAATCCTGTGCAGCTCTGCTGGTCCAGTCCATGGATCCAAATCTCTGTGGCATCACTTTGTTTTTCACCAAAGCATGTGATGCCAAAGGGAGCAGAGAGCTGGCCTGGTTGTTTAACTTATATTCCCACCACTCCGGGTTTTATCTGTTGTAACCACAGCTCAAATGGCCAATATTTGTTATTCTGGTAAGAAAAACTCCCAAGAGGTGGTTTTTCTCCCATGCTACCTCTTAAAAACAAGCAAACCCCCATGACTGACGTCTTTTCTTGGAACATTTTAAACTAATCTCATTTTTAGTTTAGTTCCCTCGATGTTTAGTACTTTGCAGAGCCCATTTTGAGTATTTGAATGATCAGAATAAAGTTACTGTTGAGTAATTTATTCATATCTTGTATGTACAGTGAAATCCTCCCAGAAGGGATTTGGTAAAGGGATATGTTTTTAAATGAACCCACCCAGCCCCGTTTCCATCACAAGGGACTCAGATCCTCATCCAGGTGCCCTCCTGGCCTGGGGAGTTTGCAGTGTGGAGCACAGCCTGTGTGAGGGCTTGGAACTCCCGGGTTCCCTTTCCCACTTCCCACTGTGGTTACGGCTCGGGTTTGGCACCAAGGGGAGTTCCAAGGGCTCCTGATCTGCTTTCAGCCTTCTAAGAGCAACAAAATTCAGGTTTGTGAAAAGTCAAAAGTGATTTTTCCCGGAGACAAAACAACCACAATGCCCCAGCCCTCCTTTTCCCTCCGAGCCGGGGCTTTGGCCATCCTGGCTCCCTGCTCCTGTTGAGGTGGCAGCACCACCAACACTGCCCAGCACCACGGTGGCCCGGGGTTGTTCCAGCTGGGGTTTGTTCCCCACGGGACAGCCCTGGGACACTGGTGTCATCCCAGGTTTTGTGGCTGAGGAAGCAGCAAGGGCTTGGAGTGCTGGCTTCAGGCTAGGGAGGTTCAGTATAGCCCTGCCTGCAGCATCACTCCAGTTTCTGGCCAATTTAATATCCAACAACTGCATGCACCAGCTGTGCCAAACTCGTCCCTATTTTTCCTGTAACAGCCTTTTTTGCCCTCATTTTATTAACAGAAGTCTCTTGGAATGTGTTCATGGGTAAGGTAATCCGGCTCCCCCCTGCTCCAGCAGGGCTGTGAGGCAGGAAGAGCAGGGGCTCCCCATGGAGCAGTTTGGCATCGCCAGCTGGGGCCAACAGCAGCCTTGGACCTCTCCTCCCGGGGCCAAGAGCTTCCTTCAGTGAGATGGAGGCTGAGGTTCCTCCTACCTGGGAGCCAGGTCTTGTCTTGGGCTCACCTGTGTGGGTGCCTTAGGGACAGCCCCCAGGCAGCTCCTCGTACACATTCTCAGCCACGGCCGTGCTTTGCTGGTCCCTGTGTGTGCTCTGGCTGTACACGGGGTCATCCAGCTCCAGTGCAGGGTTCAGAATGACCTGGGGAATTCTCAGGGAGAGGGTGGATTTGAGAGCCAGGAAACAGCACAAAGTTGTTCTTTCACCCTCCCAGGCCTTGGCTTGGCTCGGGCCGGGGACCCGGTTTTTGCAAGGGCCTGGAGTGACTGATGAGGGAGAATGGCTTCCCACTGCTAGAGGGCAGGGTTAGATGGGATACTGGGAAGGAATTATTCCCTGGGAGGGTGGGAGGCCCTGGGCACCCTGTGCCTGCCCCCGGATCCCTGGAAATGTCCAATGCTAGCCTGGATGGGGCTTGGAGCAGCCTGGGATCATGGAAGGTGTCCCTTGCCCATGGCAGGGGGTGGCAAGGGATGGGCTTCTTTCCAACCTGAACCATTCCAGGTTTCCATGCCCTGTGCTCTTGGTGTGGAGCAAACCCTGATCCCCCAGGCTCCGGGGGCCTCACTCGTGCTGGAGCTGAGCTCTAGGGCAATGATCTGCCTTGGGGACCCACCTCCGTGCCTGTGCTGGAAGCTCCTCGGTCCTTCCTGTCCGTGCTGGGTGCCGCCGCGAGCTGCCTCTTCTTGCAGTCCTGGCTGGAAACGCTGCGGAAGAGCCGGCGGTGGGGCCGGGGTTTGGGGGGCAGCGTGGAGAAGGCGTTTTGGGGTGCCGTGGGGAGCCGAGCGGGCGGATCCTGCCGGGCCAGTGCCACCTCGGAGTAGATGTTCTCCTCGGGGCCGGCGCGGCGGCTCCAGCCCCGGGCCATGGCATAGAAGGGGATGGGTTCCTCGGGGACGGGCTCCTCCGGCCCGGGGGGGCTGGGGGCGATGTCCTCGCGGGGCTCGGCGTAAACGTGGAAACGCAGGAGCTGCTGGTACTTGGGCTCGGGGGGCTCGGGGCGGGCGGCTTCTCTGTGCACCTGGGCATAGGGAGCCTCGGGCGCTGCTGCGCTGCTGGAGGGGCTGTGCGGCCCCTGAGCCGCGGCCCGGGCGCTGCTCTTGGCAGGGAGCGACGGCGGGGCCTGGGGGAGAGGTGCGACGGGCCGGAGGTGAGGGCTGGAAGCGGCTCCGTCCCCCACTCCTCGCGCCACCCGTGGCTCCTGTCCTTGGGACGGTGACTCCATTCCCTCTGCCCCGTTACCTCCCTGCCGGAGCCGCCCTCGGCTCTGGGGGACTCCAGGGACACTGGGCTGTACTCCGGGAGCTTTGCTGGTGCTTCGCTCAGCGGGGAATGTGCAGCATCACTGCCAGCTGGGAGCTGCGCCCGTCCTCGGGGCTCGTCTTTCTGCAGGGAGAGCAGAGATGTCGGGATGGGTGCGGGGTCAGGACAGACCCAGCCGGGTGCTGGCCACGGGCTGGCTCCTTGCTCCTGGTGCGTGGCTGCGGTTCCAGCCCCGGCTTTCGTGGAGCTTGGAATTCCCTTGGCTTTATTCCCCAGCATGGGAGTATCACCCTGTCCGTGCAGCCGGAATGACTGCAGGGCTGCAGCGTTTCTTGGGGGCCGGGACCTCACCGATCCGCACGGCAGGGGCACGGTGAGGAACTCGTGGTACGGCGTGACTGGGGCCATGGCGTGGTGCTGCAGCAGCTCGGCCAGCTCGGCGTGGGCGCTGCGCTCCCCCAGGATCACGTACCGCCCGTCCGGCAGCTGGTCCAGGACAAAGTGCCGGCAGCGATCCCTGCCCCTGGCGGGAGACGGGATGGCATGGGCACAGCGGCGGGAAGGGACCGAGCTCGTCGGCCCCTCCCTCGGGTAGGGCTGAGTCCCTCACCTGTAGGAGAGGACGAAACCGACGGTGCTCTCGCTGAAGCGGACCAGGAAGCAGCCCAGGGGCTGATCCTGCAGCAGCTCCTCTGCCTCCCTGTTGGAAGGGACACTGAGCCATTGGACCTCGTCCCCTCCATGTCATCCGGGGATCCAGCTGCCTGTTTAGGAGCCCAGGGGTGGGGACACTAACCCTGTTCCCCCGCCTCGACCTCCCCGTCGCTCACCTCCGGCTGATGAAGCCGTGGAACCACGTTGGGAACTCCCCATGGGACTCCAACCTCTGGGCTTGTGTCTGCTCAAACCACAGTCTCGTCCGGGCACGCAGGGCCAGCTGCTCCAGCCATGGGTCCCCCTCAGGCAGGGACTGGGCTGGTGGAGGTGACCAGAAGCCTGGAGGGACCTGGAGGGAAGGGGACAGCACTGGGGGCTCTGGTGAGGAGGTGCCCCAGGGATGTTCTGCTCCCTGCACGGGGCTCCTAGTGCAGCCTGTGAGGATATGGTCCCTGAGAGTGTGGGGGCACTGGGATGGTGAGCTGGGCTCATGTCCACCCTCATGTCCCCATGTCCTACCCTGCCCCGTCTGTTGTGGTTTCCCAGGGACTGGTCTCCTCCCAGGGGCTGGATAGGGGCTGTGTTGGGTGCTGGCTTGGCTCTGGCTGTGTTGTCCTCACTGAAGGGCTTGAAGAGGGGACAGTCGTCCTCCATGAGATCCCCTGTCCCAGAGAATGGGGAGAAAATGGCTCAGGGGCAGGGAGGCCTCCTTTGGGGCCCCTCACTGCCTGTAGGGCACTGGGGAGTCTGGGGACCCCAAGACACCCCCACAGGCCCTACTCTCACCAACAACCTGGGTGCATCCCCTTCCCCTTGTGCTTCCCAAGCTCAGGATCATCACCCTGATCACCCTGGGGGGACCAGCCTGGGCCTGCACGATGGGAAGGGATGGTGACCTTGGGACCCCAGAAGAGAAAAGCCCTGGGGGCAGTGCTGAGGGTGGGGAGGGGCTGAGGGGAAAGCAGGGGAATCTTCCAGCAACTCTGAAGTCAGGTGGTGTCCGGTCAGCCCTGAGAAGGGAAGGAAGAGGCTGAGCAGCTCCCAAGGGACCTTGAGCTCGACCCTGAGCTGCCAACACCCAGCAAAACAACGTTAATCCCCAGCAGATGCTTGAGGGGGTGGAAGATGCTGGGGCTGGTTGGATCTGGGAGGCAAAGCTGAGTCAGAGGAGTGGGACGAGGCTTGTCTGAGAGCAGGGGATCCAACCACCAGGAAAGGCAGCCCAGCTCCACCTTTAACCCACAGCAGTGCCCAGCCCAGCCCTGTGCCCTGGCAGGCAGGGGAAGTTAAGGAAGGTATTGACAAAGAGAAACTAAACACCCCAAACTGCAGTAACCCAGCTTGGGGAGTGCTGGGGAGAAGAAGGCAGGTCAGGTCCTTCCCAGGCATGGCCAGGCAGCTGGGGACAATGCCACTGTCCCCAGCTCGCTGTGCATCCTCCAGCTGGGTGGGGGTCCTGGGCAGGGGTGGTGGGCTCATCCCTACTCCCCCATCCCAGCACCTCGGCCTCGGTGGGGTTTGCTCCCTGGGGCAGGATGTGCCTCTGAAACCCTGCACTCCTGAGGTGGGAAAGAGTCAGAGCAGACTTCAAATGGGCTGAAAGCTTTGCCCTGCGAGACATTTCCGGGCTGGACTTCCCCCTTTGGAAGGGGGTAAGATTGGGCTGGAAGGACTGGTGTGGGCAGGAGATCCCCCTCTCTCTCTCCTCACCCCATCACCGTGCCCTTTGTCCTGCCTTTGGGCAGAGGGAACATCCCTGCACTGCCTGGTGCTTCCCCGTCCTGAGGCTCCTGCTCAGGGTTCACTCCTGGGCCTTGCTGCAAATCCAGCACAGCCCCAGCCCCCAGCCCACGCTCCTACCTCTGCTCGGCCACGTGGGGCCCTGCGGTCGGTGGCCGGAGGCGATGCAGTGGGCAGGGGACGGCCAGGGGGACGGCCAGGGTGGAGCAGCACCGCTACCCTGTTTGTGCTCCTGCCTCTGCTGCCTGCGACAGGCAGGAAGCAGCAACCGAAGCTGCAAGGACCTTCATGTGATGGGGAGACGTCACAGGAAGGCGGCATGGTGGCCCTGGGGTGACATCCAGGTGGCACTGGCAGCTGGATGTCACCCCAGTTAGGTGGGCTGTGGCGAGGAGGGGACTCTGGCCACCTGCCCACAGGCACATCCAAGCCTGCAAAAGTGACTTTGTCCTGGGCACGGGGACAGCAGAGCTCGGTGAGGACAGCAGGCTCGGGGGGGACAGCAGGGGTCAGTGGGGACAACAGGGCTCGGAGGGGACAGCAGGATCGGTGGTCCCAGACACACCGTGAGCCAGGATTCAGTCCCGGCATGGTGGAATCCAGCACCATCTCCGACTCTAGGTGCCAGAGCCAGGCACATTCCTGGGCTGTTCTGGGGCATCAGCGCTGCAGACGCCGCTGTGGGGAGCAGCGGCCGAGCTGCCAACGCTGCGGCTCTGCCACGTGCCCGCTGCCACTCTCGCCCGGGCGGTGCCAGGCTCCGGCTGGACTCACGGCGAGAGCGGTGCCATCCCGGCTGCGCCCCAGGGCTTGCACAGACCGGGGATTGGCGCAAGGATTGGGGCTGGGTCCGGCTCATCCATCGCTCCGGGGCGCGGATGAATGCGCCGTCAGCGGCTCCGCAAACCCCGGGGCGGGGACGGTGCCCGGTGTCCCCCGGCAGCCCCCGGCACGCCGAGCGGCGCCAGCCCCGGCTCTCTCCACCTTAAGAAACCCGTCCCTCCCCAAAACCTTCACAGCCTCGCACGTTTCCCCTCGCGGTGTCAGCCAGGTTTCCTGTTTGCAGCCCTCACCGGCACACCGCGAGGGGGGAACGCCGGTGAGAGGGACATCGTCTGCCAGCGGCTCATCCCGCCGTGCCCCGGTCACTCCTCAAGGAGCTGAGGCTGGAACCGCCAGGAACTGTTCTTAAAAGGCCTTTTTTGGCTCCTCTTCACAGCTGGGGGTGTTTTCAAGGGCCCGCGGCAGGAGGAACGCAAAGAGCTTTTCTTGTCCTGAGCCTCTGTGGCCAAATCGTGTCTCAGCTCCCCGGGAATGCCGCCACTGTGAGGCACAGCCTGGCGCTGCCAGGAGTGCTGGAGGAAGGCTGGAGCTGGAGGTGAGGAGTCTCAGGTCCCCAGGACATGCCGGGCTCGGAGGCACTCTTGGTTGGGGGCTTTTGGGGTCCAACGGGGCTTTTGGGAAATTGGATGCTGACCTGGGTGCTCGTTTTTTGGCAGCCAGTGCCAGGCCAGGCTTGGTTTTCCTGGCTGCCAGGACACGGTGGGACAGGAAACTCTGTCCCCCGCAGCCCCCGCGGGTCCAGCCCTGCACAGGAGCTCAGCGGTTCCCACCGGGGGCCACCCGTGCCTCAGTTTCCCTCCCTGCAAAAGCAGCACAGTGCAAGGCGGGGTGTCTGGCAAGGCGTGGGGGAATCAGCTGCCTGTGCCCGTCCCAAGGGGACAAACAGACTCACTGTCCCCTCACGGACGTGTCACATCTCGAGGGATGCTGGCCCGGCTCCAGCTGCGGCCGCCCCCGTGCACGTCCCGCCCGGGGCCAGCGCCGTGCCGGGGGCCAGCGGTGCCTGGCCGGGTGCCCCCACCAAGCCGGGGGGCCAGAGGACAGCCAGAGTGGGCAGTGCCTGTCCCTTGTGCTGGCTGGCCGGGGAGCGAGGAAGAAGCGCTGCTGGATGTGGAGGAAGGCTCGGGGAGGGTAAGGGAGCACGGCTGGGCTGGGAGTGGGAGAGACTGAGGGGGAACTGGGCTTGGGGACCACTGAGTGTCCTTTAGGGCCCCGGTGGGGGGACGGGAAGGGTCCCAGCCCCTGTTTGGGGCGGGCAGTGGTGCAGCACAGTCCGGTGGGGCCGGGAACTCCCTGCCAGGCTGCGTCCTGGGATGTGCCCCCATCCTCAGGGGCTGCCAGACCCCTCCAGAATGCCCCTGGGTTTTCCTGGGGAAGGGTCCAATTTTGCCACCCTCATCTCTCTCTTGGTGGCCTCGGACCCCGCAGCCCAGGAAACCTGCTCCTGGGGCCACAGAACTGGGGACATGGAGGTGGCCCCAACACCGGGGCTCAGAGCAATGTCCCCCGCTCCCTGATTCTCTTCTGGAGTGTCACCCCATCGTACACCTGGGGAAACTGAGGCACCGGGCGGGGCTGGGTCCTGGTGTTGGGCTGCTCTGAGTGAGCCGAGAGAGGCGGGTTTGTGGTTTGGAGCTGCCGGGTGTGAGACACGTCCCCACCTCAGTGCAGGGAGCTGGGGGGGCTCTGCCAGGTGTCCCCTCCGAAGTCCCCCTCCCCACTATGGGGGCTGGATGCCCCGCTCTGTCACTGCCCTCCTCAGCGGGACAGGGCACGGGGAGTAGAACAAAAGGCTCCTAGGTGGTGATGAGGGCAGGGAGGGGTCACTCACCCATTGATGTCATGGGCAAAACAGACTCAGCTCGAGGAAATTAATTGCATTTGTTACCAATCAAATCAGAGCAGGATAATGAAAAGTAAACCAACCTTAGAAACACCTTCCCCACCACCCCTCCCTCCTTCCCGGGCTCTCCGTCCTCCCGTGGGGGAATCAGCTGCCTGTGCCCGTCCCAAGGGGACAAACAGACTCACTGTCCCCTCACGGACGTGTCACATGCCCGCGTGATGGGGCGCAGGGAGATGGGAATGGGGGTCCCGGGCAGTTTAGCACAGGTTGTTTCTGCCGCTGCTCAGTGAGAGCAGTCACAGTCCTTGCCCTGCTCTGCCCTGGGGACCCTGCCTTCCACGGGAGACACTTCTCCAAGGACTTCCCCAGCAGGCATCCTTCCCACGGGCCCCAGCTCTGCCCCGGCTGCTCCAAGGCTGGGGCCCTTCCCCGGGCTCAGTGCCTCGGAAACTGCTCCAGAGGGGGCTTCCCGATGGTCACAGCCCCCTTCGGGCATCCCCTGCTGGGCTGGGGGCTCCTGCAGGGCTGCAGGGGGGTCTCTGCTCCCTGAGGACCCCCACGGGCTGCGGGGGGATCTCCGGAGCCCCTCGTGCCCCTCCTTCCTCCCTGACCTTGGTCTCTGCAGAGCTGTTGCTCTCACACGTTTCTCTTCTCTTGTCCGGCCACAGCTGATTCTGCTCAATCACTTTCTTCCCTTCTTAACTCTGCTCTCCCAAGGCGCTGCCGCCGTCACCGCTGGGCTCGGCCTTGGCCAGCGGCAGGTCCACCCCAGAGCCGGTGGCATTGGCTCCCCTGGACATGGGGGACGCTTCTGGCAGCACCTCACAGAAGCCACAGAAGTCCTGTTGCCCCCCTGCTGCCAGGACGTGCCGTGCAGACCCACTGCACCCCTCACCCTGAGCCTTCTTGTCTTTGCAGGGATGGCCGAGGAGGGGGTTGCTGCTGAGGGGGGGCTGAGGGGTGCCCCTGACAGCGCCCAGGTGAGCCATGGCTGTGGGGGTGTGTGGGGGGCACTGCCAGGGGGCTGGGAGTGACTTGGCAGGGCTCTCATGGCTGAGCTCACCGTGGTGCTTTCACCTGCTATTAATCCACTTATTTTTTAAAAAAACCCCAAATATTGTGTTTTCTCTGCATTTTGCACCCCTAGAACAGTGAGGGACAGGGAGGCTGCTGTCACTCCCTCTCTTCCTGCCCCTGTCCCATTTCCAAGCACCCTAAGCAGCTCCTGCAGGTCCTGGTCAAGGGGTGAAAGTCTCCAAGCTTCCATGTGCTGAAGGAATTTTGTGTGAACTGGAAGAACTGGGCAGGGCCTGAGCTCAGCTGCAGCACCAGGCACCGGGGAATTGCCCTTAGAATGTGCTGGGGGGGTTGTGGTGTCCCCTGGGGTGGGGGTCCCTGCACCCCCAGGTCTGGTACATCACTGTGCCCTGGGCGGGGGCTGAGCCGGGTCCTGGTGCTGCCCCACAGGATGTGGCTGAGCCCAGGGAGGATGCGGGGAGTGAGGGTCTGGCAGCCAGCCCAAACCCAGGCAACGTGGAGGATGTGTATGAACTGCTGGAGAAGCTGGGCAGGTGAGCGGGGTCTGGACAGGTGAGCAGAAATCTGGGCAAGTGGGCAGGAATCTGAGCAGGTGGGCAGGAATCCAGGCAGGTGAGCAGGAATCCGGGCAGGTGAGCGGGATCTGGGCAGGCGGGTGGGATCCACCCCGGGTGAGCAGGCTGCGGGCAGGTGAACACAGTGCAGGCAGGGCTCCAGGCAGGGATCCCAGGTCCACCGGAGCCCCAGAGCTGCCCGGATTTCTGGGTTCTTCCCCCGGCATGGTGTCAGCCCAGCCGTGCCCCAGCCCAGCTCTCACTGCAGCGGCCACTTCGGCGTGGTGAGGCTGTGCCGTGAGCGCAGCACCGGCTCCTTCTACGCTGCCAAGTTTGTGAAGACGCGACGGTGCTGGGGCAGCCGCCTGGGGCTGGAGCGGGCACAGGTGGAGCAGGAAGTCGCCATCCTCCGCCAGCTCAGCCATCCCAACATCATGCGGCTGCACGACCTCTTCGCCAGCAGAGCCGAGGTGGTGCTCGTCCTCGAGCTGTGAGTTTCATTTCCCCCTTTATTCCCTCTTTTCCCCCACCTTTCCCCCTTCATTTCCCCCTTTTTTCCTACTTTTTCTTCCTTTTCCCCCCTTTATTCCCCCCTTTATTCCCCTTCCCCCTTTTATTCCCCCTTTCCCCCTTTTATTCCACCTTTATTTCCCCTTTTCCCCCATTTCATCTGCAACTTTTTTCCCCCCTTTTCCCCTCTTTTCCCTCCTTTTTTCCCCCTTTTTCCCCATTTCTTCCCCTTTATTCCTCCCTTATTCCCCCTTTTTCCCCCTTTCTCCCCC
>VXAC01008073.1:38518-50350 GCA_013399225.1 Rhipidura dahli
CCCCGTTGCTGGGATAGGATGAGGGAAGTGTGGTGGGGGGCTTGGCCAGAGATGGGGGTACCGGATAGGGTGGGGTGCTGTGCAGTGGCTGTGCGATGAGGGTTGTCCCCACCTGGGGTGCCCTTTCCTCTGGGAGGGCTCTCTCTCCGGGGGAAGTACTGTCCCTGCCCTGCAGCCCCCCCTGTGCCTCCAGCGCTGCTGTGAGAGCGACCAAGAGGAGGAGAGGAGCCCCCACACCGCGCTGCTGCGCCGGCGGAGAAGCAGCTGCTCCTGAGCTCCTCCAAAAAAAAGACAGGACCCCCGCGAGAGGAGCCTTGGGGGTCCCCTCATCGCCGCATCCGAGGGGGCAGGAGCGCTGTCCAGCCCCAGTGCTCCCAGTTCTGTGGTGTTGGAGGGTCACCGGGGCAGCAGACCTGCTCCTGCCCCGAGGCTTTGCTGGAGTGGAGCTCGCGCTGCGCCGAGGCGGGGATTCTCCTCCCTGCTTCGTCCTAACGAGAAAAATAAATGTCACCTCCTCCCCTATCCTCTTCTCCTGCTTCTCCTTCCCCTTAAGGACGGCTCGTCACAGTCAGGCAGGTGCTGAGTGCCCGCAGCTTCCTCCCTCACTGTAGGGCTGCTGCTCTGTGGGACCCCAAAGCCGCGGGGTCCTGTCGCCCCAGATTCACCCTGTGAGGCAGAGTGACCCTTAATCTTCCCTTCTGTGCTGCTCCGGGGTCCCCATGGGCTGCCGGCTGCTTTCCTAGCGTCCCTCTGCCAGAGCAACTTGGATCCTCCAGCTGTGGCTGGGGAAACTGAGGCAGGAGGCAGCTCTTCCTTCCCACCCACTCCGGCGCGGGGGGGCCGCCCTGTTTTCCCCCTCTCTATTTCCCAAACATGCCCTCGCCCCGGCCCTGACAGTTGTCAGGCTAAATATTTTGTGTGCGGCAGCCGAAAACAAAAGTGAAGGGGCCGCAGGGTCCGGGCAGGGTCCGTGGCCCCCCCCTCTATCCCGGCGTTCCCCTGGTACCGGCAGGAAACGGCGAGCGGGACCCGACACGGGGCAGCAGCGCCCGAGGTGGGACAGGGACGGGGCCCTGGGGGTCCTGCTCGGGGATGGGGCCGAGGGCGCTGGGTGCCCCGCGGCTGGGGGTGATGTTGCTGGTCCTTGGCCACCTCCCGCTGCCCCCCGTGCGGGCTCCCTCCGAAAGTAAGTGCTTGGGAGGGGCTGGCCGGGAGCGGGGTGGGGGGCGCTTGCTTAGGGGGGATAATTTCTGGGGCGAGGGCCTGCCTGGTGATGCCTGGGCTGGGGGTCTGCAAGGGACGAACCCTGAGGCAAAGCTCTTTGAGTGTTCCCTGTCTCGGTTTGCCCCCGTGGCAGTACCCCCAGAGCTCCCGTTTTGGGCAGGAGGGGCAGAGCGTGGGACCCCCCTATTGCTGGGGTGGGGTGAGAGGAGCGTAGTGGGGGGCTTGGCCAGAGATGGGGGCATCGGTGCCTCAGCCCCAGCGGGATGGTGGAAAATTGTCGCAGGAGTCGGGAGCGCTGCTCCCTGCACGGCTGCTGGGGTGGGAAAGGTTGGCGAGGGGGTGCCGTGGTGGGGAAAGGGCAGCTGTGGGTCCTGGGTCTCATGGCCACAACAGGGGACAACTTGGGGCGTACCAGGAGGGTCTGTCATTTGTCCTGCCTTCCCCTCTTCCTGCCACCCGTGCCTCAGTTTCCCCATCACCGAGGGGCTGTGCTGGGGGATGGGAGCAATGGAGGAAGCGAATGAAGCACCCGGGAGCTGCTCAAGGGACGCACCTCACTGTGCCAGCTCCCACCTGGGACCCCTGTCCTCCCGGGGACACGGGGGATCCCTCTCCCCTTACAGGGTGACTCTGCAAGGTCGGGCAGGTGACGGTGGCAGTGGGGGCTGTAACCCTCGGGGCTGGTGCTGCACTCACGGCCAGTCCCGCAGGAGGGTGGAGGGACCCTCCTGCCCTCACGGGGAGGGGACGGGGCTCCCAGTGAGGGGCTGAAGCTGCTGCGGTGCTGGGGTGAGGGGCTACGGGCAGCTGCTAGAGTCACGGTGCCCACGGGGCCACAGTGCCCACGGGTCATGGGTGACACCAAGAGGAGAAAAACGCCACCGGGCATGAGGCTACCAGGACATTGCCAGGAGCCACTGGTCCTGGCTGGCAGCAGGCAGACAAGGGGTGAACCATGCCCCCGATCCCCTCCAGGACCTGGATCTGGTTTCTGGCTGAGGATTTTGTTAGTGGGAGGCTCTTTGCTTGTCCTGGCTCTTGAATCCCTGACGGGTGCTGGGGCTTATGCTGCCTGTTTCTGGGCGGAAGAGCTCTGGGACAGCTGATGTGGGGCTGGGACAGCACCACATGGACACCTGTGGCAGCCTTGTGTGCCCCACTACCTGTCTGGGTGTGAGGGGGAGTTAATGGGGACGACCCTGCTGGAGCTGTCACCCACTGGGTAACTGCATGTCCATGAGTGGGGACATCCACGAGCCCCCACGGCTGCCCCGCAGCTCAGGGAAGGATAAAAGCCATCTGCACCCCCAGCCAGCTTCCCCCAGGGTGGGCAGCAGGGCTGGGACATGGTCCTGGGGCTGACATGGGGCAAGGCAGGCGCACGGCCTGCCAGGCCTCGTTAGCATCACTGCTGATGGACATGCCATGCCCCGGAGAGCCACAGCGCGCCGGCTGCTGTCAGAGCCACTCGCATCGCCCAAACCAATTCCAGCCGTGCTTGACAGGCAGCGTCAGGATATTAAACCCCCGGGAGCATCACCTGGGGGATCCCTGGGTGGGGGTGGGGGGCAGCTGCCCTGTCCCTGCTGCCCATGGGGTCCCCCTCTCGCCACCCCAGTCTGCGGCAGCATGGACATCCGCAATGACGTCTCCCAGCTCCGGAAGCTGGAGAACTGCTCCATCATCGAAGGCAACCTGCAGATCCTGCTGATGTTCACCACGGGCGCCGAGGACTTTCGGGGGCTCAGCTTCCCTCGTCTGCTCATGATCACGGAGTACCTGCTCCTTTTCCGTGTCTACGGGCTGGAGAGCCTGCGGGATCTCTTCCCCAACCTCTCCGTCATCCGCGGCACCAACCTCTTCTTCAGCTATGCCTTGGTCATCTTCGAGATGCCGCACCTGCGGGACGTGGGGCTGCACAGCCTGGGCCACATCCTCCGCGGGTCGGTCCGCATTGAGCGCAACCAGGAGCTCTGCCACCTCTCCACCATCGACTGGGGGCTGCTGCTGCCCGACACCGGGGACAGCACCTACATCGTGGGCAATAAGTTGGCTGAAGAGTGTGCCGACGTCTGCCCGGGCATCCTGGATGTGGAGAAGCCGTGTGTGCAGACCAGTGTCAATGGGCAGCTGGATTATCGCTGCTGGACCTCCAGCTACTGCCAGAAAGGTGGGTGCTGGTGGCATGGGGCCCAGCTGTGCTGGCTGCTTTTCTGGGATGGTGCTGGTTTGCACTGTGCGGCAAACTGGGAGGGCACTGGAGGAGGCTGGTGGAGACGGCAGGGAACGGCAGGCCCAGCATGCGGCTGTCGCTCCCCTGCTGCTGGGAACGAGCTGTGCCGGCAGCGTGGTGGGGTAACCAGATCCACGCTGTATCATCCTCTGAGGAGAGGCCAGCTCCCAGCTGCTGTGTTTTCCCAGTGGAGAGGTAAAAACAGGCCCCTCCTGAGCTCGTTTGCTGTAAACAGGAGAGCTGGTAATGGAATATGTACTATAAACACAGATCCTTATCAGGGCTGCAACCTCGGCTGTGGCCCTGGCCCGGCTGCACTGGGCAGATGGGGTTCAGCATAGGCAGTCTGTCCTGCTGCCCCCCATCCAGCTGCTCACTCAGCCACCCATCAGCCCACCCGCCAGGCCAGCTGCTCATCACCTGGCCATCCATCCGTTCCTCCATCCCTTTGTGCGTCCCTCCGTCAGTGCTACTGTGCCTCCATCAATCCATCCCTACTTCCCTGTATCCCTCCCTGAGTACCTGAATCCTTCCCTTCCTCTCTCCATTCTTGCATTCCCCTTCTGTCCCTGCATCCCTCGATCCCACCATTCATCCCTCTATCCCTGCATTCCTCCATCACTGCATCCATCCCATGTTCCTCCCTCCCTGCATCCCTTCATCCCACCATCCGTCCCGCCTTCCATCCCTGGATCACATTCCTCCCTTCATCCCACCATCCATCCCTCCATATATGTCTCCATCCCACCCTCACTCCTGCTTCCCCCCAGTCCTGGAGGATGTCAGCAGCCCCCCCAGCCCTTCCCACCCCTCTCCTCTCCCCCGTGTACACCCAACCCCACTCCCAGCTGTGCTGCCTGAGGCTGGGCTCTGTGCCCGTTGGTCCTCCATGCCCACATGCCGTGTCTCCCCTCTCAGTGTGCCCGTGCGGTGCGGGTTCGGCGTGCACAGCAGCGGGCGAGTGCTGCCATGCCGAGTGCCTGGGGGGCTGCAGCCGCCCCCGCGACAGCCGGGCCTGTGTCGCCTGCCGCCACTTCCAGTTCAACGGGCACTGCCTGCCCTCGTGCCCACCCCGCACCTACGAGTACGAGGGCTGGCGCTGTGTCACCGCCGAGTACTGTGCCAGCCTCCGCAAGGTCTCCGACAATCCCCGTGACGCCTCCAAGTTTGTCATCCACCAGCGACAGTGCCTGTCCGAGTGTCCCTCGGGATACACCCGGAATGAGAGCAGGTGGGGGGGCCCCCAGTGCCCCCAGCACAGGCATGGTGGTGGCATGCTGGCTGGCTCACATCCCACCCTGCCCACAGCATGTTCTGCCACAAGTGCGAGGGGCTGTGTCCCAAGGAGTGCAAGGTGGGCACCAAGACCATCGATTCGACGCGGGCAGCACAGGAGCTGGGGGGCTGCACCCTCATTGAGGGAAACCTCATCCTCAACATCCGCCGGGGCTGTGAGTGCCAGACCTGGTCCTGCCTCTCCCACCCCGGGTGGGAGAGCTGCTGTGGAGGGCAGGGGGTGAACAAAGGGGGTCTTTTCCCTTGCAGAGTGAATTAACAGGGAGGTGCCCCTCTCCCTGAGCTCATGCAGTGTGTCATTTCCAGATAACCTGGCCTCAGAGCTACAGAGCAGCCTGGGGCTCATTGAGACCATCACGGGCTTCCTGAAGATCAAACACTCCTTTGCCCTGGTCTCTTTGTCCTTCTTCAAGAACCTCAAGCTGATCCGTGGTGACTCCATGGTGGATGGGTGAGGACAGTGTGGGTTTGGGAGGGACATGTGGCTCTGAAGGTGCCCTTGGCCACCACTTCCATCCACATCTCTTCCCGCAGGAATTACACCCTGTATGTCCTGGACAACCAGAACCTGCAGCAGCTCTGGGACTGGAGCCACCACACCCTCTCCATCCCCGTGGGCAAGATGTACTTCGCGTTCAATCCCAAGCTGTGCTTGGCCGAGATCTATCGCATGGAGGAGGTGACAGGCACCAAGGGGCGGCAGAACAAGGCGGAGATCAACCCTCGCACCAATGGGGACCGGGCGTCCTGTGAGTACCGGAGTAGGGGGGTGGGGACAACCGGCAGCGCTGTGACCCTGCCTGAGCCCCGCCTCCTCCCCACAGGTAAGACCCAGACCCTGCGCTTCATCTCCAACGTCACAGAGTCCGACCGCATCTTCCTCAAGTGGGAGCGGTACCGGCCCCCCGAGTACCGGGACCTCCTCAGCTTCATTGTCTACTACAAGGAGTCGTAAGTGGTCCCTGTTGCCCTCTTGTCCCCGTTGTGGAGGGCTTGGGAATCCCAGCCCATAGTGTCCTTTGTTCCTGCTGGACACCCAGGGGTCCCGGGGCCCTCTCTGATGCCTGGTGTGGGACAGACCCTTCCAGAACGTGTCAGAGTATGTGGGGCAGGATGCCTGTGGGGCCCAGAGCTGGAATGTGCTGGACGTGGATCTGCCACTGAGCAGCGAGCAGGAGCCAGGGGTGACGCTGCTCAACCTCCGTCCCTGGACGCAATACGCCATCTTCGTGCGCGCCATCACCCTCACCACGGCCGAGGAAGGACGCAACTACGGGGCACAGAGCGAGGTGGTTTACATCCGCACCATGCCAGCGGGTAAGGGGCTGGCGGAGGGCTGGGGATGCCCATGGTGGACCCTCCAAGAAAGACTGACCACCCTTGTGTCATCCCAGCCCCGACGGTGCCCCGGGACGTCATCTCCATGTCCAACTCCTCCTCCCACATCGTGGTGCGTTGGAAGCCGCCCACACAACGCAATGGAAACATCACCTACTACCTGGTGCTGTGGCAGCAGCTGGCCGAGGACATGGAGCTCTACATCAACGACTACTGCCACAAAGGTGAGGCCAGGCAGGGCAGGGGCAGCGCAGCAGCCAAGGATGCCAGTGGAACAGGGATTTTCCCACTAAACCAGGCTCTTCCAGCCCTGCCCGTTGCTGCCCACAGGCCTGAAGCTGCCCACCAGCAGCGCAGACACGCGCTTCGGGTTTGGGGATGGTCCTGAGGGGGAGCAGGATGCGGAGGAGCGGTGCTGCCCCTGCCGCCCCACTGACGGGCAGCTCCGCATGGAGGGCGAAGCCGAATCCTTCCAGAAGAAGTTTGAGAACTTCCTCCACAATTCCATCACCATCCCCAGGTGCCATCTGGGGGGGTCCCTGCTTTGGGGGGCTCCCCCAGGCTGGGTGCATGGGTCTGCCTGGGTGGGGGGGTCCAGTGGCTGCTCCTGGCAGACCCTTTAACTGATTTCCCGCTGTCTCAGGCCACCCTGGAAGGTGACGTCCATTAATAAGAACCTACAGAGGTGAGCTGGCTGCTGAGGGGAGATCCCACCAGCCTGGGGGATCTCAACTGTGGGGAACAATCCGGCACCGTGACTCCCCACCACCTCCTGTCCCCATGTCCTGCAGGACCCCAAAGCAGCGCAGGGACGTGATGGCCATCACATCCCCGGCCAACGCCTCCTCAGTGGAGCCGCTGGCCCCGAGCCGCCCTGGAGGTGAGCCCAAACCTGACTTCCAGATCTTCGAGGACAAGGTGGTGCGTGACCGGGCGGTGCTGTCGCGGCTGCGCCACTTCACCGAGTACCGCATCGACATCCATGCCTGCAACCATGCCGCACACACCGTGGGCTGCAGCGCTGCCACCTTCGTCTTTGCCAGGACCATGCCCGAGCGTGCGTCACCAGCCTCCTGCCTTCTAAACCCCATGATTTGGGATGTGCTGGGATGTTGTTGAGATGGGGGATTGGCAGCGGGTTGGGGTCCAGGTGATGCCCCCCATGAGCTGACGCCCTCTGTGCCCCTCTCCAGTGCAAGCTGACAACATTCCTGGCAACGTCACGTGGGAGCCAGCTGGCAAGAACAGCGTCCTGCTGCGCTGGGAAGAGCCCAGGAACCCCAACGGGCTCATCCTCAAGTATGAGATTAAGTACAGCCGGGAGAGTGAGGTGAGAACCCCCTGTGGCATCCCCTGCCCGGCTCCACCAGGTCTGGTTACAGGGGCACAGCACCCATCCCATCCCATCCCATCCCATCCTGTCCCATCGCGTTTCGTCCCGTCCCGTCCTGTCCCATCCATCTCTCTCCCAAGGCTTACACATGGCTGGGGGGATGAAACCCCTTTGCCGCCCCCACACTGTCCCCTCCAGGAGGTCACCACCGTTGTCTGCGTTTCACGCCACCGATACTCCAAGTATGGGGGTGTCCACCTGGCTCTGCTCCAGCCAGGGAACTACTCGGCCAAGGTCCGGGCCACCTCACTGGCTGGCAATGGCTCATGGACAGGGCTCGTCAAATTTTACATCCTGGGGCCAGGTACCTGCAGGGGACAGAGGGACACCAACAGGGACCTTGGCAGGCAGGGAGCAGGGTGGCTGTGGGGCCAGGGAGCTCAGAAGGTGCTGCTGTAATTTGGCTATGCTGCTGGGATGGGACATGTGGGGTCAGGGGATGCTGCTGGGCTGGGCTGCTGAAGATGGGAGTTGTTGGTGGACTGCGGAGCTGAGGGATTGAAGGATGATCCTGGCCTGAGACACTGGAGCATCAACGAATCACAGAATCATCTGGGTTGGAAAAGGCCTCCGAGACCAGCGAGTCCAGCTGTTCCGTCAGCACTACCAAGGCCACCACTAACCCATGTCCCCAGATGTTACATCCACACGTCTGTTAAATCTCCCCAGGAACAGGGACTCCACCAGTGCCCTGGGCAGCCTGCTCCAATGTTCTCCAGTTTTCTCCAATATCCAATCTTAACCTTCCCCGGCAGAGCTTTAGGCCATTTTCTCTTGTCCTGTTCCTTGTTCCCTGGGTGCAGAGCCTGACCCCCACCTGGCTGCTCACTCCTGTCAGGGAGTTGTGGAGAGTGAGAAGGTCCCCCCTGAGCCTCCTTTTCTCCAGGATGAGACCCCTCACCTCCCTCAGCTGCTCCTGCTGCTCCAGACCTGTCCCCAGCTCTGTTCCCTTCTGTGGTCACATCCCAGCCCCTCCAGGCCTCTCTTGTCATGAGGGGTCCAAAACTGACCCCAGGATTTGAGGTCCCTGAGCAGTGCTCAGCACTCACTTCCTTCTCAGCTCTCCCTTGCGTGCTGATGGATTTATAGAAACACTCTTTACTGTCTCTTATGGCATATTCCGTTCCAGTTGGGCTTTGACCCTTCTAATTTTCATTCTTGTCCTGAGCTCCCTCAGATCCTCCTGAACTTCCCACCCCCTCTTCCAGAGGTCAGAACCTCTCCTTTTTACCTGAGTTCCAGCTCAGTCAGGCTAGTCTTCTTCCCATCCTTCATCCAAGGATGCTGCTGGACTGAGGAGTTGGGGGATGCTGCTGGAGTTAGACATGGAGACAAGAGGGTCTGCTGATGGATTGGAGGATTGGGGGATACTCTGGGACAGGGACACACAGGGATCAGAGGGTGCTGCTGGTCAGGGGGAGCTGAGGGCTCCCCCTCTCCAGCCCAGTGGTGGTGGTGGTGGGACAGGTGTCCCATGTGAGATGGGATGAGTGCTTGGACCCTGATCCACGGCCACTTGCTCCCGGCAGCCGAGGAAGAGTCCAGCAGCTTCTATGTCCTGCTCACTGTCACGCCTGTGGTGCTCATGGTGCTCATCTCCTGCCTAGCCGTCTTTGTCTTCTTCTACAACAAGAAGAGGTAACGACCCCCCTGCACCCCCAGGGCTGGGCTGGAGCAGGGTCTGGCCGAATTGGGGCTGGGAAGGGCTGGGGGGAGGCAGCAGCTCCGAGTGCTGCCCATCCCTGGCAGGAACAACGACGGGTACCCCAGCGGGACTCTCTACGCCTCCGTCAACCCCGAGTACTTCAGCGCCTCGGACAGTACGTGGGGACGGGCAGGGGCCACCCCAAGGGGCCACGGAGAGCCTTTTCTTTTGTTGGGGTTACACTGGAGGGGAGGGGGAAGGGATGGGATGNGATAGAATGGAGATGAGGATGAGAATGATGATGGGATGGAGATGGGACTGGGAATGGGAATGGCAGAGGGATGGGGACAGGGAGGAGGATGGTCATGGGGTGGAGACAGGAATGAGAATGGGATGAAGATGGGAATGGACATGGGGATAGGGACAGGGAGGAGGATGGTGATGAGCTGGAAATGGGGATGATGATGGGAATGGGATGGAGTTAGGGATGGGGATAGGGACGAGGATGGTGATGACATGGAGACGGGGATGGGATGAAGATGAGGATGGGGATGGGGCCAGTTACAGTGATGGGGATGGGGTGATCCCCACTCACCCTACAGTGTACATGCCTGATGAGTGGGAGGTGTCCCGGGAGAAGATCACGGTGATCCGGGAGCTGGGACAGGGCTCCTTTGGGATGGTGTATGAGGGGGTGGCGCTGGGGCTGGTCGCGGAAGGAGAGGAGACCAAGGTGGCCCTGAAGACAGTCAACGAGTTGGCCACCATGAGGGAGCGCATCGAGTTCCTCAACGAGGCCTCTGTCATGAAAGCCTTCAAGTGCCACCACGTGGTAGGTGGGCAGCTGAGGGGGAGGGAGGGGACATGGGGGGCCTGGCCACTCACATGCCAGCCCTCTTCATCCCTGCAGGTCCGTCTACTCGGCGTTGTATCCCAGGGCCAGCCAGCTTTGGTCATCATGGAGCTGATGACGCGTGGGGACCTGAAGAGCTACCTGCGGTCACTCAGGCCTGAAGCCGAGGTGAGGGGCTGGGCAGGTGCCAGGAAAAGGGGACACCCACCCTGTTCCTGTCCCAGTCCTGACTCCGTGCACGGTGCAGAACAACCCCGGGCTGCCGCCACCATCGCTCAAGGACATGATCCAGATGGCGGGGGAGATCGCTGATGGCATGGCCTACCTCAACGCCAACAAGTTCGTGCACCGGGACCTGGCTGCCCGCAACTGCATGGTGTCCGAGGATTTCACCGTCAAGATTGGAGGTGGGTGGGCAGCAGCGGGCAGGTTGTGCCAGCCCTGTGTCTCCTGCTGCTCACACCTTCCTCCTCCTCTTCCTCCTCCGCCAGATTTCGGCATGACCCGGGATATCTATGAGACGGATTATTACCGGAAAGGGGGCAAGGGGCTGCTCCCCGTGCGCTGGATGTCCCCCGAGGCGCTCAAGGACGGCATCTTCAACACGCAGTCTGACGTCTGGTGGGTGCTGAGGTGGGCGGAGCCGGGGGGATTTGGGGATCCCTGGCTGAGCAGCGGTGCTCTGGCAGGTCCTTTGGGGTGGTGCTGTGGGAGATCGCCACGCTGGCTGAGCAGCCCTACCAGGGCATGTCCAACGAGCAGGTCCTGCGCTTTGTCATGGACAACGGCATCCTGGAGCGGCCCGAGAACTGCCCCGACAAGCTGTGAGTGCTGGAGGACCCCCCCTCACAGCCCCAGCCTGCTGTGGGAAAGGTTGCCAGGGGAAATCCTGGTCTCTGCAGCGCTGAGAGTGCCGTGGGGGGCTGGAGTCCCCCAAACGCTCTCTCCGTGCCCTCTCTCCGCAGCCACGAGCTGATGTGCCTGTGCTGGCAGCAGAACCCACGCCAGCGCCCCTCCTTCGTCCAGCTTCTGGAGCGCATCAAGGACCACATGGCGCCTGCTTTCCGCACCCTCTCCTTCTTCTACAGCCCTGAGAACGGCCATCACAGCTCAGGAGAAGCCTCCGACACTGAGACGGATCTGTCTCCTGAGGAGGATAAGCCCCCTGCATCCCCCCTGCCCACACGCGAGGACCGCAGCCCAGGCCAGCTCCCCAACGGGACAGCCTGACTCTGACCCCAGGGTGTCCTTGGACCCCCGCTGGACTGTGCACCCCACACCCTCCTCTGGCCATCCCCCCACTGCTGGGACCCCCCTGCACTATTTATTGCTTCCAAGGGCCCAGATGAGGAGTGGGTGCCTTGGGAAGAGGGTGGCAGCACAAGACAAGGATGTTCCACGGGGTGCATTTTCCCTGAAAATAAATTGGGGGTGCTTCAAGTCGGGGGAGGGAGAGGGGGGCTGCTGGCTGGGAGGAGAACACCCCAGGCTTTCCTTATTTTTTGGGGGGGTGGGATAATGTGGGTATGGGAATGGGTAGCAGGGTTTGGCATTCGGGGTCCCACATCAACCTGCCTCTGTCATTGCTCCCCAGCCGCCCGGCACACAGGTCAGCAACCCCCCTGATCCCCATACCTTTCACAGGTGGGGAAACTGAGTCACAGGGCAGCCCTGCAGCGGGACAAGCCTGGAGTTGCCCTGATGTCTCTCCCCAGTCCCTTGCACTGGGACCAATGCCGAGGCCATGCTGGTCCACGGAAGGGGCATCACTGTCTAATCTGCGGCCGTGGGATGAGCACGAATAAAGGGGATGAAGTTCAGCTGTGGCACTGCCTGGCTCGGGGGGGGTC
>VXAC01008073.1:50459-62459 GCA_013399225.1 Rhipidura dahli
TGCTGGGGTGTCCGGTGGGGCCCCACGGGAGATCACCCCAAGGGAACCGTGGCCCCATGGGTGCCGCTGGAGGCTGGCGGTGGAGATGCGCCGAGGGCTGAGCCCTGCGGGAAGGGTGCAGGCTGAGGACGGGCTGAACTCAGTGCACAGATGAGCCATCCCCGACGCACTTCCGAGCGAGCTCGGGGACAAACAGCGTCCGGGCGGGGATGGGGAACCCCGGCGGGGGCGCTGGGTGCAAACCAGTCCTGTCCTGCCCCCCTCGGGGAGGGGGAGGAGGAGGTGGGTCCTGGTCGGCTGTGACAGTTGGGGACAGGGCCACTGGGCCACCAAATGTCCCCCCCCGTCTCCAGCATCCCTGCGCCCCAACATAGCGGGGAGCTGGGCAAGAGCCTGAGCCGGGAGAGCTCATCATGCCTCGAGGTTTGGGGGCACCGTCGGGGGGGGTTTGACAGCTTGGGGGTCTCGAGGTGGCCCCTGGGATGGTAACGAGCCCTGTCCCTGGTGCTTCAGCCATCTCTGAGCCAGGTTCTGGAGCGGCTGTGTGTCTGTGCGTGTGCACGGGTGTGCCCCGGGAATTCTGGGGGTGCCAGTGGTGGGGTGGATCCACTTGGGGGGCGGGGGCGCAGGTGTGGGATGCCAGCGTGCAGGCAGGGCACAGGCAGTGCACAGGCAGTGCACAGGCAGGGCGCAGGCAGGGCGCAGGCAGGGCACAGAAGGGCTCCCTGGTCGGTGCCTGTGAGCGGAATCCCCCTGTCCCGGATCGGAGTCTTCCCGGTGCCGGTGAATCACGGCCGGGGGGGGTCTCGTGCCGGGGCGGGGGCGGTGCCGAGGCGGGGGGAGTCGCCGGCCCCTCCCGGGAGGCCGGTCCCTGCGTTCCTTTTAAGCCGCGCACGGCCCCGTGCTCGGGCTGCCAGGCAAGTGCGAGGGAGGGAGGCACCAGCAGCAGCGGCACCGGCACCGGGTCCAGGACCGGGACCGGCCCCGGGACCGGCCCCGCGATGCCGCCGCTGCCCGCCTGGCTCTGCCTGGCCGCGCTGCTTCTGGCCGTGTCCATGCCGACCCCGGGCGCTGCCGGTCCCTGCCCCCGGCACTGCCGCTGCCCCCGGGCCGGGTTCCTGCTCTGCCGGGAGCCCGACACCGTGGGCAGCCTGGCCCCGCTGCTGGGAAGCGGCAGCTTCACCGACGTGTGAGTGGGGCCGGGGTTGATGGGGCCGGGGGCGATGGGGCCGGGGCCGGGGTGACGGAGTTCAGACACCGGGTAGAGGGACGGGGAGCAATGGATGGGACAGTGCGGTGGAGCTGGGAGTGACGGAAATTGGGAATGGCGGGGTTGGGGGTGATGGAGCTGGGGGTGACAGAGCTCGGGGACCGGGTGGAGGAGCTGCGGGTAACGGGATTGAGGGATGCGGTGATGGGGCTGGGGCAGCGATGGNATGGAGGTGATGGCTCGGGGACAGGATGGCGGGGCTGGGCTGGAGCAGCTATGGAGCAAGGATCACTGAATGGGCTGGGGTCGCTGTGAGGAGAGCGCCTGCTCGGTGGGAAGCTTTTGGGGCTGCAAAGATGGGGTAGGGGGCTGCAGCATCCCCCCTGGGAGCAAGTGGGGGGCTGGGGGAAGCTCTTCACCTCCTCCTGCGGCGATGCCAACCACAGTAACACGCTGAGGGTGCAGCAGGGACCCCAGGCAGGGAGCACCCATAGCGTGCTGGGCAGGGCAGGGCCGCGGGGGGCCGCTTGTGCCCATCCTGTCGGGGCTGTCACTGTGCCCTGGGGCCTGCGGGTTGGCATGCTGGGGGGACACACCCCACATTTGCTGGTTTGGAACATCTACTCTGCTCCCATTCATTCCCGTGCCCCAGGATGTGGGGTGGGGAGAAGAGGGCTGGAGCAAGAAGAGATGAGGAGGGTGCTGGGGGGACGGGATGCTGCAGGAGACCAAAGAGCCCCAATTCCTGGGGTTTCCCCCCACCACAGCACTGCCTGTGTCGCATTGCTGGGGACTGGCTGCGGTGTGTCCGTGCCTCAGTTTCCCCACGTGCCAGGGGATGCTGCGCCACAGGCACTGCCAGCTCTTTGTTCACTGGCTGGCGGGGTGGGGTGAGTGGTGGTGGTGGGGTTGGTGGTCCCCGAGAGACCCCCAGCCATCCCACTTCCCCATCTGCTCTCGTCCCATCCCCACAGGGGTCAGTGGGACCAAAACCCCCTTGGTGCAAATCTGAACCCAAATTAACCAGCCCCTGTGATTTGGGGCTCACAGGAGCAGCCTATGGGGTGGGGCCAGGAAAAATCCCGTGCCTGCTCCCAAATGAGCTTTTCTTTACCTCCTGCCTCGAGAAAAGGGTGGGGGGACAGTGACAGTGGTGCCCCCGTCACAGTGCAGGACACCAGGGGGTGCGAGAAAAGGTGGAGACCCACGGGGTGAATGGGGCTGAGACCCAGCAAATGCATTCTGTGGGTGAGACCACGGGCTCCAAGTGGTGACTCAGCCCTGATTCCACATGGTTCGCATCGATGAGGGCTCAGCACCATCGGGATCACCTGCTGCCATCCTCCTCTCTTCCCAGCTCATCCCAGGGGAAACTGAGGCACAGCGGGACATCTCAGCTCCATCCTTGTCCCCATCCCCAGCTGTGGGCTGCACTGCAGGCACAGCCTGGGGAGTGGGAGTGCTGTGTCCCTCTCACTCCCCTTGCCCCACGCTTTGCCAACAGCCCCTGGCATGAGGGGTCCTGCCCTGACCCCCCTCCTTTGCCTTCCAGTGTCATTGAGAACCAGCAGGAGCTGACGACCTTGACCCGAGCTGACACCAGGATGCTGCGGGACCTCAGGAGCCTGTGAGCACCCCGGGCTGGGGTCTCTGTATAGGGAAATGGAGTGGGTAGGGGGTTGGTGGATGGGGGATCCCCAGAGCTCAATTCTACTGCAAGGAGGCACAGACGATGGGTTCGGGATCCACAGTGCAGGTGCTCAGTCCTTCCCTCCTTCCAGCACCATCTCCAGGTCGGGGCTGCAGCACATCTCTGCCGACGCCTTCCTGGACACCCCCAGGCTGAGCCACGTGTGAGTCTCCCCTTCCCTGCTTCCCCCCCTCAACACCCTCCCTCCGTTTGGGGATCAGCCCCCCCATCCCCGCGGGCGCTGGCCCCGGTGCAGGGTGGCCGCTCCCCGCGCCCGGGCACGATCGATGGTGTCCCGCTGCCCACGGGCACATCAGCCTGGCCGGGGGGCTCTGCTGCTGAGTGGGAAGCTATCGATCTGGGCAGGAGTGAGGGCAGCTGCCAGCTCCCCCGGGAGCCCTGTGGAAGCCCCCGGGAGCTGGTGTGGGAGGGGTCCCCCGAGAGTGGGGGGGACCCTGTCCTGGGGTGCACGGGGCTCCCCCCCTGCAGGGAGGTGCCTGCAGAGTGATGGCACGCCTGGCAGAGCTGGTTTTGCTCGGTCACGGTGCGACAGCGGTGGCCCAGCTGCTGCCCCGTGCCCCGGCCAGACCCTCTGCGGGGCAGGGTGTTGTTGAATGGGTGTTTGAGTGGGAAGGGATGGCTGATGGGTTTTGTCCCGACAGGAATCTCTCCTCCAATGTACTGCACAGCCTTTCCTGGAAAACCTTCCTGCATCTGCCCCTGCAAGAGCTGTGAGTGATGAGCGAGAGGGGGGAGGTGGGTGTGGAGTATCTCCCGCTGGGGATGTACCCCTCAAGTGACATAGAGGCAGGGACAGGCCTGGGGGTGCAGTGAGATGGTGGCTCTCAGGTCCATGGGTGTGGGGACAGGGACAGAGGTGGCACACGGGGCACGTGTGACACAAAGCTGGGGGCTGGGGGTGCCCAGGTGCAGCCTTGACTGACTCCGCTGGGACAAGCACAAATGTGTGGGTCCTTGGAGCCCTTCTGAGCTCGAGTTCTGTTCCCTGCTCCGTCTCAGCATCTTGGTGGGAAATCCCTTCAACTGCTCCTGTGGCCTCCGCTGGCTGCAGCTGTGGCAGAACAGCAGCCGTGCCGAACTGGGGAATCAGTCTCTGGTCTGCTGGGAGGGCACCACGCTGGTGCCCCTGGGCAGCCAGATCCTCCGTGCCTGTGGTACGTGGCTGGGGACCCCGCTGGATTTGGCTCCTGGGTTTGTCCCCTGTCCTGAGCCGTTTGGTTGGGGATAGTGTGGGACACGAGGCTATATGTGGCTCACCCTTCCTGCCCCTGCAGACCCCCCGACCGTCCACATCGAGCCTCCTGAGGTGGTGCTGCGCCAAGGGGACAGTGTCAACCTCACCTGCCATGTCAGTGCCGACCCACCAGCCACCGCAGAGTGGGTGGTCCCCGAGGTGGGACCCGAGCTGCTCGTTGTCACCAAGGCAAGCTCAGCCTTCCTGGGGTATGGCCAGGGACCCTCCCAGCAGCACTGACCTCTCCAGCATCCTCTCGCTGGTGGGGTGGGCACGAGGGGATGCAGGAGCTGGCCAGGCTTGGGGGTTGTCCTTTGCTCAGCCCGTCCTGGTACTGCCTGCAGCTCTCAGAGCAGGAGATCATCCTGGAGATCAACAACGTCTCCTCCAGCCTCAACCACAAGGACCTGACATGCTGGGCACAGAACGCAGTGGGGCCGGCAGAGGACAGCGTGATGCTGAACGTCACCTGTGAGCAGCCCAGAAGGGGCTGGGGTGGGTGCTGGGTGAGGAGTCTCGCTCAGGAACCCACCCAATGCTGCCTCCCCCAGTTCCCCCCACGATCCTGCTGCTAGACAAAGCCATCCCCCGGCATTCCTGGTGCATCCCCTTCTCCGTGGATGGCAACCCTGCGCCCAGCATCCTCTGGCTCTTTAACGGCACAGTCCTGGTTGAGGGACGCTACATCCACACCCTCATCATGGAGTACGAGCACAACTCCACCGTCCTCCACGGCTGCCTCCAGCTCAACCGTCCCACCCACGTCAACAACGGCAACTACACCCTGGTGGTCCGCAACCCCCTGGGCTCGGCCGCCCGCAGCGTCCAGGGACGGTTCATGGACAATCCCTTCAGCTTCAGCCCCGAGGAGCCCATCCCCGGTAGGTGCCAGGTGGGGACTGCCCGGGGTCTCCCCTGCCTTACAGAGGGGATGTGTCACTCCTGGTGTGCAGACCAGGTTGCATTGGGCTCTGCCTGCTGTCTCCACAAGCTCTGTTTCCCCAGGGATGAGAGGGGGGAGGATAGGGCACTCCCACCTGAGCAATAACAAGTGTTTCTCCTTTCTCTCTCTTTGGGCTGCTCCAGTGTCTCTGTCCCCACTGGGTGAGTGGCCAGGATTGCTGCCCCAGCCCCCCCAGACCGGGCATTCCAGCCACCCCCCAGGGCCCATCCTGGGGTATCCAGGGCTGCTTCAGGGGATGGGGACCCCACACTCACCCTACACCTTCTCCCTGCCCCAGGCACCAAGAACAGCTCGCTGGAGGGGCCTGTGGAGACAACGGATGAGCACACACTTGGGGTGAGGAGATGCTCTGCAGATGCTCTGTATCCCTCCTCTAGTATGGGAGGACCAGGACACCTGCAAGAGGGTGGGACACATCCCTAGGAGACGGCCAAGGCAGCACCGAGCAGGATGGGGGTATATGGTTGGGATGAAGGGCAGAGTCTCAGTGCCTCAGTATTCCCTGTGGCATCTCCCGGGGCTTGTAACCATCTCACGGGTTTGTTCCCATCCCACGGGCTGAGAAAGGGGACCTGGTGGGACCTCGACCTGAGCCCTGTCCCCGCTGCCACCAGGTCTCGGTGGCCGTGGCTCTGGCTGTGTTCGCTTGCCTCTCCCTCTCTGTCATCCTCATCCTGCTCAACAAGTGCGGGCGCCGGTCCAAGTTTGGCATTAACCGTGAGTGCCCCCGGCCTGGTGACTCAATATTCGGGCTGTGACACGGGGACAGTCCGGTCCCCACATCCCTGGGGCAGCCGCGGCTGTGTCGGGCACCTGGGTTGGGACACAGGTGTGGGAAGAGGGACCGAGGGTGAGGGGACACCGTGGAGGGGTGTTGGCTCCCCCGGGAGCGCGGGCAGCAGCTGCTAATTCACTCCTGGAATGGATTCAGCCTCTAAATGGTTTTGATCGGGCTGCCTGGCCCCCGGGGGCCACACGGGCGGGGGGTTGCTCGGCAGAGCCTGGCACTGGCTGCACAGGCTGGGGGGGCTGGGGGACCCCCTGATGGCCTTGTCCTTGTCCCCAAAAGGCTCAGCGGTGCTGGCCCAAGAGGACGACCTGGCCATGTCCCTGCACTTCATGAACCTGGGCAGCAGTCCCCTTTCCTCGGCTGAGAGCAAACTGGAGGGGCTGAAGAGCAACTTCATCGAGAACCCCCAGTACTTCTGCAATGCCTGTAAGGGTTGGGTTGGGACTGTGGTCCCCGAGCATCCCCCCGTGCTCATGCCCGACCCGGGGGGCACTGACGGGTGGGGGTCCCCCCAGGCGTGCACCACGTGCAGCGGCGGGACATTGTGCTGAAGTGGGAGCTGGGCGAGGGCGCCTTCGGGAAGGTTTTCCTGGCCGAGTGCTACAACCTCCTCCCGGAGCAGGAGAAGATGCTGGTGGCTGTGAAGGTGAGGAGGGGATCTGATGTGGGCGTGAGGGGGGTCTGTGGGGGTGTCGCTGATGCCGTGTGCCCCCAGGCGCTGAAGGAGGTGACGGAAAGCGCCCGCTTGGATTTCCAACGCGAAGCCGAGCTGCTGACGGTGCTGCAACACGAGCACATCGTCAAGTTCTACGGCGTGTGCGGCGACGGCGACCCGCTCATCATGGTCTTCGAGTACATGAAACACGGCGACCTCAACCGCTTCCTCAGGTGGGCCGGGGGGGGACAGGAGCCCCCCATCTGCCTCTCCATCAGCGCAGCCAGCCTGCTCCCTGCTAATGCAGCCCTCCTTGCAATATTGATTAGATTAGCTGTCTGAGAGGCTTAAATAGAGAGAGATTGGCCATCAGCTGGAATAAGCAGAGACTTTTCGATTGCCCCCCCAGGTATTGCTGCTAGACGGGGGGGGCTGCCAGAGGCATCGCTTTAGTGGCCGCGCGAGGAGCTCTGAGACGTGGCTTTTATGATTATTGTTATGGGAGTTGGCATTAATGGTTCTGCCGAGCAGAGCTCCCCCAGCCCCCGGCCGCGGCCGCCCCAGCCGGGCTGTCAGCCGCGCTCCGCATCAAAGGCACCGAGGGGCTGCAGGCGGCCGGAGCCGCGCTGGCCCCCGGCCGGGCTCGCACGCCCCACTTGACACGCACCGCCGCTTTCACACCCGCGCTGTGCGCCCTGACACGCTGCCTTCCTCCCTGAAACGCTGTCTTTCTCCCTGAAACGCTGTTTTCTTCCCCGATACGCTGCCTTCCTGGCTGGCACGCTCCCTTCCTCCCCGACACGTTGCCTTCCTCCCCGAAATGTTGCCTTATTCCCTGGAACGCTGCCTTCTTCCCTGGAACGCTGCCTTATTCCCCGGAACGCTGCCTTCTTCCCCGAAACGCTGCCTTCCTCCCTGGCACGCTCCCTTCCTCCCCGAAAAGTTGCCTTCCTCCCCGAAATGTTGCCTTATTCCCTGGAACGCTGCCTTCTTCCCTGGAACGCTGCCTTATTCCCCGGAACGCTGCCTTCTTCCCCGAAACGCTGCCTTCCTCCCTGAATCGCTGCCTTCCTCCCTGAAACGCTGCTTTCTCCCCTGACACACTGCCTTCCACCCTGACGCGCTGCCTTCTGCAGGGGGACAGCCCATGTGTGTGCACAAGCGTGTGTGCCCTCCCCGTCTGCGTGCCCAGGTGTGTGTGCCCTGCCCATCTCCATGCCCAGGCGTGCGTGCCCTCCTCGTGTGCGTGCCCAGGTGTGTGTGCCCTCCCCGTGTGCGTGCCCAGGTGTGCACACACACGCACAGACCCCCTTGTAGGCACACCCCTCCCCTGGGAGTGTGCAACCCTTCCTGGACACGCCCACAAGCATGTGCTCTTCCCCCGTGCACGCACATGCATGTGAGCACATGTCCCTTCCCTGGCACACACGGTCACACGTCCCTGCCTTTCCCTGTGTGCTAGGGAAGGGTGCCCATGTGCGTGTGTGCATGTCCTTCCCCCGTGGGCGTGCCCACGCGTGTGTACACCCTTCTCTGTGAACACAGGGGCTCGCCCGTGCCTGATGTCTGTGCACACACGTGAACTCCTTTCCCCACGTGCAAACCCTTCTCTAGATTCACCCCTTTCCCTCGCCCAGGGAGCACAGCCGCTCCCCTGCCTTTGCCCGCCTTCTCCCACACACGTCCTGTGCTCCAAGCAGCCCCTCTGCCCCACAGGTCCCACGGCCCTGATGCCAAGATCCTGGAGCAGGGTCCGGGCCAGCCCTGGGGGCCGCTGGCGCTGGGCCACATGCTGCACATCGCCATGCAGATCGCCTCGGGCATGGTCTACCTCGCCTCCCTCCACTTTGTCCACCGGGACCTGGCCACACGCAACTGCCTGGTGGGCCATGACCTGGTGGTGAAGATTGGGGATTTCGGCATGTCCCGGGACATCTACAGCACTGACTATTACCGGGTGAGCTGTTCCCTCTCTCGTCTCTGCTCTGTGATGGGCTGGGAGGCCACGCTCGGCTTTCCCTCGTGGATGCTGCCTCCCACCCTTTCTCCATCCATATTTAACCACAGAATGGGTTGGGCTGGAAAGGATCTTTGGAAGCCATCCAGCTCAACCTGCAGGGACCCTTTCCACAAGAACAGGTTGCTTGCTCCAAATCCTGACCTTGAATATCTCCAGGGATGGGGCAGCCACAGCTTCTCGGGGCAGCCACAGCTTCTCGGGGCAGCCACAGCTTCTCTGGGCAGCCTGTGTAAAAAATTTCTTCCTTAAGTCTAACCTGGGGTTTCATGAGTGGGGCCAGGGATGGGGGAAGGGAAATGGGAGGGTCCCTGCCTTGCTGACAGCCCCACTGTGGGCAGGTGGGGGGCAGGACCATGCTGCCCATCCGCTGGATGCCTCCCGAGAGCATCCTGTACCGTAAATTCACCACCGAGAGTGATATCTGGAGCTTTGGCGTGGTGCTCTGGGAGATCTTCACCTACGGGAAGCAGCCCTGGTACCAGCTCTCCAACACCGAGGTGGGTGAGCAGGGCAAGGAGGAGCGTAACAGCCCCCCAGGGGTACCCAGAGCGGGGGATCCCATCTCCACTGCTGTTCCTGCAGGCCATCGAGTGCATCACTCAGGGGCGGGAGCTGGAGAGGCCCCGCACGTGTCCCTCCGAGGTCTACGGCATCATGCAGAGCTGCTGGCACCGGGAGCCCCAGCAGCGCCAGCCCATCAAGGAGATCCACAGCCGCCTTCAGGCCCTCGTCAAGAACCCCCCTGTCTACTTGGACATCCTGGGCTGAGTGGGGATCCCCACCTACCCTCTGCTCCCTGCTGTTCCCCTGCTCCCCTGCTGCCCAGGGGTTTTTCCCCACACAGCCCTGGACTGATGCCCCAAGGTGGGAGAAGCCTGAAACCTTATTTATAGTGGAAAATGCCAGCCCACTCCCGGGGGTGCCGGAGGGCTGGGCTAGGGGACCCCCAGGGCTGCAGTCCCCAGTTTGTGGCCCTGCTGTCCAGCTCCTTGGCATTCCCACAGCGCCAGGATGGAGGCTCTTGGCTGATGTTGGTTGGTTCAAGGGGGGGGCAGAGCTGGGAGCCCCCCAGCACAGGGTCCATGCCAGTGCAAGAGCTCAGGGGCTCAGCTCTCCCGGGGGAGTTGGGGTGCCCCACGCTCACCCACTCTGCAGCAAAACCAGTCAATAATAAACTGTGTCTCCTCCGCACTGGGCCCTGCGTGCTCCAGGGTGTTGGCTGGGCACGGGGGATGGGGGGATTTGGGGAGAAAGAGGGGCTTTTTACATCAGGGAAGCTGCCCTGTCTGGGGAAGAGGATCTGGAGGGGAGGTGCTACCCTAGGGATGCCAGGATGTGGGGAAAATGTGTGCCCAGGAACCTGGGATGCAGGGGCAGGAACACATGCCCAGGATGCCGTATTTTGTTCCCAGGGAGCTGGGCCCGGTACAGGGATGGTGTCCGCATCCCCAGCCCAGAAAGGGACGGCTTTGGCTGCGCCATGAGGACCCCCTTGGGCAGCACTCCAGGGATGCTTGTGCCATACCCTGGCCCAGAGCACCTCAGTCTCCTCGCCAAGGGTTCCAGGGGGAGGATGGGACCTTGCAGCACAAAGCCAACACCCATCCCCCAAAAGAGTGACATCCCCCCTTCCCTGTGTCCTCGCATCGGAACCAGGGGGTTATCACATGCCCTGTAGCATCCACTCCATCATCCTTCCTCAGGCTCTCCAGCCGCCTTGGTAATGGTTGAGACCTGGATTTGACCATAATGGAGCTGAATTGATTTCATCTGTATAATTAGGCAGCACAGGCAGAGCCCTGGCAGCTCCTTTGTTACCCACTGTGACCCAAGATAAGCAGGAGGAAGGTGGGGTCACCGGGGAAACTGAGGCACGGCACAGGGTGGGAGCAGTCAGGGGGTCTGCGGAAGGTGCTGAGTTGGTTGGGGGCTGGCAGGGCACCTGGCTGTGCCCAGTGGCTGGGGCTGGATGTGGCAAAAGGACAACTGGAGGGAATCCCCAGCACCTGGCAGCTCCCAGCCTGTAACGCATCCCAAAGCCCTGCAGCGGGGTCAGGCCCCTCTGGCCAGCCCGGGATCTTTGCCAAGGGTCCCGCCCTGGGAAATGAGGAGCTGGCATGGGCAGGGTCCGGCTCTGCTGGAGCTCGGCCTGGCTGACAGAGCCCCCCACCTGCTTCCTTGGGGTCCCTAATCACTGCCCATGCTGATTTATGGCCTTTTTCCCTCTTATCTAATTTGAGGAACTAGATTACAACCTTGAGCTTTTCCAGCCCCATGCTGGAGACTGCTGCAGAGCAGTGCCCCAAAAGGGACCACGTGTAGTGGTGACACCCCCTCTCCAAACAGGGTGGGCTTTCCTGCACCCGTGCCTCAGATTCCTTCATGGGGTGGCAATGCCACAATTTCCCCGTGCCTCAGTTTCTCCCTTAGAGTGGCCAGGGAAGAGTTAAGGTTCACCCCGTGATCGATTTTATTCCCCCCCCCCCGCCTCCTGCCGAAGTTTCTCCATTTCACGGCTCCGGGGGGAGCGGTAATGGACTCTGGCAATGAGGTAATTAACGGCTCCGCTCCCGGGCGAAGCTGCCGCCCCAGCGGCACCGGGCCCTGGCCCTGCTAACCCGGGTTCAGCAGGGCTGGGGGGTCCCGGGCCCGATTCTGCCTCGTGCAGCCAACGCAGCTGCTGATGGTCCCCAGCCACACCCTACTCCGGGGGTCCTATCCCGGCTGTGCCACCCTCCTGCACCCTGGTGCCACCGGCTCAGGCCATGTCAGGGCCGGGTTTGCTCTTTAGAGGGTCCCACTCCCTCCCAGCAGCTCCTAAGGGGACCCTAGTCCCCTCTAAGAGGATCAGTCATGTGTTTGGGGCTCCCCTCCTGATGTGGTGGATGTTTAGGGGAGCTGAGAATCCAGCTGGATCCTGGCACTGAGAGGGATGGAGCCCGCACAGCCCCAGCCACACCAAAGTGCACTTGGGGGTCTCCGTCCTCTCTGCTTCTAAGCGTCCCGGGGGGAGGGGGGGGGGGGCTGCAAAGGCATCTCGGCACTGAAGTGCCACTGGAGCGTCCCCGAGCAATATTTCCCCACCACCCTGGGGACACCTTAAAAAGCACTGGAGGGGGGGGTCACTTCCCCACCAGATCCTCAGCTCCGGATGTCCCCAACTTGTCCCATCTCCAATATCCTTTCCTATTCCAGGACGCCGCAGCCCCCGCGTTCTTGACGCCCACCCCTGCTCCGGGAAGCGCCGTTTTGGGGTGGCCAGAGCGGAGCCCCAGCTGCGGGTGGGCTTCATCCTAATGGAGACCCGGGGAGGGGGACGGGGAGGGGGGCGGGCAGCTGAGTCTCCCTGGGATGTGAAAATCGTTGTGAGTGATTAGAGCTGTTCCTGTAACGAGCAGAGCAATTAACGGCGCCTC
>VXAC01008074.1:107-29533 GCA_013399225.1 Rhipidura dahli
CTAATGAGAAATTGGCAAGAAAAAGCCAATTAGCCACAAAACAGAGAATTTAGGCCGGTTAAGACCAGATAGACCGAAGCGCATCGTAACTGCACATCCCCTGAAGACAAAGGTGAAAAGTTCAAGTGCGAAGAAGGCTTTGGAAGCCTTCATCAAAGACCCCTGAACTGGGGAAGGGCATGCTCAGTGCAAAGTATTATCTAATAACCATGAGATCACGTTATGTAAATTAGCTCCGGCACGTATGTGATGATGCTGTAATGACATAGCAACATTAAGCAAAATTTACTGTATAAACATACCACAGCACCCTCACCACCAGCCCTGCAATAAACAAACACCTGCTCAATAGACATCACTCTATGGGGATTTATTTCCAGCCTATCTTTTGGGCATCACTTGCATGGATGAGACTAGAGTTGAAACATAAGTGAGGCAGGTCTTGGTTAAAAGGTAGTAAGGAATGGTCAAAAAAGTGAGGAGGGATGAATAACAAAAAGGGGGGTTGGAGATGAAAGAATTTTTCTTTCATAAAGCTGCCTCAGAATGGATGACAAAACCACATGGAGAACAGCCAGAGTAAAGCTCAAGGAGAAAAGAGGTTGCTCCCAGTGAGGCCCAGGAAGATGCTGTACCTGATACTTCTGTGCCAAGGCAAGGTCTGGCTTTGCAAAGGCTTGCAACATCAGATTGGTTTGTCGGCCCAAATAGTTGTATGTGCTGTCAAAAAAACACACCAAAAATAGGATTGGTAAATGCAAAGGAGGAACTTAAAACCAGTGAAACAAAAGAAGTAACCACAGGCTTTTGCTGTTGACACTGTCATTGTTATGAGAAAAATTCGTGAAATCTACATGTGGTGCAATCTACTGTCAAGCATCTGAAGTATGCCAAGCTCCATGGAAGAATTAGAGAGCATATTTCTCTTCCCAGTTCTTTCCAAATGGAACTGCTTTTCAAAATTAAAAATAAAATTATATCGGGCAATAAGGAAAGTCAATCACTTAGTTTTCCAGTGGCTTGTTTATTTAATGGATTCCCTAGATGAGAACACAGATATCACACAGTAGTTCATCCAATCAGCCTGACATAAGGGGCAGATAAATTAGAAATTAAACTCAGCGCAGCTCTTTTCCTCACAGACTGCTGATGTGAACTAACAGTTTTAACCTCTCTGGGTTTTGGTTCCTTACCCAATGAAGATAGAAGTGATTACTTGTACTGGTCAGTGATCTGCTTGGTGGTGGGATGACCGGAGGTCCCTCCCCCAGGCTGTGTGTTTCTGTTACTGTCAATCGACCCGTTCGGCTTCTCCGATGGGCTGTTAGCTCTGCACTTTCACCACTCCCCCAGAGCTTCCTTACTGGTCCCCGTTCCCCTAATCCCGCCTTCTCTCGAGCCCGGGAAAAACCTTTGTGATTGTCTTGGTCGGGGTATTTGCTTGGATGGTTTCGGGGAGAAGAGGTGGTCGAATAAACCCATGCCTTGCCGGGATGAAAGAGCAGTACCCTTCTCGACTCTTTATCACTGACATATTAATTACCCCGTCTGTGATCTGTGGGGGTGCGTGGGATCCCACGGAGCCAGGATAAAGGGACTAAAGTAATAATTACCTACTTCAAAAGTTGCCATGAGGATAAAAAGTACGTTGAAACCTCTGGATCAGCATAGAAACCACAGCAATAATTAGCCAAAGGAACATAATCTGGGATCCTGGGTTATATGACTGTCCCATCACTAGGACTGGAGCTAGATTACATGTCTCTTTGCCTCTCTACATCCCTGTCCTGCAAAATCCTCCATTGCTGTGACTGCAGACAGTCAGGGAAATACCATGCAGATAGTGGAAGATAAAACAGCACAGTGAATGTGTGAGGGGAAGGAGTCCAAGCCATACTGACCTTCCAACTGCTCCATTTGCCCCTATTGCCAGTGCACCCAACAGTTGCTAGTTTGGGGTGGAGGGAGAAAAAAAAAGTAAAAAAAAATTACTTCATGTAATAAAGTCAAGGGAAAAAAAGGGTGGTGGGAGGAAGCAGTGAAACTGCCTTTCACTGAGTGTCCAGGGTTACTTCTTCCCCAAGTCTGAAGTAAGAGAGTGCCTTAGATGAAATGACTTTTAAGAGAAGCTTCTTACCTCATCCACCCCATAAAGAAATTCAAACTCCCCCGTTTTATTCTTGTTGATGCACTGTGCCAGGTCCAAGAGATCTGTGTCACTGAATTTCACACCCTGGAAGGTGGGGATCTGTGCTTTTATCCCATCCAGCACCTCTTCCACACGAACTGTGCAGAACAGCAATCTCATATGAGGGAACGCAGGCCTGTTCTGGGAGAGTTCCCTGCCTTGTCCCCAAGAGAAAGACTTTGTATTTTACAAGTTGTTCACTTTCAGCCTAAGCCTATTAAACTGCACAGCCCTAAAACAATGAGTAAGACAACAAAGAGTAAGACTCTTTTACCAGATCAGAAAAATTTCAGGAATGAACTGGCAACAACACATTTAAGACTAAATATGAACCAATGCATTCAGAAACACTATATAACCTGCTGTCCAGAGCAAATAACCAAAGATCTGTACTCTGTACTTACTCTTCACACCCGTCAAAGGAGGAATGTGATAGTAATAAAATGGAACCTCAGGGGCTTCAGATGCAACCTTCTGTAAGAAAGCAACCAGCTCATCTAGAAGGAAACCATCAGGTATCCCGTAAGAGAAGGAGGCTATCCATAGGGAGACACAGTTCAGATTCACAGCACAGAGGCTGTGGAGAAGACTCAGCTTGGGCACCACACACAGCAAGTCATACAAAACCATTCGCATGTCATAAAACATTAAATGTGACATTAAGCAGGGGAAGACCTTAAGAAACGCAAGGACAATACTTCTTTTAAACCAAACCTTTTTCAGTAGCTCCCATTCATTCTCTTACAGGTGTAATTCAGGCATGCTCTTGCATGTGCCAGACCTGTGTGCCAAGTAGTCTCAGCAGAATCACTTGTGTGTAACAGAGGACAAGGGATGAAGTTCATGTTCACCTCCCTGGGCTATTCCTTGGTGAGGACGGTGAACAGGGTTTTGGACAACTTTTTTTTGCACCATTTTAGGAATCAAAGAGCTGTTATAGTTGACATTCTTCCCGAGAATCTTGCTCATTGCATCCTTCACAGATCTTAGGCAATTTTCTCACTGACACAGAAGGAAGAAGAATGGCAAAAACCAATGCTGAACCCTCACTGCCATCCTACTCTCAACAAGGTTTCTGCTGACTTCTGTGCTGTTCCTCTGTGAGTACCAGTCTGATTGCCACTGCTTGTGTCCTGGCTGCCACTATCAGCCATTCTAGCAACTTACTCTGGTTTCTTCTGGTGCTTTCCTATGAACATTTCCATTCAGAATTCATTAAGACAACTTTTAATATTTCTTTTACAAACCTCCACTTCATGTGATTCTTTTATGTTATTGTCAGGATCTTATGGACAAAATACTCAGTTTTCAGTTTTGAGGTAACCTTAGACAGAACCAAATCTGACCACCTCAGTAACAAGAACCACACCTGTCTATCAGCAGTTCTTCAACTTGGTCAGTGCCCAGCAAGGGTCAGCATGGAAACAGCTGCTTCCTAGTGTGGCCCAGATCAAACATGAACCCCAAACTATCGATTCAGAACACAGACTTGTTAACTAGACTATTCTTTCCAAAAGCAACTCTTCTTTTTACAAAAGGCTAACAAAATACGTTCCAAAATACATCCTCCCCACTTCTTACCACGACAATTCTGCTATCTCTCATCTTTAAAAAAAGCTTCTTGCGGGTTTTGCTTTTCCATTGCAGTTGTACAAACATTATCATCAGAATATTTTCCAAAGAAAGTAGATGGCATTAATCCTTCATCTATTATGAAGGTTGGGAGGGCAATAAAAAGGCCTTAGCAATCACATCCACTCACCTTTGTTTGTGGGTTTGAAGAAGAAGGGGGCTATGACAGCAATGCCACTAGCACCTATGGCTGCTGCATGTCTTGCCTATAAAAGACAGCATGGAAAGCATCTGAGGTTACACCTTCTTCTATTTATCACACACAGAGTGAAAAATATCATATACACACCAGCTCTTGGCACTCTGGCAGATTCAGTGCTCCCACATGAATGATCACATGGTCCAATCTGCATTTAAAAAAAAAAAAAAAAAAAAATCAGAAGATTTTGGGGAGGTTTCAGTGATGGTGGAAAAACTAGCAGGCTGCCAAAATGAGTCGCTTCAGCCCAGGTAGCCACAGAACAAGAACCTAAAAAAAGAGTTGAGCTTGTGTTGACCGGATGAGCAAAAACATGGGGAAAATGCTGACAGTGACAAGCAGCCGGTGGTGGAAGAAAGAAAACACATTTGTAAACATGAATCACATATGACTTCTTGCTGTTGTACTTGCAAGGCTGTTGTGAGGGATGAATCTTAGCATTTTATTAGGAAACTGAAATTCAGATATTGAGAATTTAAGCGGAGGTTGGGAGGAGTAAGGGAAATCAAAGTACATCTTTACTTTCTAAACCTATTTCTCTGCAAACCTACCAGAAGAGTTCAACCTCACAGCAGTACCTTTGACTGCTTGTCTGCTCCTGCCAAGGGAATCTTCCATGCTCCAGGCCATCAATTCCACTGCTGTTTTTCTCCTTTAAATCCACAGGAGGTGTTGATATAAAAGCTATGGATCTGAAGGCTGTGATCCTTCACACCAGTTTATTTCTGTTCATTATCCTTCTCCCCCAAAACATGTCCTCCTCTGCACATCCTCTGACCCAGCATCCAAGAGAAAGGCAGCAGTGAGAGGTACAAGGCTATGACAGGTACAAGAAAGGGAGAATGAAGCTGCAATTGGACACACAGATGCAGATCCAGATGGAATTCTTTCTTCTATCACTAATTTTGCTTCTTTAGGGAAGCAGTTAAGCACTTGACACCTCAGCTTCAGTCACACCAAATAATGTAATACATTAAAAGGTTCAGAAATGAACCTTTATTTGCATTTGTTGTCAAGACTAAGCAAAGGGCACAACCCTTCTTTTCCAAGCCCCTTCTCGTTCCCCCACCTCTCAGTGTACCAAAGAGGACTCTCGCAAACTCTGTAAGCAGCAGAAACAGACACCAGTTAACTGGCAGTGACAGAAGCACACTTCTGTGATAAAGGAGCTGGGGAACAAAGCCCACCAACAAAATAATAATAATAAAAAAGGCATCAGTAAACTTGGTTTTGCAAGCAGGCATTATTATAACACAAGATCTGGAATCCCCCATTCCCTCTCAGTTACTTACTTGTCTTTTCCCTGGCACATCCATTCTTCTGCCAACTGCTTCCTCTCCTGGATGCTAAGGGACAGGCCTTCTCCTGTTGTGCCATTCACTGTTTCAACACAACAAAACACAACACACTGGCTGAGGCCTCACCTACACACATTGGTTTCACTGAAGACAAGAAGTAACATTTTTGAGTTGGGAAGAATCATTCAGGTCAGTCTTCTCTGTCAACACGTTATCCATTCATCTCTGGGAATGTCACCTTATGAAGGCACCTTATTTTATCCCTCACAGACATGGCATGTGGGCAAAACCAAATGCCTTAAGTACCTCTTGCACTCTCTCCACTGGTGAATATAAATGGCCAGGATGATACCACATCCACATTCCCTCCCACAACAGCTCCTATCAGGTAAGATATCACAGGATTCCCATCCAGGCAAAAGGGCTGTAATGCAGTTTCTGTCAAAAAACACTTACCAAAAACGTTCTTCACATTCTGCTCATTTACCAGATAATCCACATACTGACGAATCACTGGGAGGTTAATTTGTCTGCAGTGAAAGGAACCACAGCAATCATTAAGTTCCCACCCACAGTTATTTTAAACTTAGTGATTAAGAAACCAAAAAAAAAACCCCATGTATTTTGAAGCCTTGCATTTGTACAAACACAGATTACCCAGAGGTAAGAACCCTTTGACATCTATTTAATATCTGAGGTAGCAGCTCAGCCTTGAATTCCCTCTTCCAAGTTTCTCTTCCTCCTGACAAGTAGTTTGCTGTTCCAAACTTTTTTCACAGGAAAGAACTTTTTTTGGAGATATGAGAGAACAGGAAGAACTAAAACCTTTTCCTCTTTTGAGAGAAACAGGAGTCCTCTTGAGAGCACAGTTGGTGCAAGTGCTGGCAAATGGTTAAACTGATGGATGGTTATAACTGCTGGATACAGAGAGTGAAACGCCATCCCGCTATTTGTGACTTTGACCTCTCTCTCTCGCTCTCATTAAAGGATGAGGAGAGTGTTGGGGTTTAGGAGTTCTCCTTTTGTTTCTTTCTCTTAAAGAATTTTCTCCCATTTTTTGTTGCTAAGAAACAATAATGACCGGGTACTTAGGAGAGACAAAAGAAATTTCCACGGGAAGGGTGCGGCTGGCTGCCCTTGTAGCTGTGGGGTTTCTCATGGAGGGGCAGAGATACCCCGAGAAGTGGACTGGGGAAAAGAAGTTGGGTGCAACTCCTAGCTCTCTCTTTCCTCTCTCAGCATTCGGAGGGCAAGGAAGCTCCAGTCGATGTGGGAAGAATTCACCACCACTGCGGGGTTCTGTCTTCTGCTGCCCTCTACCATAAGTGGAGCTCTGCCCGTAAGAGCAGCCGTTGCACTGGGACCTTACTAACACCTTACAAAGGTGTTCACCAAACAAAGGGCCCTCTCACCATCTGCTCAGGTGTCTCAGGGGAAACCCTTGGATCCCCGAGCCCCTTCCCCCTCCGAGGGAGTCTCCCTGTGTGCCGCGTGTAGGATCCGGGCTGCCGCTGCCCAGCCCTCCCCTCCTCCTGCCGTTCCTCCGCCACTGTTCGGGGTTATTCGCCACACGGCGATCTGCAGCCCCTGCCTGCCGGGCACCTCGCGGTTGCAGCTACAGCTGCCGAGTTTCTGGTGCCTCTTGCTTGCTGCCCCGGCTGAGCTCGCCCTGCCATTACAGCTTGCTGCCTCTGAGGGCCGTGCTACAGCTCTTTTTGCTGTCCAGAGGGAGCAGCAGGATCGGCTGCCCCTGAGAGCCCCTTTTCCATCCTTTTGTGCCGGCTGCGTCCGCCATTACCGCACGGAGAGAGGCAGCCGGCCTTGCGCCACAGCGCCCCCTACAGCGGCGGGGCACCATAGCACCGCCCTGCCCGGCCGGGAGCCACCAGCGCCCCTGCCGGCTGCGACCGCAACTGCACCACAGGGGAAGGCGCTTAAAGAGCGGGAACAGACCGTTCCCTGGGTTTTCTGCTCGTTTGTTGGCGCTGCCGCTGTTGTTGTTTGTTGTTGCTACCATTGTTGCTGTTTGTTTGCCTTGTTATACATATATACTAGTAAAGAACTGTTATTCCTTTTCCCATTTCTTTGCCTGAAAGCCCCATAATTTCAAAATTGTAGAAATTTGGAGGGAAGAGGGTCATATTCCTCATTCCAAGGGAGGCTCTTGCCTTCCTTAGCAGATACCTGTCTTTCAAACCAAGACAGAGCAACAGAATTCCCTGGCAAACAGGGGAAATGGAATTCTTGGGTTATCGTCTCTGCAAGACAAACTTATTTTGTTTACTAGTGTGTAGTATTTCACTTGTTTTCATTTGTCATAAATACAGACCACCCCCATGGTCTGGAAGTCAATTCTGATGCCTTGATTGGTTTTACACAACTCAAAAACCCATAGATGCCATCCCAGAACGTATCTGATAAGGACCATGCAGTTCAGGCAGAGGGATCAGGTCACTTTCTAAATACCATGTTGCAATAAATTTGAGTCATAATAAAAAATAAAATCAGAAATAAGTTTCCTTTGAAGCAAGACTCAAAGCAATGACTGTAATGGAATGAGTTCCCTGACTGGGATGGAGTCATGTTTTTCAGCACTTAAAGTAAAGTTCAGTTTTGGAGGTCTGTACTAGTAAATCTCCAGTCTTTCTCAAAAGTGTGTACAGATCCCCCACAAGAGCTCAGGGTTCTCTGCTGACTCCAAACAACTTGGTCTTGCAAAATCAAAATGCAGTGAGGAGGCTCCTGTTTGCCACCGCTGCTCTGAAGAAAAGCTGAATTTCAAGTTTCAGTTTGATGTTATTTTCAAAACTGTGCTGTTCTTGCAGTATTTTCTTCAAGTTTAGACTAATTCCATGCACGTGTACACACGTGACTGCATGCATGACTTAGATAAGGTAGAGAGAAGTCTAAAAGGCCTTCAGATTCTGACAATTATTTTCTAGCTCTCAAGAACTCTTTTTGACTAGGACTGCAATTTTCTTTAACAAATTTGAAAACGCTAAAATGCTCTACACATGTAACTGTACTATGATTTAATTTGCACCTACAAAGCAACAGAAAAGCAGATATGAGACTGATCCAAACTCCCCAAACCCAGACCCACAGCACTTGCTGGCAACAGAAGGAAGCAGAGACAAAGGGAATCTCACTCTAGTCCTAGTGGGACCAATTTAATAGTTCTCCCAGTACCACCAAAGACCTGATTAAAACAAAAACAAAAACCCTCAGCTCCAAATAAGAAATGAGGAAAATAGGGGTGAAAGGAAACAGTAATCAGTGCAATTTTGACAGCTCACCCATCCAGAGTCATTGGAGTGATGGTAGCAGCTACAAGACCCTCTAACTTCTTTCGGGGTGTCATTGAGCTGTTTGGGGAAAAAAGGTATAAAAAGCAATTACCATCTCTGTTCGAGTGCTTCTGTTAAAGGGTAAAACCCCCGCGGGCTGCGCATCCGAGCCCACCAGGCAGGGAGCGCGGTTCTGCAGAGACATGGGCTCCGAGCCATTCCCTCGGGAACAGACAGCGGGGGGGGCGGGGGGGTCCACCCTGGCTCCCTCCTCACCTCAATCAGCTGCGACACTGGCTCCCGGGGTCGCTCTAGTGGCGCTGGGAGAATGGCCGGGCGGGCAGGAGGCGGGGACAGGGGCGGGGGCCGCGGCAGCAGCTGACGACTGACTCTGCACAGCCAGCCCTGCTCAGCCCAGCCTCCCCTCGCCCAGCCCAGCCACACCCTCCTCATCAGCCTCCCCGTGTCCAGCCGATCACCACCCAGCCTGTCCTTGCCTAGCCCATCCTCCGCCCGCCCCGCAGCTTCCCATTGGCCTTCAGCACACCTGCGACCCCCACGGGCTCCTACTGCCGACGCTTTGTGCAAGAGATAAGGCTGGTTTGGGTTATTCATCATCTGCAAACTTCAAGATAAAAATAAATCAATGAACCTTTAAATATTAATAAATAACAGGATGGAGACAAACATAAAATTTTAGAATTATTTGGGTTGGAAGAGACCTTTAAAGGTCACCCAGTGCCACCTGTTGCCATGGGCAGGGGCACCTTCCACTCTCCTAGGTTGCTCCAAGCCCTGTCCAACCTGGCCTTGGACACTTCCAGGGATCCAGGGGCAGCCACAGCTTCTCTGGGCAAGCTGTGCCAGGGCCTGTCAAACCTCACAGGGAGGAATCTCTTCCAAATCTCTCACCTAATGTTGTCCTCTCAGCCCTGCTGAGGTGCTGGAAGCACTCCCAGTAACAGTGCAGTTCCTGCTCTGGAACACATGGACAGATCTATGTCCCTGTGTGAGAAAGATAAATGGAGCTCAGGCTTTCTGCTCCTCACATGCAGCCCAACATGTGGTTTTACCAGATGTGTACCATGTCCAGCATGAAGTGTGGGCTCCATGGCAGTCGTGCACAGCACAATTTTCCCCATCCCACCACAACCACAGCTGGGCCAGGATTCAAATTTGCTCCCAGGAGATCTGACCAACGGACTACTAGCATCTCATAAGACAAGGTACTGCCCTGAACAGATTCATAGCAATAAGCTTTCAAAAAAAAAAATTTAAAAACTGTCTTCAGTGTGCACTTTCAGATCTTCCATTAGAGCGTGTTTTGAGCGCACCCAGTGCCTGTGGAGAGAACAAACCCCTGGTTGTGTGACCACGAGCACATTTTTCATGTGTTCACATCATAACCTCAGGAACTTAGGGCTGTGGTATTCCTCGTCCACTCCAAAATATGCTCACTGTGGGCTATTTGTCGCACTTTCTCTGGGGTTTGGCCTTAGTAGCAACTCCTCACAAAGTATGTGTATTTCCCTTTTCTTAGAGGGTCATCTTGTTCTTCCAGGCATCCCATTTTTCTACATTCTTCCATTCCCATGGGTAACTTCTCTTTCTCCAGGCTCAATAGTTCTAGCTCTTGCAACCTCTTCCAACTCCCAAGCAGCAGTGTATTTCTGTAAATTCACAGACAATTCAATGCTCTATAGAACCATTCAGAGGAAGTCCACAAGATTCAGAGTATTTTAAGGCAGTTTTAGCACTACTTCATGGAGTTGCTAGCACAGGAGAGAAGCTTTACAGTAGCCTGGAGAGGTTTAGAGCTACTTAGAACTCTGTAGGAGTTACAGATTGGCATAAAAGGGTTTTAGAGCTGCTTTGAGCTCTTCAGAGGAATTTTAAAGCTGCCTGGAGGAGTTGGGAGTTGCACAGTAGAGATTTAGAGTCATTTTAGATACACTCAGAGATGTATTAGTGCTGCTTACAGCAACAGAGCAGCTTTAGATTAGTTTAGGGGAGCTCTGAGGTGTTGAGAAGAGGTTTAGAAGAGCTAAAGGAGTTCAGTACTTTATGAGAGTTCTGGCACACTTCACAGGACTTTAGGGCTGCTTAGAACTATTTATAAGATGTTTAGATCAACTTAGAGCAGTTCAGAGTGGTTTTAGAGGGCTTCAGAAGAGTTTTAGCACTGTCTTTAAGCAGGAATTCCAGAACTGCAGAAAAGAGTTCTAGAGCAGCAAGAAAAACTTCAGATCTGTTTTGAAGCATTTTACTGCTACTTCAAGCATACTGGTAGTAGTGTTTAGAGGATTTTCAGAGTGAAAATTTTAGAGGAATTTATAACTTCTCACTGTTGTTTGTAGACAATTAGACTAGTTTTAGAACTGTTGAGATGGACTGTAGAACAGTATGGTGCATTTTAGAGCTCTTCTAGCTTTCTTAGAGTATTGTGGAGCTCTGTAAAAAAAAATTCACAATGATTTAGCACTCCAGAGTGTTTTAGAATCAGATTCTAAATTTAGGGGGTGTAATAATAGCTCTTTCAGAGCTCATCAGAGGTGTTTTGTAGCTGTGTAGTGGTATTTTAGGGGATTTAGAGCACCTCACAGCATATTCAAGGAGGTTTAAAAGTCCTTAGAGGAGTTTAAGAGCCCCAGAGGAAATTCACAGATCTTCAAATCAATGTAGAGGAGTTATAGATATGATTAGAAAAAAGCTCCTTAGAGGAGGTTTAGAAAGATGCTAGTTAAGTTTAGAGGATTCAAGCACTCTACGAAGGGATATTACAGCTCCTCAGAACTACTTAGTGTGCCTCTAAGGAGTTCTGGAGGATTTTGGAGCTATTTTTCAGATCTTTAGAGCTGTTTCAGGAAGTGTAAAGGTATATTAAAGGTGACAATGAAGTGTTAGAGATGTTAACACAATTTAGTGGCAGTCTAGAGCTGATTAGAACAGTTTTATAGTGCTTTAGAGACTGCTTAAGAGTTGTGTAATTACATATGGTTTGAGGCAATTGCCTCATTTGAGAAATACAGAGTTCCCTACAGCTCTGTAGAGCTGATTAAAGGATTTTAGAGCAATTTAGAAGATGTACAGAGTAGTTTAGAGATGCCTAGAGGTGTTTAATATCTTACAGTAGTTCAGAGACATTTTGTGAAATTTTAGAGTTGGTTCAGCCAATCACCTCCTCAGTTCAGGGCTGGGACTGTCTTCCCACATCTGGTCACTGTTTCTGACTCCCCTCACTGCCCCTGTCCCTCTTCCCAACTACCACACACTAAGGGTTTCCTGTTTTAGGGAAGTCGTTGCTAACCTGTGGAAGGAATGCAAATAAGAAAATGATGGTAAAAATTCTAAGACTCTCTGAATTACCAGAAGAAAAAAATAACTGTGCTTTAGCCAAAAGGAATGCTTCAATGGCTAGGGGAATTTACATTCAGGAGAACCTGAAAACATGAACTGACATTCAGGTTCCAAAATTTACACTGTAAATTCTAGGCAAGGCAGAAAAGGAGTTTAGGCTGTCTGCAGCTGCAGCACCTTGTGCCATGATTGGTAAAGTGTCTTCCCACTTGCCACGAAATAAGCAATACAGTGTCAGTGTACAGCAATACAAGGCTCAGAAGATAAGGACACCAGTGAAAGTAGGAACAATCAGCTGCTATTTTTCCAAAGTAAGTATAGCATTAAAACTAACAGTTGGTAATAGATTAAAGCAATTTTTCTATATGGAAAAGCACATGAATGTCAAAAGTGTAGCCAAATAACTTTGCAAGGTAATTTCAAATAAGGGGGTTATAAACTTCTTTTGCAGCCATGTGCCAACAAGGTAGATTCATATATTTAATAAGAACTCCATTATTCAAGTAACTGAAGGAGCTTAATTACTAGGGCCAAAGGCCTTGCAAGTTTCCTTCAGACTTTTTGTTGTTGCTGTACTATCTTTTCCATTACTTTCGAATACACTCACTACAACTTACCATCCCTGTCATTTACTTCTACTTTCCCCAAATCACAGTTCTCTCTACGTGTTGACATCCAAGTTTTCACATTTCTCAAGGGGACTTCTGGTTTGGCATAATTACAGTATAGTCTTGCTTCTTTTTCTCTGCAATAAACAAATGTAGCCAGATGTAATTTTCTTTCAAAGACAGACCCAAGTCTGTTTTCAGAAAAATATGAAGTACTGAACCCTAAATGAATAGCCAGAAAGACAGTACCTGTGAAAGTGATGAAATTGTGTTAAATACTATCATAGCTGGTTGGTATCAAGAAGTACATCATCTGGGAAGTTGATGTGAAGTCATTATCTACCTATCTATCAATCTATCTACATTTACTCTGCTCTAAATCTAAAGATGCAAAAATCAAAATAAATACTGACCTCTCAGATGTGAAATTTTAATTTTAAACTATTAAGTTTGCAGTTGATTCTACGTGAAAACTTGCCAGTTTAACTGTTCTAGAGTTACGCATAACCTGGAGGATTTTCCTAATTTAGCATTTTCTTACTGTCTTATACAGACATTGTGACAGGGAGCTGGAGCTATAAGATCTTTAAAGTCCCTTCCAGCACAAACCATTCTGGGATTCTCTGATTCAGGCTGCTGTGTCTGCTACACAAAAGATGTTTAACATGCCTAGCTGTTAATGTTTTAGATGTTAAGATGCTTTCCCATTAGCAGCCAACAAGAGTATAATCAAATTTATGGCTCTGGGAATAGAAAGAACTATCAGGATGCACTGGAGCCAAAGTGACCACTGGCTACCAAGAGACTGTGACAGATGTTACTCTTCAAGTAAAGCTCACCTGAACGCAGTCAACAGTGCCATCTGCTGCAGAGTGCAGCGTTGGCTCATTCTGGGCATGGACAGGAAGAGAAAGCAAGTTCTTGAAGAACTCTGGGGGCCTTACTCACATCATCTAAAGAACAGAAGTGTACAACAAAAACACACACCCACTACCAATATCTCCACTGTTAGAAGATGGGAGAGTTTCTGATATGATCCACACTTCATGCCAGTAAGATGAGGAAGAAGATTAGGAGACAAATCCTCAGTTCCAGGTAACTCTTCATGCTTTTTTGGAAGAAGTAGAAAATATTATATTAAGGAAAACGTTTTCTTTAACATATTAATCCCCACCCTCTGGGCCTGTTTCTGTTAACTGGACATGTTCTTGGGATCTTGGGACTACACTGGGAAACCCTGAGCTCTCTAGGGCAATTTCTGCATATCAGGATCTTTTTCAGACTCATGGGGCTGTTCCCACCATTTCAGAACAACCCTTCAGCAGAGTCAGGAACTTAACTCAGGTTAGGACAGAGGAGCTGTCAGGTGGTCTCACTCCATGCAGCACATAGACTGGAGTAGGCTGAGAATGAGAGGAAGGGTGGGAGGAAGGGAAGGAGGGGGCCAAAGCACATGAAGAAAAAGAGAAGGAAAATATAATTTTAAAACTCTGGGAAGGGGGATCAAAGAAAGAAAATGCAGAGCCCACTGTGTTTCTACCCAGAAAGCTGTTGCCTTTTCAAAGTTACGTTTGCAGGCATATGAAATGAGAATAAGGTATATTCTCTCACACTTCAGGCTTAAGTCTCTGCTAAACACCATTTAAAAAAAAGCAAAACCAGCAATGCAATATATTTGCGTCAAGACTTTTTCTCTAGCAAGCAGTTATCTCTTCCTCTTAATGAGACATTCCTATCTTGAAGATAAAAATTTACCTAGTTTTATGTTCTTGTTTCTGAGAAGAATCTGTCAATAGCAGAATGTGGCTGAATTTGTAGGGGAAGATGAATTCATTTCCTCTCAGCACTCAGAGAGGACTGAGGTTTCTGTGGATCTACGTCACTTCTTTCACTAGCTAAAATTTGCTGAGACAACTGCTTGTGGAGTTCAGTTTCTAGCTAGATCCCCGATCAGATCCATATTAAAAATAAGCCTTATTGTGGAAATAAACCAGTGAATAAAACAGTATATATAAAGATGAGATAGCTTCTCTCTGGGCTCCATGCATGGAAGACAGGAAGGTTTTGGAATATTTTTCATGGCAGCTGGAAACAAAGACTTCTATAGGATTAATTCCCCAAACCTGGAATGGTTTCAAAATGTGAGTTTCAGTAGAGAAATCTTGCAAAATGCCAAGTCAGGAGTGTTCTGAAGTGGTGTTTGGTATAGGAAGCTTTTCATTTGCTCAAGAGCAGCTAGTTCCATGCCTTCTCTGTTGAAGTGAGCACAGAATCACTCATTCAGCAAGATTTAGGTAACACTGTCACTGAGTGAGCAGGGAAATGCAAGCAGTTCCACGTGTCACTTGTAGCAAACTAGCTGGTATCAGGCAAAAATATGGACAAAATCCACACACATATTTCCAGAAAGCAGGTCACTTTTGACTGAAGGTGAATCTAATAGTAACAAATTCCCCCACTGATATAAAATGTGTAGGTCAGAGCATAAGGTCTAAATACCACCTCACTGTAGTTATGGCATAGATTTCCTTTCCACAATTTCTAAGGATAATTCAGAACCTCCTTGGAACAGTACTATAGTACATTCAGCTGCTTCTTTAGAAGATAGTACACTTCTGCTTATTCGTTTTCCATGCTGGAAGTGAGAATATGATATAAAATGGAGGCTTTCTTTAGAGCAAGGAGGTAAGAGGCTTCTTTTGGGAGATGGATTTGCAGTAAAACACAGTTCATATAACAACATAAAAGGACACTTCTGCTGCCCTGGACTGTAACTACAGTAACATCACATGCTCAACTCCTTTCTTTTAAAGTGAGGCTTCTGCACCATCAGATCAGCATATGTTTACAAAAGCAAAGGCCATTTATATATGAAGAGACTTGGTTCTTTTAAATTAAAATCATTGTCAAAGATTCTCTGACAGGCTTAGGCAGCAATGCAAAACTGCCTGGAGCTTTGGGTTGAGACCACTTGATAAAACACGTGAGTGGCCACCCATCCCTATCTGTCCCTCACACTCCCATTCTTCATATTACACTACAGACTTGTCAGCTACAAGAACATGACTCAAAGTTATCATTAACCACATGGTAACAACACACTTTTTTCCTGGGTTCCTCCAGTTCTGACACAATTAGGTCAGCGGAAAAGATTCCTTATTTTTGTGCAGTCTGTGCTTGCCTTTAGGGATAAAGGTAACTTACAACACAACAGCATGGATGGGACAGCAGCAATTGTAATGCTGCCACAGAGCAGATGGAAGCAGTTTTGTTGTGGAGAATGTTGGTTAAGGTCTTGCTACAGAGAGGAAAAATGGAAATCACAAGTGAACATATCACAGGCTTGTCCTTGTCCTTATCCACTCCAAGTTATTATTTAATTACCAGTTTATTACAGTATTCCTGCACAGATGAAGACAGTAAAATTAGGGTAGAAACCACATGCTTTTTTCTGCTTGTGCCCTCATCTCTGTTCCTTAAGGCAGAGAACAGAAAAATACTGCTTTGTTAGCCGTTCTAGAAAATGCCAGCCAAGTCCCAGACACATATTTATGACATTACACAGAGGTCACAGAGCCTTAGAGACTTAATGGCTGCTGTATAACTGGATTTTCCTCTATTTGAGGGTACTAGTGAGAGACTGTGTGTCAGCTTGCACCATATACCCATCCCCATCCTCTAAGTTTTGGAATGTATATAAACAGCATACATGTCCCTATGCCTGCCCTACTGTCTCATGCAGCTGTTGACATGTTCTCTCAATGTTTTTGTGTAAAAATAAAAGTGCTGAAAAACAACCTTTCAGGAAAACACTGAGGATTGTTCTCCAGCCTGGGGGTGCTCCACCAGGAACAGTCAACTCTTTGTCAGGGAGGTCAGCTGGACACATGCAAACTCACTGGGGGTTTGTTCTGAGCCTCTCTGCTTCAGAAACCAAATGAGAAGGTACTGCTGGCTTGTTTTTTTCTACAGAGTTATTGCCCCCCCCCCCCTTCCAAGGTAATACTTCTCAGTGCTCACCATTGGGCTAAATTTGTGGATATTTGCCAAAGTATTTTCTGGGTATTGTTTTTCATATGGCCTTTTCTACTCTGGAGGTGTTCAAAAACACTTCCATCCTTGGGGTGACAGGGTAAGGTGACAGCTCACCTTACACCAGCCCATGCTTTTGCATGCCCGTAGCTCCCAAGCAAAGACCAAGCACCTTCTGCTCCTCCTAACGTCCTCCTGATGTTCCTGTTTGACCCAAGCAGAGCACAGGTAAAATAGAGAAATGTTTTACTCCATAAAATAAAAAGTACAAAGCATGCAGAAAACTGGTTCCACATTACAGGCCTCAGCCTCTTCTAATAAACTCCAAGGCGGGAGAACAGGACCCTCATACCACAAACCAATATGATTTTTGCAAGAGCCCATTTTTTGTTTACATTACACTATTCTTATACATTTCTGCTGCTGTAGTTCATACGATCACGGTTGATCCGATTGGGTCTCTATGCTGTCCATACTCTGCATGTACCTTTCAGAGAACCTGATTGGTTCTAGTCCAGGATGATACAGTCCTTTTTATCTGCTTTCTTGCTATCTTGTTATTTAGTTTTCCAACACCTTCTTTCCCAATTTGGAATTGCTTACATTTCTGTAGCCTTGACAAATTCTTGAGGTCTCTGAAAAGGGTAGCTGAGCATAACTTGGCTGGGGCACCCTGACAGAATTTGAGTGCCTTACAACACTCCAGTAGTAAATGACTCTGTACACCACCCTCTTCCATGGCTCTGGACAGATTTGTGGCTTTAGAGATAAATTTACAATTGCTATTTGGCATGGTTTTACTTCCATTTTCAGAACAGGCGTGTATCACACAGCATCCTGATGAAGTTCCCTGCAAGCAAAGTATGTTTCCTGTTAAAAGTCATGCCTGGCTACTCATCTCAAATGTCCCCGAGAGCTTAGCTGAATTAGGCTGCAAGGAATTTGCACAAACCATAACAAACTGGGAGGTGTTCTCAGGATACAAACTGTAGAGTTTAATCTGCCCTATTGTGCCGGTACCGAACTATGTCTGGAGATGCAGCTAGTTAAATGAAGAGCCCAGCTTTGCTGTGTGCTTTATAAGCAGGACAGGATTTCACAATAGCTTTGTATAAGCCTTTGTGCAGATATCCAAGGGCTAAGAGGGCTAATTAGCCTCAAATACCACTCAGAACAGCCAGCCATCAGAGAACACTGCCTTTCATAACATGCCAGCAAAAATCTCATGAGGATCGTTTCAGCAGAGTGTGCAGCCAGATTTGTACCTACCCTTTATCCCTGGGATAAAAAGAAAAAGCTGGCATTCTGTATAGCACCACTCTCCCGTAATCCAATTCAGGGAAGGGGAGATGCGTTATTTACATGAAATCCTTTCTCCCAAAGCACAAAATCTGCCACTGATCCTGACATAAGTGGGCACACAGCCATGGCAAACAGAAGAAGTTCCACAAGGGTGCAAAACTGTTTACAGAGCCAGATCACACACTAGTCCCAGTATTGCCCCGTGGGTAGTACGTGGGGCTTTCGACATTTGCATGGGGGCTCTCCAATGAGACCCAGAGCAGGACAAAGCTCCAGCCTTCTGGTTTTCATGACACTGGCCCCCCTCCAGTAGGGCTGAGGCATGGGAGGAGCCTGCCCAAACTCAAATAAACACTGACATGCAGCATCTTATGAGGATGTGTAGGCTCCACGAGACACACTGCAACAGCTAGGACAAGGACAGCTGAAACTGTAAGTATGTGTACCTTCTCCACTTCCTTAATAGCTCTAGTAGTTTGTGGAGTGGCGTGTTCTGACTGCACTTACTAGTGCTAGCAATGTAACCTGCTGCCTGTTCTTTGGCTCATGTATTAACAGCCACAGAAAAAACCTAAACACCCTATAGACATATTTATATGAATCTATGAACATTTGAAAGTTCAGCTTTCCCGTGCCTCTAAAAAGAATTAATCTGTATCTGCAGGATTCTTCTGTTTGCCTCTCCCATCCCAGGGCATTGTTTTATGTAATTAAAAAAATATTTTTAACATGCAGTCACTGACAGTACTGGCCATGTTATAAAATCCAGAGCTGTGAGGTGTACCCAGTAGTTAAGGAAAGGTGTGTTGGGAAGGGGCCGGAATTAGCCAGAAAAGAGAAACCAGTTTGTTCAGTAACTAATACAAGTGTTCAGCAGCATCTTTGTCTTTGAAATGGCAATGAATTGTTGTAGGAAGTTTCACTGTAATTGCTTGTACTTGCTTCTAATTATATGCATTCCTGCTTTATTATGCTTTGTTGATTTGTAAATACCATGGACAGTCTATTAATGTATTGAGTACAATTGTGCAGCACTCCCTGGTGACCATCATTCTGGTCAGGTCTGCTGGACATTACGTACCTTCAAGGCTGGGACCGGGAAGGGAACAGCACCTGCCTTTACTACTGGCAGCAGTATCCTGCTGTTTGATTCTGACCTTCTGTTGATCCATGGGGACAACTGAAGGAGCTCCTGGAAAAAGCTCAACACTCAAGTGGCTCCGTATACTACTTATTTTAGCCACCTCTAGTGTTGTTTTTCGGCTCGCTGGAGGCCACCTCACGTTGGTCCTCAGTAGCTCCCACAGGAGTCCTGGCCAGCCTAATTTGGTGAAAGGCTGTCTCGAACCCCTGCGCTTGGGGAGCTCTGTTCCAGGACCGGCGGTGACTGCTGCTATAAGGTTAACAGGCGGACGGGCCACTGCCGGTCAGGATAAATAACTTTAATCCTCACAGAGGAACAAACGAAGCGCAAACCAGAGGGGGAAATGGCGAGTGACCCCGGCTTGTCTCCTTCCAGATCGCTTAAGCCCTCGGTTAGGGAGACGGAGCCAATGGCTGATGGGGAATAGTCGCCTGGACAATACAGAACCAGCAGGGGAGGAGCGGAGACAAACATGGACTTTGGGAAACTTGAGACCTCCAGTCTGATGCATATTCATCCAGCCTTATGCATAGGCATCAGCTAACCTGGGACAAACCTCGGATGCTGGAGGTAAAACCCCCCGCCACCCCTCGAATGCTGGCACTGCTACACTCTAGGCAGGGTACGGAAGGGGATTAATAGGTTTTAACAATAGTCCAGATAATGCAAGAAGATGGAACAGGCAAGTAAGTATTTAAGTAGCACAAGGCATTTTACAAAACTTACATTGTTACCCAAGAAACAGGTAATTGAGTTGTAGTCTGAGAAGACAACATTCTATGACCTAAGAATCCAGATAATCACTGAATTCTGTGCTCTTTGCAACATGAAGGGCAAAGGACATTGGAATGTAATAGGAGGCCAAGACTGTCAGAATGCAGGTCATACACTACAGTCTGCCTGGTTAACAACAGAAGTCATCTATGAAGGCCACTAAAATCTCAGCATTTAACCAGATCTGATTACTTCAACAGTGGTTTTGAATATTTTCACTTGCTTTGTTTGGGACAGTGTTTTTAAATTTTTGCCTTTTTTCCTCCCATATGAAGGCTATAGAGGAAAATTATTCATTCATAAATGCAGAAAATCTGATTTATCCACAGGATTCTGATGCTAAAGGCCTTTAAGAAAATCATCAGCTACCATGAGAGGCTAAATAAAGCAAAGGGCACAGTCAACACGAGATCACACACCACACCACTACTGCCTTTTCTTTCAGGAGCAAATAGACTGAAATTAAATCCTTTTGACTTACAGATTTACATAAAATGCCCACTTGCAAAACCTCACTTTGCTATCAGGAAATACCTTTTTGTCATGGAGAAGCAAGGGCAGCATATCCTGGAAGAACACTTCCTCCAGTAGAAGTAGGTTCTTGGTCCTGGTGCTCTGTTTCTGCAGGGCTAAAAGGATTTCAGCCTTTTATCAGGCCTTCCACCAGTTCAGCGACAAATGAAAAGCCCTAGTGCCATATTAATTTTAGAGATGCTAATGAACTGTCTGCCTTCCAAGCTCTGGAAAGATGATCAAGTCCCTCAAGCAAACATTTCTGTTCCTGGACCTTCAGTCCCCTCAGTGGAATGCAGCAGAGGCAATGGAAACTGCAATAATACTTATATGCTGATTTGGAAAAAGTAGCTAGTGATTTCAGTCAACACTCAGCTCATGTTTGTTGGGAGGCATTTGAATCCTGTTCCGGGCCCCAGCCAAGCTGTCTTTAGCTAACACTATCAGAGACCGCAGGAATTCGTCAAGGTTACAGATCTGTAAGCTATTCTAAATCGGGAGAGAAGCGGTCTGAAGAACGAGATAACAGGACAGCAAGAAAGTAAACAAAGAGGGACTGCACCATCCCGGACTTGAACCAATCAGGGTCTCTGAAAGGTGCATGCAAGGTGGGTGGACAATACGGGGGACCCAATAGGGTCATGCGTGATGGCGTGAACGGCAGCAGCAGCAATGCATAAGAACAGTGTAATGTAAACAATAAAGCGGAAGCTTGCTATTACTTGCATCAAGTGTCTGTCCTGCTTCCCCTCCTCCCTGCGCATCTCGGAAAAGTTCCCTGACACATGGTTACTGTGACTTTTGCTACCTTTCAGGCAAAGGACTATGAACTGCGTCAGTATGAGACCGCAAAGTGGGTCAGCACAGTCATTAGGGGAGAAACCCAGAAAGAAGCAATGCACCAGGGCTTCTGGAAACTTTCACTATATCCAGGGAAAGAATGAAAAAGGTAGGACATGCTGATTTTGAATGGCAGGTAGCTAACAGACAAATGGTAAAGCAGCTGGGAGATGCAGCTTCGACAACTGGTTTTCCTTTCCTCTAGAAATGAAAATTGATTTGACTGTGCCAGTAACCTGCCTGGTAAAATCGGCACAGACTTCATGCTCTCCTTCTTTGTGCCATTTGAACACCAGGACTGCCCCCCCCAGCCTACAAACTCTGAGGTGTTCATTGAGGAACAGAAGGCAGCAGCTCTCTTTGTCCGGTAAGCAAAACCAGCACAGCTGACACTAGATGAATTCAGGTCAGTAGCTGCCCTCTTTCAGATGTGGGCTATGCTTTCTTAACAGATGATTAAGTCTGGATATATCTTGCTTTCCAGAGGTATAATTGCTAAAACCCAACCATTAGGAAATCTTATGCTTGGGTACCTTATGACAAACTTAAGTGAAGTGACCAAGTTGTGAAACACTGATAATTTTTTTTTTTTTTTTTAAGCAAACACTAAAAATTGCATTGAGTTTTATTAGAGACGCAGCCTCCAGATTCATCTTCTGAAGACAATTTGTCCTACTGACCATCTAAAACCACTCTCCCAGCACCCTTTACTTGTAGTCCTGAACTGCCACAACATATGCATGGGCACTTGTTACAGAAAAAGCACCCCAAGCAACCCTTGGGTGTGTTAACACTTTAAAGAACCCAAGTCAACTTGGATGCTTGGTTGTTTTAAATCTTACCTTTGACAACAGCATAAATACCCATATGTTGCCCAAGTGCTGGTTCTGCATAGGTAATCTTAACTACAAACTGCATCCCAAGTGTTTAAATGTGCTCTGTAAGTCTGAGGTTTTCACCTGTGAAAATTAAAGCCAGGGGCTTGAACCAAGAAACCTGCCTTTTTCACTTCTACCAGGTCCTTTGGTGGATTTGCCTCTCCAGAGAAATATGCTGAGGAAGCTGACACCTTGGCCAAACCTTAAGAAACAGAGGCCAACCATTCCACAAAGACTTCTTCTATACTGCAGGCTATGACAGTCCCTTCAAGCTCTTTTAACAGGCACAATGAAGTGTGGTATTTAAAAAGTAACATGATGGGGGAATATTAAGAGGCTACTAATCGGCTCTGGATGAAAACACACCTTAATAATGGCTTTTGCTTAAAGAGTAGAACAGCTTTAATTAGCATGTGGACACAATGTTGAATTTATCTTCTCTAGGATGAAATACCATTCTGGCTAAAAACATTGCAAAATGTAATTCAGGATCCTACCAGGTGGAATGGGCAAGAGATACAACAAATTTACTCCTCTTATTAAAAGGTTCTAGGCAACTCTAATATTTAACCTGAAAATAATCCTGCTGAAGTTCGGGTATCTAGCTTTACTTCTCATTAGAAGTGCTACAGCACTAGCTGAAGTGTTATGGAAATGGAGTTATTCATAGCTGACTTTCATAAGCTGATTTTCCTCATATTGACATCACCCCTGAGACCAAGGAGGAATTTAAATGAAGCTTTCAGAGGAGGAAGCTTCCATTAACGAGCATTAGGAAGCAGAAACATCTTAACAGGCCATAGTAACTCATAAGGATTAACTGCTGTTAATTAGTATTATCAAAATCTCTCACCTCTCCACTGAACTTTTTTTTCCTCATGAAGGCCAAATATTGTGTTGCTTAAATTCCAAAACCCTTGGAAAAAGGTTACCAAGTCCAAGCTGTAGGCCTGTTCTGAGATTTGCACCTGAACACGTAATACCATGATTACTGGTGGCCTATTATTTCAGTAGCAAATACACAAGTACTAAGCTTAGCTCTCACCTAAAACACTTTAACTACTCCTTAAATTATTTAGCTTTGTCCCAGTATGGGTGTATTGGTCAGATCACCTGCAGCCCGTACACCAGCAGTATTTGACACCTCAGTTAAGACACTTGCAGGACTAGCATTTAACTTAGTTTAGTCCCTGCTCTGAATTAAGTATTTTAAATTTTATTACAGTAGCCTGGAGATGTTTTACATCAAGTTGTTCCAGCCAGAAAGGAGGTCACAACATCAGGTAGAGTTTGCAGATTTTTATTGGCTCCAACCAGTGTCAGGCTAACATTACCAGTGACGTGAAAACACAATGACTTTATTTAAATGCTGTTCATGCAAGTGTAATCCTTTTATCAGCTATCTTCCACCTATTAAGACAGACATGAAAACCACTGTAAGGTATCAAACCAGCACAGCACACCTTGTTGGGAACATCTCAGACCTTAGAATTTCATCTCTGTTCAGTGAGAGAGTTCAAGCTAAGGTTAATCATCACTTGTTCCAACAAACACCTTTTTATTATTACAGCAGTTACACTCACTTTCTCAATCTTCCATATGTTAGTTTCAGAGTTTTGCCTCTTCACCTAAATCAAGAAAACACAGTTAGCATATGCAGCAGCACAACTGCTAAAATCTCTCTAACAGCTTCGTAACCTCAGATGGAAAAGGAACGGAAAGGGTAATATCACAGTAACTCATTTGGCAGAATCAATTTCATCAGTGGCTACAAATATTTCCAAAAGTTTTTAATACAATTTATCTGTTGTGTGGACTTACCCAGTGAAGCTGCAGACAGCAGTCCCTTCCTGAGGAAGAGAGAAGTAGAGTAATAGACAGCAGTACTATCTGCAAAATTTATTTATCTATGAATTTCTATTCACCAAACTATCCTATTTAGAAGGAAACTGACTTTCTGCTGCCATCTTTGGAGTTCAACTTGCAACACCCAAATAGGATACACAAAGTTTACAAATCCTAACTGAACTGGAAATACAGAATTACTAACATTGGAAGAATCACGGAAAAGTAAAAAGCTACTACTTTGCAATACTGTCTCTCCTAACAATGTTGTATTTCATGACTTTAAATACCTGAAATACAAGTCCCATACGTTTTCAAAATTACATGGATCTTTGTGAGTGAGAACCAGTTTGTTTGGAAACAAGTCTGTGCAGCAATTACCTAGAATTTGAGCTAAATTTGTGCAGAGCCAATATAAAGATTAGTAGTAAAAACTGCTGAGAAGTGACAGCCACAGCACACAGGTTTTTTATGTTAATAAAAAACTGGTTTTTTCTGGTGCCCACAGAACAGCCAGATACAATAAAGGGAAGAAAACTCAGGTATCTTATAAGACTAGTTTTAGGTGCCACTATCTAAGCATTTAGCACAAAGACAATATTCCAGAAATTATTAAACCCCATGTACTCTACACTTACCTCAGACACACCCATCTTGTTTCTCACACAAACTCCATGCAAGCTTCACCCTGAAGAAAAGTGAAATTGTACTAACACACTCTTGGCAGTGATTTTAAGAGTGTGAATGTAGTACTGTTTCAGCACGAGTTTTCCTCAGCCTCTTTCAGAGAGATTCCCATTGCTGAGAATTCATCACAAACAGTACATGCTTAGAGAGCAGCCTAATGTTATATCACTTGTTTCTCCATAGAGGGATCTCACCGTAGAATTTTAGACCTTACTCCCAACAACATCTTCATTCACATCACTGTAAGAGCTCTGATCTAGCCATCAAGATAAACAATTCACCACATGAGCTTTTAAGATCAGTGCTACTGCCTGAAGGAGTCCTCTAAATTTAAACAGCAAAAAGTTTAATAGCAAATAATTGTACTGCATTTGCTCAGCCCAGAATGTGTGGCAACCTGGTAGCACAGAACTTTTCTTTAAAGTAGGAATTCAAGTAATCCATAGCAGTTACAGATTTAAAATGGTCCCCACTATTTCTATCCAGTCACAGAAAGCAGGTAATTTCAAGTATGAGATACACAGCATCTTGGGTGAGTGAATCCTGCAGGCTGCTGTGGGCTTTTTTTACCTGGTAAAGCTAATAAAATCATTAAAAACCCTGCTTAATGCTGCAGCTCCATGGTAAAGGTCAGGATCTAGTAACTTGCTCATTCCCTTTATCACAGTTCACCAGTCACAGGTGGTTAGCAACTTACTTTTGCTGGCCCCACTACCAGGTGCATTACTTCCCAGTTCCATCACACCTGGAACAAAGCAAACCATCAGGACAGTACAAAAACAAGCACAGGAGGATGAAATCCAAGTCAGGTGCCTGCAGTCAGATAGAGCTAATTACAGACCTCCATGACTGAAGTCAGGGTAGTCACATCTCATCACACAGGCAGCTTACACTGTCAGCTCCTGCACAGCCCTGCTGTAGGGCTAGGCTGCTATGGGCAAAAGGGCAAATATTTAAATAGTGCCAATCAGAGCCAATTCAAGAGCTCACAGTGAAGAGTTTAGCACACACCTGTCAAGACGGGGCTCCAGCCAGCAGTTCTCCTTTAAACATCCTCCTGTTATGGCTGAGATGTAAGCCACAAACAATGGCCCCCTTTCCCCCAAGCTGACAAGCAGGTAAATACTTAACTTATGGGCATATGTTGAAATCCTAATACTTGGGAAACTAAGGTAAGTACTTACCTCACAATGAGAAATATTTGGAAGCCTGCAAAGAAAAGTTTGCTATTAGGCAGGCTCCAGCAGGAAGTTACAGCTTAAGAACAGTTCCAGTATAATACTGTATCAGAGTTTGGTCAAGTATTATCCTCATGGGGATCAGAGACCTGATTCAACATCATTTACAGTAGGCTGCAACACTCCCATCCCCTTCTGAAGGCACATAAAGCCATTTCCCAGTGCTCTGCAATACTGTGAGATGTTCATTCTTTAACTCCAGAGCATGCTGGAGTTGCACAAAGCAGCAAACCTCGCAATTGCAGAGTTCAGTAATGTGAGCTTTGTGTAACCAAGTTGTGCATATCCAGGAAAACCCTTTTAGACACCAAGTTCACAGTACTGCAGCATTCACCATTTAATTTTAACAGGAAAATTCTAGAGATCCTTAACACCACAATTATTTCATGCTCTTCTTGTGAAACACAGGAAGCTGAAGGCACTCTTACGGTACTTATCTTTGCCTCACACTTTCCAAGAACAAAATTAATTTGCAAACATCTCCAAAAGCAAACTCCCAAACTCAAATGCATCACAGACAAAAAAATCCATCCAAAACATAAAGGTTTATTAGTTACCCTTAATTAGGAAGGCCTTGTCTTTACCAGCATCAGTAACAGGTGAAATAGTTTCTCACACAAGAGGAACAAGGCTCCTCTGTCCAAGGCAGACTGCAAAGCAACAAAATACTTTTAGAACCTGGAACACTAACACCCAGTTAACCTTATTCTGCTGTATTTTGTGTTTGACTTCACAAGCATATCCTACTCTCTTTCTATTTATCCTACTAAATTTTTTTACATTTAACCCACTTACTGGTCTTCTGAGATAAATTTTCACAACACATTCATGGAGCAAAAGTAAGTGTTTCACCTTCAGCTTCCCACGATTTGTTGGAAATAGCCTAAGCTACAGGAGGCTGCATCAGACAGGAGGCGAAAGACAGTAACTGTGATCACCACAAGTCATCTGCTGAACTATGCAGTCATCACATAGCAGCCTTTCCAGACAGCAGGGATGAAACAGAGTTTTCACAGATGCCAGCAATGGAGTATTTACCTTGTAACTGCTTATAGCCTAATCTCCCAGTGCCTGCAACAATAGAAAACAGAATAAGATCAATCCTTTCAGCCTTCCTGGCCAAGCCCACAAGACTCCTATTGAGAGACCACAAAAGCCAGATACATCAGATAGGGGCGAAGGACAGAAGTGTTCATCACAGGATATTCTGCTGAACTATGCCATCATCACTGTATCTGCTTTGGAATCATAGTACCAAGCAACTGCCTCTTGCGACTGCTTTGACAAGTAGATTTTCTCAATTAAAAGAAATATTTAAAAGTTTGAATACTAGCAAGTATAAATTGTTTCTTGTCTTAGGGCAAATTAATCATAAAACACATCCCATCCTTCCTACTGCAATGTTTTAACAGCCCTGTGGAAGAAACCTCTACATAAAGTATGTATTTCTTACCAGGTGATGTTTCTTCTGCATCTCTTAGAAGTGCAGGATTCAAATCCTGGAAGAAAAATTCTTGTGAACAGCATATTCAGCAGTCAAAGCATCAAGGGGAATTTTAAGTTGTTGTGCCTCAGAAAACTGTTATGGTGGTAAAAGTGCTCATCACTCCCTTGGTCAAGAGTAGCAAATAATGTCATCACTGTGGCACCAGAGGGATAGCTTTGCTGAAGGATATAAAGTGCTTTCTGATATTATCAGAGCAGAAGATGCTGTCTAGACAAACGGTAAGCACCATTTTATGTTTAATTTTCAAGTATCCCTTTCATTTTTACCTTGGGAAGAATTAACGTCAAGTCTCCACATTTGGGGGCAGATCTGAAAGAGATAAAAGTTGGAGATTTTTGCAGAACTAGAGAGCTTCTCTGGCAATCACACTAAGCACATTAGAAAGCCTCAGCATGGAGTCTTCAGAAATCACTTCTGTCCACTACTCTTTCACTGAAACCATCATAGGCTTTAGGTTTTATTTAAAATCAATCCCCATAGTTACACGTTTTCTACAACATACTCCAGGAAGTTTCTCCAAAACATTATTGCTGTGACCAAAGAAACAGCAGTAATAAAGGAAAAAAGGTATCTGGGGGTACTCTTGCAGTCTGGTTACAGGATAAGCAGTAGTTCATCAACAACAGGAGCCTTATAAACACTCTCCAGGACAAATAAACAGGTAACTTTTCCCAGCAGAAAAGTGAGGCCTGCCCAAGACACTACAGGCAACGCCTGAATTACAACTGCTGATCCTGTAACTCCCTGATACCCGTCTAGTTGGTATACACGAATCCAACATTTGTTAATTTAAACTCTGTATTTCAGAAGCAACATTTACCTGTATTGAAACCCCAAGAAGAAAGAGTGTGGCTGATACATGTTGGACTGAAAACAAGAAAACGTATTAGTTTTTTTTTTTTTCAAAAAGGATGCAATATTTACAACTATTACTGTGAAAAATCCCAGCAACCTCCAAAATACTTCGAGTATTAAGCTCTTCCCTGATGCAATCTCTTCGGCTCTTTGAAAAAATAAGGCGACACAAAGTAATTGCTATTACGTGTTTTTAAGCAGGACACGATCACTAAACTACTCTGTTTTCTACAACTTCTATTCTGGTGTATAATTAGTGTCAGCTAGGCAGGCATGAACTTTGGCTGCTTAAAAAGGCCCAAGTGGTGTCTCAGCTATTCCGGACAGGTTGTCGTAAGTATTCCAAGCCCAGCTCAGATATGTTGGCATTCATCACCCTCTCAGATGTCCCTACCAACATAGTTTTCATCATATGCAGAGCTTATGGAAGTGAAGTGAGCCATTTCTCTTTAAACGTGCTGATATAAGACTAGCAAGGACCAAAAAGTCCAACTATTTAGACTTGTACAGGATTATCGCCAAGAGTCAGCACGCGTGCCTGAGAGCACTGCCCAAATGCTTTTCAAAGCCTGACAGCCCCGGAATGCGAAGGCAATCCTTAACTCTTCTATACTTGCACATCCCAGCTATGCAGGAATCCTTAATCCTCCCATAACGCTACTGCTGAATTTCGCACATTTCCCATTTATCTGCAAAACCAACATCATTAAAGCTCAGTGCAGTTAAAAAAATCGAAACCCACAAAAACCAGTACCTATCGGTTGTATCCACCGCGGGCACGTGACCCCGCCATATTCCACGACATCTTACCCGTAACACGCTAGTAGGCAAGACCCCGTAACTCAACGCCTAAGGTATTACCCTGGGCCGTTATCCTCCCAAACCCGTGTGGGGCTCTACGGGACCCCCGTCACACATCCCTAGGGCCGCCATGAGGCAGAACCCCCGGCGGTCTAGGCCGCGGACCAGGCCCGGCCGCACAATCCACTTCAATCCTCCCTCGCCACCTACCATCGGCGACCGACCCACACCCGCGGGACCCCAGGCCATCCCCCGGAGCGGTGCTACCGCACCCCGGGCGGGGAATCACCCCCCCACTCACCACCGGGCCGTGCGAAGTAGCCCAGTTCCTCACAGCAGCGAGATCGCAAGAGGGCGAATCATTTCGGCCCCGGCCCTTATATAGCACAGGTCACGTGGTGCGGACGCGACCACATTCACGGGGGTGTGCCCCAAGGGCCG